>CAWUFW010004747.1:955000-1471692 GCA_963921515.1 Calotriton arnoldi | reverse complement strand
CCCCATCATCACAGTGACCAAAAGGCAAGTGTGGGGTCCATAGCTGAAGCACATTTTGACCATTGGGCAATGGGGTCTAAACCCCCATCATCACAGTGACCAAAAGGGAAGTGTGGGGTCCATAGCTGAAGCACATTTTGACCATTGTGGCAATGGGGTCTACACCCTCATCATCACAGTGACCAAAAGGTAATTGTTGACAAAGAAAGAGCTGCAACTGCCAAACTGCATGGATCATTCCTGGTCACAGAACCAAAAACTCATCTGTGGCAAAGTAGTGTATGTGTCCCATTGCAACATAAATTGGGGGAGCCAAATACTGCAGTGCAAATGAGACATTCCTTTGGCCATGTGCAGACAAACAACACCCATGGGGGCTGAGACCGTCAACAGTCATCAATGACACAATGACAGAAGTGACCATCAGAATGCAGACCCACATATTTGCACCAATGGGCACACAAATGCAGATACCCTGTGGAGACAGCAGATGTGAGGTGAACAGATACCATACCATGGCAGCAATGGGACACACAAACCATGATCACTGTGCTGACCGATGACCTAGGAATCCCAGGGACAGCAGGGGAAACACACCAAACAACATACAGCCAATGGCACACCCAAGATATGCCAATGCAGTGGTGCAGATGCACAAACACAAACAGGCAGACCAACACTGTCATCATACACAGCAGGTGAGGGGTGGGGGTGCCAGTGTCCCCAGGCAACAACACAACACATGAGGAGAGCTGAATACCAATCATACAGATGTGCATACACTGCCACACTAAGGTAACTCATGGATCCAAATCCCCTATGTGGGCAAGCAGGCATTGACAGGTGAGAGGGAGCACAAAACACACATGTCACACAGGCACGTAGGAACAACAACTGACACAGCAAGTCACAGACACACCACAGCACCACCCCCAGGGCCCCCACAATGTGGTGACCCTGGGCTGAAGAAAAATACCACTGTGATGACAAAGCTAAATGTCGTTCACACTGTGAACCACAGTCAGGTGTCCTGAGCAACAAACTACCATCACACCTACACAAGCACAAATCAATCAGCATGGCCAGTAAGCCAAGGCCAACATGGAGGCAGGGGCCTAGCCGGGCAACAACTCTCATCTGCACACACTCAAGACCACACCCTCGACCTCCAACAATGTGCAGCAGTGAAGTACACATGCACTGGTGACATTGCACATGCACCCATGACTATTCCAGGGTGGTGGGTGGGAACCAAGCTGTAGAAACACATCACACATGGACACTCAACAAGACTCCTGAATGTCTGACACACTGCACACTACGCTGTACATGGACATGACGGCAATACCACACCGACCAATGGGATCCCAGCCACAGTCACACACCAATGAAGAAGCCAAGGTCACCCACAAAGAACACACATAGACAACAACCAACATTGCAGCCCGGACCCTAAGGAGTGCCAGCAGTCACACACACAACGTGTCACAATCACTGAAAGATAACACAAACTGGAAATCACATGACAGGGGCAAACAACAAGTGCCAAAGGGAAACCTGACTCATGACCCATCTGCGTCAGCACACAAACTCTGCCCTGACAGCAAACACACCTATGGGTGACACCCTGATGACCAGTAATGTGCCATGCACCCACATCACAGAGAACACAGGGAGAAGACTTTGGGGGAACATAGCTCAAGTCAGCAAGCATCACAAACAGGTACAACACTAGGGATCACAGCATGCGCAGATGAATGGAAGTGAACACACAGACATGCACATACAACACACACCTTGGGCGCAGGCAATGTCACACGTGTACACACTGCCATGAGGGGACTCCACTCCTGTGTGAGGAAAGCTGTGCCATATGTTGCCTCAGTAGGGCCCCATCATGTCAGCTGAGCACTTGGTCACACAATCAACAATTAGCACCAAATGAGGGCTCCCATCACATCAGCCTGGTCATGGATGTGCCAACGGAATCATCAGCACAGATCCAACACACTTGTATAGCAATGTTGCACTGACTACACGGATGAGTCCCTCCCCATTGATGCCCAAACCTGCATGTCCACTGGAGATGGCAACACGGTCAGGGAAGTAGACAAATGCAACGATGGCAGGCACAACAGATGTGCAGGGGTGGAAGCCACAGATATGAAATTGCCAATGTAAGTAGGAAACCCATTGCCAAATACTGAACACATGACACCCTCAGATGCTGCTATTGATGACATGGATACACCACATGATAGGACACATTCCCCTGGACCACATGGGTTCCTGCACAGTAACACTTCATAATCATGAGACCAGATATCACCATCACTGCAGCAAGGGCATGGTTAGCTGCACCAACAACATGTACATCTGAAGCATGAGCACTAGAGAAAAGAAAGTTGCTTTATTCAGCATATGTGTTGTTTGATAACGACGTCCAGAAGAAATTAGAGCAAAGGCCAATGGCCAGTCAAACAGGGTGACACTGGCAGATGTCACCCTACGCATGCCTGCACAATACCAGGGACAATCCACTAGGAGGGGCAACCGGGGGGGCAGGCCAGGCACCGCAGGGACAGGATCAGGGCTCACCAGGGGGAGTCAGGGAAGGGGTGGTGGGTGCTGGAGAGCCACTGACAACTGCAGTGGAGGTGTCTGACATGGTGTGTGCCGGCACAACTGGGGGGCATGACACAGATGTCGTGGGTGCCGGCACAACTGCAGTGGACCCTGCAGATGGGGTGGACAGGTCCGCCACTGCAGTGCCCAAGTCAGACAGGGCGGTAGTGGACTCCACTGCAGTGCCTACCTCCAGGGGAGGAGAATGGGGAACAGGCAAGGTGGGTTGGACAGAGGGGGGACACCCTCACCACATCAGTGGCACAGACAAGCGCAGCGGGGGGTGTGGTGCTGGGAGAGCAAGTGGCAGGGGGAGAAGGCCGGAGCATCTTGGGGATGGTATATCTGTGGGTGGGGGAACCTGGGGCAGGGTGTGGTAGGGGCACCTGTGCAGTGGGGGCCTGAGGGATGGAGGACGGAGACCTTGTGCCTGAGCTGCAGGGCGGTGGCGGGGTCTTGCTCTTAGCACTCCGGGGGACTTGCGGGTGGGGGCCTCAGTCCGTCTGCGCCTGGGGGAGGGTGTCCGGGGGCGAGGGGCACTCTGCTCCGTGTGGGTGGGCTTCCTCTTCCCCGGGATGCTGGAGCAGCTTCATCGGTGGGGAAGAGGCCGAGGTCACAGAGGAAGAGCTGCTGTGACTTTGGGGTTGCAGGTGAGGCAAGGGAGGGTGCTTTGGAGGGAGAGGGAACTGAGGACTGCGCAGTGCATGTGGATGCGTGTGTGTGTTCCAGGGCCCCATCCCCTGTGAGTCTGGCTTCAGTCCCCTGAATGTGCGTGCGTGTGCGTTTTGTCATTGGCGTGTGTGTCAGTGTGCTGGATGTGTGTGTGCTGGTGTGTGCCAGTGTGTGTGTGCCTGGGATGGGTAAGGTGCTGGGGAGTGTGGATGGAGCAGAGGCAGGAGGGGTGAGGGACCGTTTGAGGAGGGACACTGCTGCCGTCAGGGAGGAGTCCATGGACCTATTGCCCCTCTGTAGGTCAGACATGCCCGATGAGATGCCCTCCATGAACGACACCAGCTGAGTCAACAGCGCGGTGTGCGCATGGAGGACACTCAGCATGGCTGTCTGCCCTACATGGAGCTGGCGAAGGAGGTACACAGACTCCTCACTCAGGGCAGCAGGGGACACAGGGGCAGGGGGTGCGGTGCCTGGCCCAAAGGAGACACGCTCCCGGACATGGGAGCCTCCACGGACCTGGGGAATGGGAGCCGATGGGAGGGCGGTGGTGGTGCTGGTGGTGGCGGGGACAGCAACACTAGCTGGGGTGTGGTGGCTGCTGACATCCGCCTCCACAAGGGAGTCATCCTCCGAGTTGCTCTGGTCCTCAGCTGAGGTGGATGCTGCTGAGGACTCCTCGGTGTGGCTCCCCTCGCCCTCCGTGCCACTGGGTCCCTCCGACCACTCCTCGGCTGCTGACCCAGTCTGGCTCTCCGGCTCCTCCTGGTCCGTGGAGCTGTCCCCTTCCGTGGCCGTGGATGTATCTGCAAACAATGGGGAAACAGACAGACATCAGTCACCTGCACATAACGCACACACCACTGTGAGCACAGCACATCACAGAGCAAGCCCTGGCATCATTAGTTGTACATTGCTAAAAGTGCACTAATTGAACAGGAGAAGTCAATTGTCAGTCTGATGCCAAGCATGGCACTCACATCCCACATGGCCTTGCACCCATCTGTCTGGTGTCTGTTGGATTGCAACACCCCAGTGTTGACACATGCACCAAGTACACAGTAGTTGGACAGTGCAGAGGACACGGTGTGGACACATCACAGCTCTTGCCACTGAGTCAGTACAGGTTTACGGATGTAAGGGATGCCCAGAGTCAAATAGGAAATGCATGTGATGCATACCAGCGACAGACACCATGATGCACCCATGTCCTGATAGCCAGCGCCACTATGGTGTGCATGTAGCACATGTCACTCCCCTGCAGGATCACCAATCAGTAGACACATGCCATGGCGGAGGCATGACTGCAAAGTCATACATCACTGTCTCAGTGATGTATGACTTTGCAGCCAGACAACAACACTCTGCACTGTGTCACAATAGTAGGTCATGGGGAATGCAAGTCCTGGAGCTGCACAAGTGCACATGTACATCCCCCCACAACACATCCTCTTAACCCTCATCTGTCCAGGTCATACCTATTGGACATATGGGAGACCTGTGACACTACCCTCTGAACCTGAGCCCCTCACACTCTGCTGTGCATGGGGAACAGCTACCTGAACTTCACATTTACATGCCCCAGTCTGCATGGGCAGCTGATCAGACACCTATGTGTCACACAAGTATCGTCTCCTATGGTCACATCTCCAGTGGCATGCTGAGCCCCTACCAAGAAACTCCACAGCAGTCCTGGCGACTAATCCACAGCACACTGACACAGAGGCAGACACCTGAGGGGCAAATCACTGTGCACAATGTGTCCACTGATACACGGGAGTGGGAGTACAGAGTGTATTGTATGGCCTGGAGTAGGCATGACTGTCCAGCCCCACATGAATGAGGGATGAGCCCTGGACTGTAGGCAGCTGGCTAAGTATGTGTGACACACGTCATATACATACTCCTGGGGCCCAAACATTGTTCCCACCCGCAGCATGGGTGTGTGCCAGGTACCCCAGCCACATGTGGTGGATCAGCTCAGCAATTGGACCACAGATCAAAGTAACACGCTGAATACATGTCAGAATACAGGCATTGTGTGAGCAATGGACCCACCCATGATGCCCACCACAGAGTCAGGGAAACAGATGCTGTCTCCCACCTTGAGTCAAGCAAACTGCAAGGACACAGTCCTAAGTGACAGGATTCCCTGCATGTAAGGGCCACACCTGGGTATCAGATGAGGAGTGGGCAGTGCACAATAGAGGGACATGGCTCCTGGACAACATGACTGCTGTACTGTGGCAGTTCAACCTGGCCCGAGGAGGGCACATAACATGTTAGACAGAGTACACAGTGCAGTCTTTGACTCACCCCCTCCTTGCTGCTCTCTGGCCTTCAGCTGCCCATCCAGGTCTGGAAAGACCACCGCCAGGATCCTGAGCATGTGGGGGTCAGGGTCCGTGTTCCGCCCCTCCTGCGAGGAGGCGACAGCTTCAGCTGGACCCGTGCAATCCTCCGGGTCCAGCCCCGAAGGTCCTGCCACCTCTTTTGGCAGTTGCGGATCCGGCGCTTGTAGACCCCCACGGACCGGACAGCCCGGACGATGTCCTTCCAGATCTCATGCTTCCGATGGGCAGAAGCCTGTCAGGATGACAAAGTGATAAGGACATTACTACACATGCAACATATCCGTGCATGACACAGTTGCATATACATGTCGCAATCACAGGGGCACATGGTGTACCCAGGCAGTGCACGGCTGCCCATGGACAGTTTTCCAGAAGTCACTACATGGTATCATAGCATGGGGAGTAAAACCCTGTTCAGAAGCACTGTCACTGCACCATACCTGTCCAGTGCAAGTCACTACACACTATGGGGGGTGACAACTACTCAGTGAGCCTGCTAGCCAGTGGTGTGCTGACTCTCAGCCTTGCTAGTCAGACAAAATGCACATTCAGAAAGGCAGTGCACAGAACACTCACCTGCTCCCCTGGTGTCCCATACAGCTTGCTGTACTGTGGAAGTAGGCTGTCCAGCAGGGCCTGGTTCTCTTCAAGGCTGAAGGCTGGGGCTCTCTCCACAGTACGTGCCATTGCAGGGTCCAGAGGGGCAGAGACAGCAGCAGTGCAGTGGCAGATGTCGTCCTGGAGCATGTAGTGCAGGCAAGTGGGCTCTCAGGGGAACATGCAGCAATATATATGTGCTGGAGAGGCAGATACTGTCCCTTGTGTCCAAAGTGATAGGTCCAAGTCGTTTGCATCTTCTGAATCTGGCCAATCCATGGAATAGCAGCACCAAAACACGCCCACAGCATCCTTCAAATCTTCAACTTCATGACATACATGATTTTGCAACATTGTTGTGGGTGACCAACTGATTTTCCAGCAACCGACTCGTTCGAATATTCGAAACGCGTCCGTTGCCAGGCAAGCCCATTGTCAATGGGTGCGCACCGATCGGTCCATTGAGGTACAACGCGCACAGGGGTACAACGCGTACCCGCACACATTGAAAGCAATGGGCCGGCCGGAGGCACCGATCGGTCCATTGCTGTTCAACGCGCACAGGGGTACAACGCGTACCCGCACACATTGAAAGCAATGGGCCGGCCGGAGGCACCGATCGGTCCATTGCAGTTCAACGCGCACAGGGGTACAACGCGTACCCGCACACATTGAATGCAATGGGCCGGCCGGAGGCACCGATCGGTCCATTGCAGTACAACGCGCACAGGGGTACAACGCGTACCCGCACACATTGAATGCAATGGGCCGGCCGGAGGCACCGATCGGTCCATTGAGGTACAACGCGCACAGGGGTACAACGCGTACCCGCACACATTGAATGCAATGGGCCGGCCGGAGGCACCGATCGGTCCATTGAGGTACAACGCGCACAGGGGTACAACGCGTACCCGCACACATTGAAAGCAATGGGCCGGCCGGAGGCACCGATCGGTCCATTGCTGTTCAACGCGCACAGGGGTACAACGCGTACCCGCACACATTGAATGCAATGGGCCGGCCGGAGGCACCGATCGGTCCATTGAGGTACAACGCGCACAGGGGTACAACGCGTACCCGCACACATTGAATGCAATGGGCCGGCCGGAGGCACCGATCGGTCCATTGCAGTACAACGCATCACTGTACATGTGACTGGCATATGTCAGCATGCCTGTCTCAGATGGACATATGCCAGCCACAGATAGCTCCCAGGGAGTGAGGGGCACACCTACATCACGACAGCCTGTCCAAACCTTATCATAAGGCATGTAAGGCTGCATTTCCTATTGTGTGTATGTTGGTGTACATGTTGTCCTGTGGGTGTCACCTGTGGGCAGCCACCCCCAGGCTGTGCACGTGTTAATGGGGACAGGATCCTGGGTGTTACGTGTACGTGACCACTGTGATGTGCAACTGTTCATATCTGTGCATGTGCCATGGTCACATTTCACAGTGGTGTTTGTGTATGTCATGTCACATACCCCGTGAGTCCCATGTGGGACGGTATGTTTGAGCCAGGGTGTCCCAGTGGCACAATAGTGATGGCCCTCCACAGTCTTTGTGCATGTAGTGTTTACAATGTCTCTGATTTCATGTGCACAATGGGAGACAGTCTCCACATCCACGTTGTGTGTGCATGGACTCTGATGTTGTGCGTGTGTGTCACAGACGTCCATGGCTCTCCTGCCATGGCAAGTGTGGCCACTACCTGTGGGGGTCATGTTTGTTTTGTTGTGGTGTACACATGATACTCCAGGTGATGCCAGTGTCCATGTGGCATTACAGGGTCCCTGGGAATGTGCCTGTCGTTGAGCTGTGGTGCCTGGGGCACATCTGTCCTCACATGTCACTGGGGGTGACTGTGACACAGCATCATGATATCCAATGGGCCAACCTGGGGCAAATTGATGCCACCTGTAGGACCGTGTTGACAGATGTTGGCCATGTATGTACCATAAATGTCGTTCCGGTACTGCACACTTCATGTAGTTGTGCCTCATGATGATGTATGTTGGGATCTTGAGTGTGTTCAATGCCGCATATGTGGGGTGACTGACGATCTTGCTTACTTCTCCTCTGCACTGCAGGGCTCCTGCTGTCCATCGGCCATTCCCAGACCTGGCAACGATGGTGGAACGGGACAGCATCCGACGGTACCGCTTCACCAGGCAGCTGATTGAGGATTTGGCAGTGCAGTTGTCCCCACATTTGCAGCCTGGCCGGCCGTATCCTACAGCGCTGACCCCCAAGGTGAAGGTGATGGCAGCCCTACACTTCTTTGCCACCGGTACCTTCCAACATACTGTGGCGTCTGCTGGTGGGATGTCACAGACCATGTTCAGCCGTGTGCTCCGCGATGTTTTGGCGGCAATGTTGCTCTTCCTGAACCGGTACATCTATTTCCCTAGACTGCGACGACTCACTGACGTGAAGAGTGACTTTTATGCCCTGGGGAGGATGCCGCATGTCATTGGCTCCATTGATGGGACACATGTGGCTTTGGTACCACCACAGGCCCAGGAGCAGGCCTACAGGAACCGCAAGCACTACCACTCGGTCAATGCACTGGTGGTGTGTCTTGCAGACATGACCATCACACACGTGTGTGCCCGTTTCCCTGGTTCAGCACACGATGCCTTTGTGATGAGGAGTAGTCGCATCCCCAGGTTGATGGCACAGATGCAGAACCAGCGTGCCTGGCTTGTCGGTGTGTACTGACTTTGTGCCATTGTGTGTGATCTGATCTGTAGTATTCCGCCCACTTTTCCAAGTCAGCTGATGTGCACTTGTCTGTCCGTAGGTGACTCGGGATACCCCAACATGCCGTGGTTGCTGACACCCCTCAGGAACCCTGTGACACCTGCCCAGATGCGCTACAATGAGGCACATGGTCGGACCAGGAGAGTGATTGAGCGGACCTTTGGTCTCCTGAAGAGCCGCTTCCGCTGCCTGGACAAGACCGGAGGGTCCCTCCCATATGCCCCTGCGAAAGTGTGCAAGATTATCATCGTCTGCTGCATGCTCCACAACCTGGCAGTGCGGAAGGAGTTGCCTCTCATCCAGGATGACGATGACCAACATCCGCCACCTGTGGAGGATCCTGGCCTGGACCACGATGCCAGTGACGATGATGATGATGATGGTGATGGTGATGTCCGCACACAGCTCATCACCAACTTCTTTAGCTGAATGTGAGTATCCTGAGGTGTCATGTGAATGATGTGAGTTGGCATGATGTGTGGGTGGTGCTCTGGTGCTGTTGGAGTGTGTCCATGGGCTACTTGACAGGATGTGTGTTGCGATGTGTGGTGACAGGTGGGCTGTACTCCCCAACAGTGTTGACATGCTAACTTGGTTCTGGGTGGGTATCTTGTAACATGTATTGTGCATGAGTTTTGCTGTTCTGTCCTGTACTGCATTGCTTTTGACTGTGTGTCATTTCTGTCCTTCACAGGGTACTTACAGATTCGTTTGGTCAACTGTGTCCACCGACGACGTGATTGCACATCCAGGCTGGTAGCTGTTGTGTCCCTACAGGTGATGTGCGCCACACCCATGGACTTCCTTCTGTCTACAGTTGTTGACTGTGTGCCCGCTACCAGGTGGGGTTACCTTGCATCTGTAGTGGTTACGGCATGTTGCTACTGTGTAATAAACCTGTGCTTCACTTAGTGATGTGCGTTGTCTGTGGTCACACATTTGACTGCCATTTGCTTACTGCACCTGTGGGCTACTTGACTACAACTGGGAATGGGTGTGGTGTCTGTGCATTGCACCGTCTTCCCTGGCAACATCAGTGTAGGCAATGAGTCAGATGGCCTAGGTGTGTATGTGTTGTGTAGCCCTGGTGGTGTGTCTCCCTCATATGTGTCACGTTGCCTGTACTCACATGCCTGTGTTGTCCTTGCTGTTGCAGTTCGCATACACTGTGTAATTTTGCAGTTCATCATCCCCATAACAGCACCCACGTTGGAATCACGACAGAGGCAAGTATGGTGTATTAGTGTGTTTATTGTGATAATAGTGCATAGGATGGATTGTGCTGTACATGAATCTTGCAATCCCAAGTTCCTAGATGAATAGAAAGTCCAGGTAGACAGGATCCCCAGTATCGGGGCCACAGTTGTCTGACACATTGTTCCAACTTGTACTCCCCATGCAATGTGTGGGAGTAGTGTTGCCATCAACAGGGTGAACAGTCTGTGCACAAAGGCGAAAATCCAGAACAGGTTCAGGCTTCCTGGGAGTTGCGCTTGGCCATCAGCCTCTCACTTTCCCCTCCTCGGACGACCCCTCTTCTTGGGGGGCCCTCAAGTGCAGGCTGCTGCGGTGCAGGGGACTCTCCGCCAGAGTCCTCCTCCCTCCCTGTGGCAGTTGCAGTTTGTTCGGTACCAGATGTTGTTGGCACACAGGGAGGTGTGGACTGGTTGCTGTTCATCTGGCGGAGGCATTGTAAAATGTCCCTGTGCACCGCCGTCATCTCATGTAGTACATCCCACTTGGACTCCACGCGGGTCATGTGGGAGTCCACACGTGACATGTGGGAGTCCACACGTGACATGTGTGACTCCACTTGGGACATGTGGGAGTCCAAGCGGGCATGATGGGCAGCCTGCTGCTGTTTGATGTCTCTGAGGAGCCCCACTACCTGGCTGAGCTCTCCGGTGCTGGACTGGTACGCATCAGCTATGCGTACCAGTTGTGGGTCTTCATGCACACCAGCAACGTCTGCAAGCAGCGACCTCTGTCTCCCACCCCTCCCACCACCCCTGCTGACATGTGCAGTGTGTGCAGTTGCACGCACAGATAACCCTGGTCCACCTTGGGGGTTGGTGGTGGTGGTGGTGTCCATGGCCCCAGGTTGGTCCAGGGTCACTGCGCTGGTGTTGTTCCTTATTCTGTCCATGTCGGCAGGGATGGTATTCGTGGTGACAGTCGTTGGAGGGGTGGGTGCAGGGGTGCAGCTGGTGGACCTGCTGGTGCTGCAGCTGGTGGTCCTGCTGGTGCAGCATGTTGACTTGCACCGGATGTGCCAGGTTGTTCTTCATCGTCCGAGGAGGACAGAGGCTGTACGACGCCAGTGAGCTCGGCATCCTCTTGAGCCTGGGACTGGGACTCCTCAGCGTCTGCTGCTGTGTCCCTATCATCACCTGTTTTTGGGAGACACAAACAATGTATGTCATGTTTCTGCAGGCATCAGTGGTTGACACACCTGACAGTTGTGACTGTGCCTCGGGGTGCGGGCCTGTACATTGTATTGTCCTAAGTCGTCACAGTCAGGGGTTGATATTGGTGTGGCACATTGTCCTGCATTATTTGGGCATTTCTATGTATTCTCTGGGGTG
Source organism: Calotriton arnoldi (assembly GCA_963921515.1). Classification (NCBI taxonomy): domain Eukaryota; kingdom Metazoa; phylum Chordata; class Amphibia; order Caudata; family Salamandridae; genus Calotriton; species Calotriton arnoldi. Next base: position 1,460,096 of record CAWUFW010004747.1, on the reverse strand, counting down.
TGAACATGGTCTGCATTGATTGTGTTTGGTTGTCAGCCAGACCTCCTTCCCACCCACCCACCCACCCAGTCAGTTATCCCACCATGGAACGTGCTTGCATTGCAGGGAGTGTAAGTTGTCTCTCAGGATGTCAGTCAGTGGTGTCCTGCTGTTTGTTGGTGCACAGTTGGCAGCAGGGCCTTGTGCTCCCCACAGCAGTAGCCAGTGTCAGCCATCTTGTGAGTCCTTCTCCACTCCCTGTGATGTGAGCATGGTTCAGGGTGGTGTTGATGGGACAGTTGTGGGGGTGAGCTATGTCTGTGACTACGACTCCCATCATGCTATTGCCTCCACCCCCCTTCCCAGCATGCCCATGCTTCCTTCCTTTTGACTCTGCTTCCCTGTGGGGTGGGCTGGCTGTGCTGACAGGATGGCTGGGAGTGTTGTCCTGGCAGTTGTTTGGCTAAGAGTCCCAAGAGTGTCCCTGTGCTTCACACAACATAACCCAGGGTGGTGGTGCTTTGTGGGATCTTGTGTTAGGATGGAGGGCATTGCATTCTACCAGGTGGGTACTGTGGAGTTTGTGTTGGGGGGGTGAGGGGAGGTGCTGGTGACTATAGTCAGTGCTGCAAGTCCCCCTTCCCACCCAGCCAGCCAGATATCCCACCATGGAACGTGCTTGCATTGCAGGGAGTGTAAGTTGTCTCTCAGGATGTCAGTCAGTGGTGTCCTGCTGTTTGTTGGTGCACAGTTGGCAGCAGGGCCTTGTGCTCCCCACAGCAGTAGCCAGTGTCAGCCATCTTGTGAGTCCTTCTCCACTCCCTGTGATGTGAGCATGGTTCAGGGTGGTGTTGATGGGACAGTTGTGGGGGTGAGCTATGTCTGTGACTACGACTCCCATCATGCTATTGCCTCCACCCCCCTTCCCAGCATGCCCATGCTTCCTTCCTTTTGACTCTGCTTCCCTGTGGGGTGGGCTGGCTGTGCTGACAGGATGGCTGGGAGTGTTGTCCTGGCAGTTGTTTGGCTAAGAGTCCCAAGAGTGTCCCTGTGCTTCACACAACATAACCCAGGGTGGTGGTGCTTTGTGGGATCTTGTGTTAGGATGGAGGGCATTGCATTCTACCAGGTGGGTACTGTGGAGTTTGTGTTGGGGGGGGTGAGGGGAGGTGCTGGTGACTATAGTCAGTGCTGCAAGTCCCCCTTCCCACCCAGCCAGCCAGATATCCCACCATGGAACGTGCTTGCATTGCAGGGAGTGTAAGTTGTCTCTCAGGATGTCAGTCAGTGGTATCCTGCTGTTTGTTGGTGCACAGTTGGCAGCAGGGCCTTGTGCTCCCCACAGCAGTAGCCAGTGTCAGCCATCTTGTGAGTCCTTCTCCACTCCCTGTGATGTGAGCATGGTTCAGGGTGGTGTTGATGGGACAGTTGTGGGGGTGAGCTATGTCTGTGACTACGACTCCCATCATGCTATTGCCTCCACCCCCCTTCCCAGCATGCCCATGCTTCCTTCCTTTGACTCTGCTTCCCTGTGGGGTGGGCTGGCTGTGCTGACAGGATGGCTGGGAGTGTTGTCCTGGCAGTTGTTTGGCTAAGAGTCCCAAGAGTGTCCCTGTGCTTCACACAACATAACCCAGGGTGGTGGTGCTTTGTGGGATCTTGTGTTAGGATGGAGGGCATTGCATTCTACCAGGTGGGTACTGTGGAGTTTGTGTTGGGGGGGGTGAGGGGAGGTGCTGGTGACTATAGTCAGTGCTGCAAGTCCCCCTTCCCACCCAGCCAGCCAGATATCCCACCATGGAACGTGCTTGCATTGCAGGGAGTGTAAGTTGTCTCTCAGGATGTCAGTCAGTGGTGTCCTGCTGTTTGTTGGTGCACAGTTGGCAGCAGGGCCTTGTGCTCCCCACAGCAGTAGCCAGTGTCAGCCATCTTGTGAGTCCTTCTCCACTCCCTGTGATGTGAGCATGGTTCAGGGTGGTGTTGATGGGACAGTTGTGGGGGTGAGCTATGTCTGTGACTACGACTCCCATCATGCTATTGCCTCCACCCCCTTCCCAGCATGCCCATGCTTCCTTCCTTTTGACTCTGCTTCCCTGTGGGGTGGGCTGGCTGTGCTGACAGGATGGCTGGGAGTGTTGTCCTGGCAGTTGTTTGGCTAAGAGTCCCAAGAGTGTCCCTGTGCTTCACACAACATAACCCAGGGTGGTGGTGCTTTGTGGGATCTTGTGTTAGGATGGAGGGCATTGCATTCTACCAGGTGGGTACTGTGGAGTTTGTGTTGGGGGGGTGAGGGGAGGTGCTGGTGACTATAGTCAGTGCTGCAAGTCCCCCTTCCCACCCACCCAGCCAGATATCCCACCATGGAACGTGCTTGCATTGCAGGGAGTGTAAGTTGTCTCTCAGGATGTCAGTCAGTGGTGTCCTGCTGTTTGTTGGTGCACAGTTGGCAGCAGGGCCTTGTGCTCCCCACAGCAGTAGCCAGTGTCAGCCATCTTGTGAGTCCTTCTCCACTCCCTGTGATGTGAGCATGGTTCAGGGTGGTGTTGATGGGACAGTTGTGGGGGTGAGCTATGTCTGTGACTACGACTCCCATCATGCTATTGCCTCCACCCCCTTCCCAGCATGCCCATGCTTCCTTCCTTTTGACTCTGCTTCCCTGTGGGGTGGGCTGGCTGTGCTGACAGGATGGCTGGGAGTGTTGTCCTGGCAGTTGTTTGGCTAAGAGTCCCAAGAGTGTCCCTGTGCTTCACACAACATAACCCAGGGTGGTGGTGCTTTGTGGGATCTTGTGTTAGGATGGAGGGCATTGCATTCTACCAGGTGGGTACTGTGGAGTTTGTGTTGGGGGGGTGAGGGGAGGTGCTGGTGACTATAGTCAGTGCTGCAAGTCCCCCTTCCCACCCACCCAGCCAGTCAGTTATCCCACCATGGAACGTGCTTGCATTGCAGGGAGTGTAAGTTGTCTCTCAGGATGTCAGTCAGTGGTGTCCTGCTGTTTGTTGGTGCACAGTTGCCAGCAGGGCCTTGTGCTCCTCACAGCAGTAGCCAGTGTCAGCCATCTTGTGAGTCCTTCTCCACTCCCTGTGATGTGCGCATGGTTCATGGTGGTGTTGATGGGACAGTTGTGGGGGGGCAATATGTGTGACTGCGACTCCCATGATGCTATTGGCTACACTGACTTGGCCAGCATACACAGAATTCCTTCCTTTGAGTGGTCTTCACTGTGTGTTGGTGTTGTTGTGGTGGCTACATGTGTGGATGTGTGTGTTAGTTCTATTTGTGCCACTGCCTAGCTGTAGTTGTGGTTGTGTTTGTACATGTGTTGGCACAGTTGGATGTGACTTTTTTGATGGCATGTGTTGTGTTTATCTGACTGACATACACATTTTGGGATGATTCTGTTCTAGTTGCTGTGTAATTGCTATGAGTGCATGGTTTGACTCTCCCCTTGACAGTGATGTGTGTGTTTTGTGGCAGTATATTGTGTACATTTGTTGTGTACTCACCAGGCTCTGGGATGTCCTCTAGTCCATATATGCTCACTGGCGGTAGGATGGCCCGCACCTTCTCCTCCCAGGGCCTGAGGTATATTGGCTTGGCAGGAGGGCCACTGCCGGTGTGTTGGCTGTTGATGTAGTCTTGCTTCAGCAGTTTCCGTACCCTCCTGCGCACGTCATACCACCTGTTCTGGATGTCGGTCTTTGTGCGCCGACATGGTGATTGGGCGTTCACCCTGTTGATGATCCTCTCCCACATCTTGGTTTTCTGCGACATGGGGGTCTGTTGGACCAATGTGCCAAACAGCTGTGGCTCTACCCTGAGGATCTCGTCTACCAGGACTTCCAATTCACAATCTAGGAACTTGTGATTCTTCTTGGGGGGCATGGTGATGGGTGGTGATGGTGGGTGATGTGTGTGTTGGTGTGCAGGTGAGGGTGTGTGGGTGTGTGTTGTGCTGGGTGTATGTGAGGTAGGTATTTGTTGGTGTGCTGCTGGTGTGTGGCTTGTGTGAGGGATGAGCTGTGGGTGTGTGGTTGCTTTCTCTTGGGTGCTGGCAGTGGAATGGCATTTGCAAAGGCTCATGGTAGTGATTTGTGTCCTTTATATAGGTGGAGTTGTGGGTGTGTCTTTGTTCTCTGTCCCCACCCCCCCAGTATTTATTGGCTTGGTAATTGCTTGTTTGGCCTTTTTTTGGTTGATTTTTCCTTTGTGCTGTTTGTGTATGTTGGAAACGTTCTTGTGACCGAGTCGGACCCTGCATTGGTCTCGTACGGTGTTTTCCGTTTCGTTCACGCTGTGTTTGTGCAGTTTTGTATGCTGCGTACGCGTCGGTCGCGGTGTATTGTGTTGCTTCGGCTCGGTTTTGTATGCGTGTCGGTCGTACGGCTTGTCCTCCGTCCGACTCGGTCGTGTTTTTCGCGCCTTGCATCGTACTTTGCGGGTTGGAGTTGGCGGGTACGATTCGGTCGGATTTGTTCCGGGTGCGTGTCGGTCGGTTGGATTCGCGTGTTTTTCCGGCCGGATTGCAATTTTCCGAGCGGCTCGGTCGGTCGGCTTGGTTTCCTGACGTGTCGGTCGGATTTATCGCGGCTTGCATCGTACTTGGCGTGTCGGGCGCCACTGGTACGTGTCGGTCGGTATTTTTTCCGGATCCGAGTCGGTCGGTGCTTTTTCCGGCCCGAATCGGAATCGACCCCTAAGTGAGTAGAAAGTAAAGCACAAAAGATGCAGAATTACTTTCTCACAAAATCATTTAAATAACCTGGCCTTTTGCAGATTCTAACGCTCTTGCGAGTAGGCTCACATTCCAAACGAGAAGAGACCCTGTCAAAAGACTCTGACTCATAAATGTTGTTGTTGTTTGGCCTAACATGAACCACACGACTGTGGTTCCAGATGCGACCATCATTGGTTTTGACAGCATTTTTGAACAGTTTGACCACACTCTTTACAGAAGTGAACTTTGACCAGTTTTGGCAGCCAACAGGAGCTTTGACTTTGACCTTATCACCAATTCTGAACTTAACAACTTTACAGGATTTGCGAGCATCAAAATAAATCTTCCTTTTTTCTTGAAGAGCTAATTCTTTGTCCCTCCAGACACCAATACTATTGTCCTTGAGACCTTTATCCAGAATCATCCATCCTGGACACAAAATGGTATTAGGAGATCTTCCTTTGAATAATTCAAAAGGTGTCTTCCCAGTTGAAGAGTGAGGTGTAAACCTGTAAGCAGAAATGCGATTTTGTAATTCATCCCTCCAGTTTAAACTATTAACTCTCGCCAGTTGTATGCTTTCCTTCAAAGTCTTATTCAACCTCTCAATGGCACCATTAGACTCTGGATGATAAAGTGAAATTTTCTTGTGTTCAATGCCACACTTCGCCAAATAATCCTCCATCTCACGTGAACAAAATTGTGGTCCATTGTCCGAAAGCAATGAACAGGGAAAGCTTTCGCGCTTGAAGATAGAATCCAAAAACTTGATTATACATAGTGTCGTGATGTCCCTCACTGAACTCACCTCAATCCAGCGAGAATATAAGTCCAACAACACAATCAAATAAGGAGTCTGGTGTTCACCATGAAGAGGGCCAACAATATTTATGGCTACCTCATCCCAAGGACACATGGGTAATCTCCTACAAACCATGGGTGGTTGTCTGGGCTTAAGAATTTTGTCGCTCAAAGAGTAAGGAACACAATCACGAACCGCACGTTCCACCATGAGATCTAAACCAGGCCACCAGAAATCTTGTCTAATGCGTTCTTTGGTTTTAGAGATACCCATGTGTCCTTCATGAGCCATCTGGACAATGTTGTTCCTTAAACTCTCGGGTGGAACAAGCCTGGTACCTCTAGTCAAAATTCCATCAGCAATAGCTAGTTCATTAGACACTAATGACCAGGGCTTCTCAAGTTTGTTCTCCTTGTCTTGCGACAACAACTCCATCACACCTAACATTTCCGGATCTTTCTTTACTTCTTCCTTCCACTCATTTTCTTTTATCACACCTAAAGTGACATCACACACTTGTATATCGAACTCATTTTCCATTCCCTCCTCACAAGAGATATCATTTAACTCCACAGTGTCCACTAAACGCGAGAGGCAGTCAGCAGACACATTTGAACTCCCAGGAATATATTCAAATACAAAATTATACTCCTGCAAAGATATAACCCACCTCCTGATTCTAGAGGAGATTGAGTCAAGACCTTTTTTTCAAAAATTTCTTTAAGAGGCTTATGATCTGACCTGACAATAAAAGAAGTACCCCAAACAAATTTCTTGAATTTGTTGAGTGCCCAAAAAATGGCAAGAGCCTCTTTTTCTATAACTGAGTAATTTAGCTCAGCACCCTTCAGACATCTGGACGCACACGCAACCAACTGCTCATGCCCATCTCTCACTTGAAACAAAAGAGCACCCAAACCTTTCTTGCTAGCATCCGTTACGATATATGTCACATCACCTGGTTTAAATGCCTGTAAATTAGGGGCATTCTTGAGATCCATTTTAACACCTAAAAACTCTTCCTTACACGCTTCATCCCACACGAACTCTGCGTTCTTGTGGAGTAAACTCCTGAGATGTACAGTTTTATCTGCGAAATTTCTAATGAATTTGCTATAAAATTCAGCCATACCCAGGAAGGAGGAGAGCTCTTCCTTTGAACATGGTTCCTTCAAATTCTCAATGGTGTCCACCAACTCCTTTTTGGGTAACACACCACTTCCAGATATGTGATGCCCAAGATAATCAACCTCCGTTACCCCAAACCTACATTTGTCGCGACGTAAAGTCAGACCAGCTCTAAGCAATCTTTCTAGCACCTTAGCTACCCTGCAATCATGTTCTTCAATGTTTTTTCCATATATCAACACATCATCTTGGTAACATCTAACACCCGGAATACCTTTAATGACGTCATTCATAATTCTCTGAAAAACGGAGGCGGCTGAAACTAAGCCGAAAGGCATCCTTAAGAATTTAAATGCCCCCATGGGCGTTATAAATGCAGTCAATTCTTGTGAACTCTTAAAGAGGGGCACCTGGTGATATGCCGATGCTAAGTCTAAGGTACTAAAATAACAAGCACCCTCTAAGGTTGAGACTATTTCTTCAATATTGGGAAGTGGAAACTTGTCCACCACAACCTCCTTATTAAGTGCGCGAAGATCCACACACAGACGAATCTCATTATTGGCCTTCCGTGCTACAACTATGGGAGCCAACCACTCTGTAGCCTCCACAGGCTCAATCACACCAGTAACCAGTAACTTATCAATCTCTTTTTGAACTGCCTCCTGCACACTGATGGGAATTCTCCTCACTTTGGCTGCAATAGGTTTTGCACCAAGCTTGAGTTTAATCAGATGATTATAACCTTTTAAGCAACCTAACGTGTCTCTGAACAAACCTTCAAACTTTTTTACAAACTTGTTGTCAACATTTTCAATCGACTGCACTTGCACGGTGGGTTTACCATTGGGATTGAGGATAACACCCAAATGTGCTTGATGAGTCCAACTCAGCAAATTGTCTCCTTTCTCCGCCACGTAAATTTTGGCATCAGTAAATCTCCCATTGCATTCTACACAACTCATAAAGTATCCTAACATTTTAATGGGAGTTCCACCATAGCCTGTAGGTCTCACATCAGATTTTAGTAAATTAACCTTACTCGCAAAATTCTTTCTAAACTCCTCCTTGGATATGAAAGTGAGGTGAGAGCACGAGTCAAATTTCATTTTAACTTTTACATCCCCCACCTTCACCCACTCAGAAGGATGTTCCACCCCACACTCATTCACTTGAAAGGAGACCTCTCTCACTTCATTCCTGCTATCGGTTTTGTTACGAAAACGACAGTTCTTTGTAAAATGAACCCTTTTCCCACAAGAGCTACAAACTACTTTAAGAGCAGGACACTCTCTTGCATTTGCCTTGTGCCCAAATTTACCACAGCGATAACAAGTTCCCTGAAATATCATTATGTTTCTTTGCTCATAATTTGTGTTCGTAGTCTTGTATCCTACCTCTCTACCTTTGTTGCTTGCCGAGTCGGATTTGTGTACCGCTTGACATACAATCTCTTCCACTTTCTCTGGTTGACTAGGTGATTTTCCCACCTTACTCAACTCACTTACACACTTGAGCATATGTTCCACTCGTTTACCAATAATCATCACCTCGTCTAAAGGTGGCTCATCCTTTAACCAAAGCTCTTCTCTTATCTTATCACTGCTACACCTTAAAACAAATTGATCTCGTATCCTCTCTTCCACAAGTTCCCCAAATTTGCAACTGGAAGCTAACTTTCGTAGAGCTGTCACAAATTCCTCCACAGTTTCCTCTTTACCTTGTTCTCTCAACCCAAAGTAATATCGCTCCATGATGGTGCTTACTTTGGGCAGATAATGTAAATCTAATTGTTTGATGCAAATCTCGTATTCATTCAACCCCCTTTGAGCCGCGGGGCTCAACTGTGGCAAATTCTCTAGCACCTCTTGTCCTTCGCCCCCTAGACAATGAAGTAATAATGCTTGCTTCCTCTCCGCAGTCAAACTACTCCCACACACCCTTGCGTAGTTTTCAAATATTTTCCTCCATTTTTTCCATTTCACTGGGGGTTCCCCTGGATTTGACAGAAAGAACGGGGGCGCAGTTACATTTTGCATTGTGCACTTACAAACTCTTTTAACAACCACCCCTTAAACGAAAATGACCAATATTAAACAAGAAGTTTGTGGATATACAAACTCTTTTAACAACCACCCCTTAAACGAAAATGAGCAATATTAAACAAGATGTCTGTAGATATGCAAAACAAAAATATTTTCTCTTTTTTTTTTTTTTTTTAAATTTTGTTAAATAACCGTTTCTCTTTTTTTAATTGAGCTTCCACACTTTGACCCAAAACATCAATTAATATATTTTCTCCCAATTTCCAAAATAGGTGTGCCCGTCACCGTGATGACAAGCCAGAAATTCTTCAAATTAAAGTTAAATATAAGGTGTGCTTGTCACCGTGAAGCCATACCCCAATTTTCAATGTTGCTTGAAAATTCAAACCTTCAACGTTGAAAGATGCTTTGAAACGACAAATTCCCTTTTCAGACCTTCAAGATGGCCGCCGCCGTCTCTACGTAAACATTAGGCCCTCTTTCTAGTGTTGGTAGAGCTTGTTTTGCCGGCAGCAGAAGGAAACAGCCTTTGGTCTTGTTTCCACAGGAAATAGAGCACATCCATCCAGTACGTCACCAGCGTGAAGCGCAGACCGGCCCATGCGTTTCACTGTACATCGGTACGCCGTATCTCAACTCGTAACACTTGCCGGCTTGTACTCTTTTGCCAACCGCTCCACGCTGTGTCCTCTGACCTCCTCAAGCCTGTAACTCGCCAAGGTAGGTGGATGTCTCGTCCTCTCCTTTCGCTTTGGGCTCCTTTCGTCTTCAGGTAAAATACTTTCTTCTTCTCACAATCACTCGATGTTGGGGTTGCTCACTTTGTCTCTGCTGCGCGATCGTCGCCAGTGAAATAAAGTACAAGAGACCTTGGGTAAAGTCCAGGGAGAACTTTAATCCGCAACCCCAGCCATCGTCAAGCTGGGCAAACTGGCAACCCTAGAATTCCCGAAGGCTATGGTTCCACGCTAGAACATAGAACGTGGAGCCAAGCCATGTCACACCTTTCCCCGACCGCGAACCCGGCGGTCGGCTGGCGGTCTTTGTGGCTGTGTGGTGGTATTAGCAAAGCCGATTCGCCCAACTCGTAATACGGTGGTTGGACCACCAAGTTCACCGCGTCGGACCACCTCTGCCAGTACGGTGGTCCACGGGCCCACTAAACTCGTAATAAGGCTCTCTGTGACAGTTTCAGCGTTAACTCGGCTACCTCAGTACTTGTGATTATGAACCTCTCTCTTCATGGGCGGGGCATTTTTTCATGCACTGACTTTGCAGGCAATGGTTAGACTGTCTCTGAAATGCAAAGGTTATTTAGGAGTCAGGACTTTGACCTCGCAGAAGGAAACAACTTTTTAAACATCCTATTTGGTTGCTTGAAGGCTGCGTGCTTGATTGCCAGGTCTCAGGACCCAGGAGCCCGGGTCATGCTCTCTCTGAGCAGGGGTGCTAATTAAGATGTGATAGCGATAAGCGCCCTGACCTTCTGCAGGAAGTGATTGTTCATGACACACAAACGTAGAGGAAAGAGAGTAGAAAGAGCCCCATTGCATTTGTCGACTGATGGCATTTGGCTGCAGAAGTGGTCAGGAAATGACTATAAGGACATGTGTTTCAGACCGCACTGAACAATCTGAAAACAATTCAGATGTTCGCCTGCTAACACCGTGGCCGGGATTATGCGTGGCTTGGACAGCAGTGAGTATTTTACTGTAACCAGTAAAGTATTGGTATTTATGAAGTGTGGCAAACATCTGTAATTGTGAGTGTTCCTAGAAATTATGCAATTAATTGGTGTTTTCCACTCCAAACTCCACATGTCCCGGAATTTACAGCATCTTTTCACCAAGTTAAGTTTAGCAGGTTTGACCTGACGAAATTAATGAGGGATGCAGTGTTCCCAGTACAACTCATAATTCAAAATCCTGGGCAAGTAAGGCTTTGACCGGGGTCAGAATTTAAAACCCCACTCGGAATCACAACTATGAAAGGCTGCTGATCCTGAAATGCTCCATCCTCGGATTTTTAAACATGAAAGTGAAAAACACGTTGGTGGGGCGAGAATCATGGATGTCGTTGATTCACCAAAATACTTAGGTTAGCAGAAGTGACACCACATACCCTTTGACATTATTGACATCACAGGAAGTGACATCATATGACCTTTCAGCCTGACTCTTCCTAGGAGGTGATGTCACAGGATCGTAACCCTGAAAACATCACAATAATGAACACGTCTGAATTACCATAATAACGGCCTGATTAATACAACACAAGTGTCTGCTTTTGATACCACCTATATTAGAGTGCTGAAATCATCTTTGATAGCTGTAGGCCATAACACAATACCTGCCCTAGATTATAGCAAGCGAAACGAGTGAGCCAGATCTCTTTTAAGGGGTTTTGGGGCGTTGGGGTTCTCCAATAATAAATATTAGAACAAATAGGTCAAATGGTGTATCTAAAAGCACAATTTTCACATAAAATTGCTAAAAAGCCATGAGCTATGATTGAGCACTATTTATATAGTCAAGCCCTTTTTGTTATGCCAAGCCAATGAAGTCTGATGCTCCAGATTCTTTCAAAATGTACTGTGGGTGCCCCTCCATGTCAACAATTAACTCCATTGTGCCAAGACCAGCATTTTGTCACGGGTGCCCTGTGATGCCAAATATTACATACAATATGAAGTTCCAGATTTTTCCATTAATGCCATCCACATTCCCTGTGTGGCCCTTCTGTCAAAGATTACCTCTAGTATGTCAGGTCCACTATTTTGTCATGGGTGCCACCCATACCCCTTATAGGCCACAGCTGTCCGCCCTTATGCCAAGAATTGTTTCCAATGTGCTACAACCAGCATTTTGCCACATGTGCCTCCTATGCCAAGAACTTCCTCGAGTATACCAGCATTTTCCAAGTGTCCCATAGACAAGAATGATTTTTAGTACGCAAGTACCAATAGCTTACTATGACTGCTCATTATGCCAAGAATTAGCTCCAGTATGCCACCACCAGCTATTTACCATGGATGTCTCATATTCCAAGTATTTCATGTAGAATGACAGTGCAAGTATTTTGCCACAGGTGCCTGTGATTTCAAGATTTACCTCCAGTTTGCCATCACCAGTATTTTGCCATGGGTGTCTCTATAAGCCAAGGGCAAGCAGTGCACCACACTCTCGCTCATGCTCACTTACATTAACTCGTTCTCACTCACTACCTGTCACTGACTGACACTCACTCACTCATTCACACACACTCTCACACAAACACACGTTCTCTCACACACAGTCTCCACCACAAGTGTGCACACAACAGGCATTTAAAAGCATTTTTATTTACCTTAGCTGCCAGCAAAGGTCCTGGCTCGTCGATTGCAGTCTGACTGCCATCTGCTGATGCGGTCGACCCATGCATTACAATGCGTCAATGGGAGGCAGCAGGCAGAGGGGCCGTCCGAGGTTTTATTACGGGCTTAAGGAGCCCGTCGGAAAGTCGGAACATACCATATTCCCCCTATAACGGCAGAGCCAGGCTCGGCTCCGCCATCGGAATTATGAGGGCAGTTTCCGACAGCCATTTCATGCCGGCCTTTCCGACATGAAAAGGCTGTCGGAAAGTGTCTTTGCGAGCCCCTAGCTGGGCCCCCTTTCCCCTCGGCCCTCCGCAATAGGGCCTGAGGGGCACCTCAACATCACTTCACTGTGTGGCAGGCACCGCATGGTGCCTGCCACATGGTGCAGGGATGTTTGCAAACCTCCATTCTGAAATGGAAGCTTGTGCTGCAGTCCTATTCCGCCCGCCGCACAAGCTTCTATTGTGGAATGGATGCTTCTGACCGCCCTATGGGTGGTTGCATCCAAATCATGCGGGTGGAACCGCCAAACTAAGGTTGGGCAGTTACGTCCGCAGTGGACACCATAATAAGGCCTTTTATATTCAGCGCACACCACAAAGATGATTGATGGTATCTATTATATTAGCATAATTGTAATGGAGGCTTTACATGGGGGTTGGAGCACGAAACATAGAACATAGAATTCAGTGCTGTCATGGTGTGCTAACAGATACATGGCGGACGTTTACAAAAGGGATCATACATTTGTTATTTGCTGCTCATTACCAGTCTTCGTCATACATTCATACGAACAATGAAGTACTCCATTTTAGGTGTATAGGGTGAGGGTCTAAGGGTTAGTGGCGCACCCCATCCATATGTTCTGTACAAAATATCTGATTTGCCTTTGTTGCCAGTTCATCTAAGTTACAGGTTCCAATCCATCTAGCCCTGGATTTGAACATTTGACATTTCAGTTACACACACACCTCTTGAACATGATTTATGCTGTGCTATAGCACTGTATTGCCAATAGTATGCCTTTGCAGCGCTATGGGTTTCAGGTACGTGCACACCCTGCTCATGAGGATTCCGTCACAGACCGGAATCAGATTTCGGTTTGAGTAGGGTCAACAGTAGAAGTGGTACAGTTAATATTCTGTGTGTATTTTAGGTTGTAGGTGTGATGTAATGATTTGGGCTTGGTTGGTTGACAGCTCACTGAACTATCCCACTAGCGTGGATGGCTTGTGGTTCTCCATATGAAGTAAATGAATGGCTCTGATGAGCTGATGAGTTTAGTGATGTTTTCAGTGCTGTTGGCTCAGCTTGTCCCCTCACAAATGTTTCCCTTGTGGACGGCATGAAATATAGTTAAAACTGTGGGAGAGGAGAGGAAGTTAGAGAAGAACCCTGGGGGCGTCACAGGTGTAATGCAGACGTCCAGGCACATCCAAAACAAGGGTGGTCGTTCCACCATCAAAATCTGTCTGTGAAGCAGAGTCGTGTTCCAACCCCACGAGTGATCAGGTTTGTGCAAGGGTATCAATTAGGACTTTGTAAACAATAAATCATCCCAAATGTTGTTTTTCCCAGCATACTGGTACTCACAGACTTGTGATCCTTTCATAAATGAAAAATCACGCCTGGCACGGTAAAGTCTGAGATCTGTCTTCGATATGAAAGGTAATGAATTGCAAGGGAGGAACACAAATAACAAGCGTTGTTAAAGTCAATTGATTTAACTTTTTATCATGATAAAATATTTACTAGATGCAGCTAAGTTAGAACCTGTAGAACCTTCAATCATGCACGCAGAAAAGACACACACACACATACGCACACGCACGCAACTGGTACAGCACGTGCAGCAATGCAAGCTTCCCTCTGACACATGGAGAAGTTAGCAATGTAAACTACTTAACACACACACACAAAAATTCAGCACAGGCAGGCACAGTGCAAGCATCCCTGACCCACGAGCATCTTTGAGTTCTTATATTACAATGGGGCTCTTTGGGAGAAGTGCAGCAGATTTCGCAAGACACATAAACAATCCAGGGAGATTGAATCAGCACAGAGGGGCAAGCCTGCAACAGGATGTGTATGAAGCATGAGAGGCTGGTAAAGAGACTGTGCTTAGGCTGCACGGCTCTGTGCAGACGAACAAAGCACACATGCAGCAGGCATGTACCACCTGCATATATGTATATGTTACATTCTGCACTTTGTTGGCGAGGCGCCCTCTCTAACACATGGCCATGCTTATATTACACACCATTTATATACAGCATGCCATACATTACATCTCCTATGTACATCCTATGATTCTTTATGATGATGAAAGACAGCTGAAGACAAATAATTGAGTTTACAAATATTCAGGATGTTTGAGTTCAAGTACACAGACCACTAACCCACGGTCAAGCTAAATACTATGCAGAGGTGGAGCGAGGACACCTCCAAGAACTGGGTGTGATGGCTCAGTGGAATTGGTCTTTGAGTCAGTGATGATAGGTTTGAATCCCGATGGGACCACATAGCCTTTCATCCTCCCGAAGTCGATAAAAAAGAATACTATTAAACTCGGTAACAGTAAATAACTGTGATTTCAGCACTAAACAGCATACAGTGGAAATATACATGCTCTGAAGGGAGAGCCAAGCAAGGGGAAGGGGGTAATGGCTAACCAAGCCTTGTTTTTGACCAAAAAGAGGACACTGTTCCTGAGGCAGGGTGCAAAAAGTCACCCATTTGCCTTAAAGAAAGGGAAAAAAAGAGAAACAGACTCCTAGGTAAAAAAAAGGTGGGGGGGGGCCACCAGTGAAAGGGAAAGAACAAATCTTATCACCTGTTGCCCTCACACACCTCCGAAGGGTGTCATGCTTCATCATCGGGCGTTTGCTTCTCGTAGGGCCGGCGCTGCAATTCCCTACGGGTCCCCCGAAGGGTCACTTTCTCGGAGATCTTTTTTATATCGCCGGATGGTGCATGCGGGTGTGTGGGGGCAGGGAAAGCGTGGGTCCTATGTGGGAGTATTACGGGAATTGGAAAAGTGCGTGCATAATAGGTTAAAAATGCAGGTCAACTCTCAAGAAAGAGGTATCAGATGTAGTAGATCCCTTGGCAGAGTCAGAACCAAAGATATGGTATAGTCCCAGTGGGCACATTATGCCCAGGTATAATAGGTCTACATGTTTCGCGCCTATATTGCCGAGAAGGTCATTGGCGCTTCCTCAGGACAATAAAAATATTGTGAAGTGTACGTGAATTAAAAATAAGTACCCACAGTATCAATCAGGGCGGGCCAATGAGCTGCTCCTGACTGGACCTAGGAAAGAAACAGACAGAGAGTGTGCATTAGACTAGCTTAATGCCACGTAGTGTGCCACAACCATGTGCATCTCAAAACATACAAACAGAGAAGCAGAACATACGAGACAAGTAAAAATAATGATCTCCTCAATAGTCAATGGCCCAGTGAGAGATCCCACAACTGTCTGACAAAACACCGAAGGCGCTAGAAAAACTTAGTCTCCCAAACCCATATATCCTACCCACAAGTGTTTCTGGAGTGCCAGGTCATACGCATCTCACCCATCCAGCTGCCTGCCGGAAATCGAATAGTAGCAGCAGGGCGGGGGCTAAATATAGTCAGGAAACCCAATAGAGCCTGGGCGTGATCCCTTTCCGGGACGCGCCATGATGTTGGTGAGGAGCGCGCATGCGCTAGTACCAACCTACAGTACGCATGTGCACAAATAAGTAACTGCCCCCAACACATGAGCGCACAGGAGGGGAAATGGTCGTCATGACAGCGACTGAAGTAAGCAAAACATGCGCTGAGTGTGCGTATGTCAAACTGCACCAAATTAAGGTGCAGGCATCCCAACGTTAAGCGTTCTGTCAAGACGTATAGGGCCCCTCTATTACCTGAACCTTACTAGGAAAAAAAGGGAAGGGAGTACCAAAAAATAGGTAAAAAGGGGGCAGGCTCAATAATGGAGTCGACTAGTATATACTAAAACCATTAGCCAAAGAGTATGCAGTAATATATCAGCACTCTGACCCAACCTGAGTATGGAAATATAAACGGGTAGGAGGGGAAACTGTGCCATCGAGTGTGTGTCCCTAGTGGCCACCCACAAAGGGTAGAAAAAACGAGGCTCGTATGTAGGAAAAGGAAAAATGAAAAAAAGAAAATAGCAGGGATAGGAAAGAAATGGGGTCCCTCGGCAGAGCCGCCATGCTACTACTATATCAATACAAAAAGAGAGGGGGACCCAGGAGCCGTTAATGGTCCAGTGTCCATGCTCCATATATAATGCATTTGACCAAAAAGAGGACACTGTTCCTGAGGCAGGGTGCAAAAAGTCACCCATGCGCGTTAAAGAAAGGGGAAAAAAAAAAAAAGAGAAACAGACTCCTAGGTAAAAAAAGGGGGGTGGGGCCACCAGTGAAAGGGAAAGAACAAATCTTATCACCTGTTGCCCTCACACACCCCGAAGGGTGTCATGCTTCATCATCGGGCGTTTGCTCCTCGTAGGGCCAGCGCTGCAATTCCCTACGGGTCCCCCGAAGGGTCACTTTCTCGGAGATCTTTTTTATATCGCCGGATGGTGCATGCGGGTGTGGGGGGGCAGGGATAATGGCTAACCAAGCCTTGTACCAAAGCATGGGCTTTGCGTAGTACATTAGCTAGACACAAGTAGGGATCTTTGATTTATACAGCCACTCAACATCAACGGTATCTGTAGTGTTCCCTGGGTCTGACAGGTTCACATCAACTACTAGAGAGATCCCAATTTGTCATTAGTAGTTCATCAATTCCTGTGTTTATTTCTATGTTTTCTAGGGCTTGAAGTTATGCCTTTATAATAAATAAGCAAAAAACACACATATGATGGACGAAATTCAGAGCAAATCAAACATTCACCCCCAGTCAAGAGATCTGGGTTAAATCCATCGTTCTTTTGCTCACCATGCAGGCCCAGTTTAGACCCAGCCATATGGAAATCAGTCTTAACCCTGTGCCTCATGGGAACAGTCCAGCCCGAACTGCCAAGTCAGGTCCTCCATTGACCAGAAACAAGCATCCTGGGACCGGTTTCGGGGCATCACCCCTCATCAGCCAGGCTAGATTGAATCCCGTGGCACAGTGAGCCTGGAACCCACGTCTGGGCATACCCGGCGCACTTAGGGCGGGAAAGCAAAAGACACACAGATGATGGGCGGAATGTAGAGTAAATTAAACATTCACCCCCAGTCAAGAGATCTGGGTTAAATCCATTGTTCCTTTGCTCACCATGCCATCCCAGTTTAGACCCAGCTGTGTGCAAATCAGTCTTGACCCTGTGCCTCATGGGAACAGTCCAGCCCGAACTGCCAAACCAGGTCCTCCCTGGACCGGAAGCAAGCATCCTGGGAACGGTTTCGGGGCATCACCCCTCATCAGCCAGGCTAGCTTGAATCCAGTGGCATAGTGAGCCCGGGACCCACGTCTGGGCATACACGGTGCACTTAGGGCAAGAAAGCAAAAGACACACAGATGATGGACGGAATGCAGAGCAAATCAAACATTCACCCCCATTCAAGAGATCTGGGTTAAATCCATTGTTCATTTGCTCACCATGCCACCTCAGTTTAGACACAGCCATATGCAAACCAGTCTTGACCCTGTGCCTCATGGGTACAGTCCAGCCCGAACTGGCAAGCCAGGTCCTCCCTGGACTGGAAACATGCATCCTGGGACCGGTTTCGGGCATCACCCCTCATCAGCCAGGCTAGCTTGAATCCAGTGGCACAGTGAGCCCGGGACCCACGTCTGGGCATACCCGGCGCATTTAGGGCGAGAAAGCAAAAGACACACAGATGATGAACGGAATGCAGGGCAAATCAATCAAACATTCACGCCCAGTCAAGGGATCTGGGTTAAATCCATTGTTCTTTTGCTCACCATGCCACCCCAGTTTAGACCCAGCCATATGCAAATCAGTTGTGACCCTGTGCCTCATGGGAACAGTCCTGCCTGAACTGCCAAGCGAGGTCCTCCCGGGATCGGAAACTAGCATCCTGGGACCGGTTTCGGGGCATCACCCCTCATCAGCCAGGCTAGCTTGAATCCAGTGGCACAGTGAGCCCGGGACCCAAGTCTGGGCACACCCGGCCCACTTAGGACGAGAAAGCAAAAGACACACAGATGATGGGCGGAATGTAGAGCAAATCAAACATTCACCCCCAGTCAAGAGATCTGGGTTAAATCCATCATTCTTTTGCCCACCATGCCACCCCTGTTTAGACCCAGCCATATGCAAATCAGTCTTGACCCTGTGCCTCATGTGAACAGTCCAGCCCGAACTGCCAAGCCAGGTCCTCCCTGGTCCGGAATCAAGCATCCTGGGACCGGTTTCGGGGCATCACCCCTCATCAGCCAGGCTAGCTTGAATCCAGTGGCACAGTGAGCCCAGGACCAACATCTGGGCATACCCGGCGCACTAAGGGCGAGAAAGCAAAAGACACACAGATGATGGACAGAATGCAGAGCAAATCAAACATTCACCCCCAGTCAAGAGATCTGGGTTAAATCCATCGTTCTTTTTCTCACCATGGCACCCCAGGTTAGACCCAGCCATATGCAAATAAGTCTTGACCCTGTGCCTCATGGGAACAGTCCAGCCCGAACTGCCAAGCCAGGTTCTCCCTGGACCGGAAACAAGCATTCTGGGACTGGTTTCAGGGCATCACCCCTCATCAGCCAGGCTAGCTTGAACCCAGTGGCACAGTGAGCCCGGGACCCACATCTGGGCATACCCAGCGCACTTAGGGCGAGAAAGCAAAAGACACACAGATAATGGATGGAATGCAGAGCAAATCAAACATTCACCCCCAGTCAACAGATCTGGGTTAAATCCATCATTCTTTTGCTCACCATGCCACCCCAGTTTAGACCCAGCCATATGCAGATCAGCCTTGACCCTGTGCCTCATGGGAACAGTCCAGCCCGAACTGCCAAGCCAGATCCTCCCTGGCCTGGAAAAGCATCCTGGGACCGGTTTCTGGGCATCACCCCTCATCAGCCAGGCTAGCTTGAATCCAGTGGCACAGTGAGCCCGGGACCCACGTCTGGGCATACCCGGCGCACTTAGGTTAAGAAAGCAAAAGACACACAGATGATGGACGGAATGCAGAGACGTGGGTCCTCTGCTCTCCATGCCACTGGAGTCAAGCTACTCTGGCTGATGAGGGGTGAAACCCCGAAACAGGTCCTAGGATGCTTGTTTCCAGACCAGGGAGGACCTGGCCTGGCAGTTGTGGCTGGACTGTTCCCACTGGGCGCAGGGTCAAGACTGATTTGCATATGGCTGAGTTCAAACAGGAATGGCATGGGGAGCAAAAAAGACGATGGATTTGGGCCCAGATCTCTGTACTGGGATGAATGTATGACATTGTTCTGCATTCTGTCCATAAATTGTTCTTTTTGCATTTATAATAAATAAAACAAATAACATAATTGAAAGAATAAAAGCAGGATTGGATAAGCTGTTCATGCACTTCATGGTACTGCTTGACACTACTGCAACTGAAAGTTTGAGCTATAGCCTTCAGTTTTTTGTGGATGAAGACAAATTATAGAATTCATATAATTTGTTGAATTCAACATTCAAATGTGTCTACCCATAAAATGTACACACTGGGCCTGCCTGTACGGTATCATGTGTCTTTTATATAGAATGATGATGCGCTGACAAGGGCAATGATTGACACAGAGGAAGGTGAGTTAGGATTGGGAGTGAGCCAGAGCAAAGAGGGAAGGGCCTGGGTCGCACAGGAGACTAATGGCCTTAATATGACATTGGCGGTGTGGGAACAGGCTGCCATACCAGCGCCCCCACCGCCAAAACCATAATTAGACCGCCTGCCGGATTTCGACTGGAATCCAGGTTGGGCAGTTCTACAGCAGCTGGCCCTCGGTGGTGCCTGTTTAAAGGTTCATAGGAGGGCCGTAACAGGCACCGCAACGGGAAAGCCATTGCAGGTTCCTGCAGGGCATGGACTGTCAAGTCCATGCCCTGCTGGAACTGGGGGTGCATGCGGATAGGGGGGCACACTATGTGCTCCCCTGCATGCATCCCCTGGTACAGAGGCTGTTTCCTCTCCGCCACACTTTTTATGGCGGGGTCACCATCATGAAAACTGGGGTGGAGAGGAAACTCTTAATATGCTTGGCGGGGCCGCAGCAGCCCTGCCAAGCATATTGCGATCTCCAGACAGCCGCAACGGTTGTGGTGGTGCCAGTGTGGTCCGACCGCCCAAGTCATAATGGGGCGGTCGGACCGCCAGTGCAGCGGTGCCCAAACCACCACTTTGGCATGGTCATAATAAGGCCCTAAGGTAAACTAATTCATCACTTAGGACTGGACTGCTGAAGCATAGCTTCCACCTCTCAAAGGGATGCATCAATTTTCACAAAGAGGATCATTTTGCCATGCTTACGATGAATCACAGCAAGGGAAGAGCTGTTTTTGAGAAGTGCAGGCAGTGACTAAGGAATATATGTTGATGCAACTTGTACCTTCTGTGCCTCCAGTGCCTTCCTTTTCAAACCTTATTACTGCACGCACTCCCTCTAGTGGCTGGAACAAACTTACAAATGATGACATGACAGTCATGAGAGATGGGCTCCTTTTTTTGTAGAACATAAACTAGTACTACAGTACAGTATTACAACTCACATACTACAAAATGCAATCCACGAACCTTCACCTCCGCCTCTCTAGCATTTCTCTGTGGAAATCACCATGGTAGCGGAGATTTCCGCACATGTGGGTTTATATTCAAACAGTAATTGTGGGTGGAACAAGATCAGTGAGGCGAAAATGGGGAATAATTACTATTAAACAGGAGAGGTTTAGGGACATTTAAGTAAGAGGTTGGAGGAACAAGCTAATACAAAACACATGCCCACAAAAGAGTAATACAATTGCAATTCATAAAATGTACTTCTGATGTGCTCTAGAAGGAAGAAAACAGTCTTCAATGTACTCAAGCACCACACATCACTAACCACTGGTACTGGAACACACTCCTATGGAAAACAATGGAGGTGGGAATTTAAAATACCACCCCATAGGAATGAATGTTAAATACATTTAACCAGTTTGACGATTAAAATTAAAAATCCATATTTTTTAGGTGATAATAATGATATATAGTATGTTATTTTTTTAAGTTAACAATAAACTTAATATTGAAAATTAAATTAGACTTGAAATCTGTTTAAAAAATGTAAAACGTTTTAAAATTATTTATATACATACATTTAAATAAGTTTACTAAATATTCCACAAAAATAAAAATGTTAGTGAGGATGAGTAATATTTCAAAAATGATTGCTTATACCAATATTTATAAATCAAATTACTATACTTTAAACATTTTATTATTTGATATCCAATTTGTTTAGTTAATGCGTATTACATATTAAAAAAAAATTCATTATTTTATTAAAGAATAATTCATTTTATTAAATTCCTCTATACTTTCCCATAAGGAGATCTCCTCCCCCCTCTTCCCCCAGGTGCCGGAGATCACCAACAGGTGAAAAGTTACTGGAAATCATTCAGTTCTGTTCTGTTGCAGGAGGGTCTACTTTTTCATTTGAGAGGATGGAGACATTTAAGTCTACAGGTAGCTGTAAATCTCCACTTGCAACTGGTGAATGGGAAAACATGGAGAGGTACATCTAGGTGGAGGAGTAAATTTACACATGAGTAAATATAAAAATGCACCTTTACCTTTGTGAATCTGGCCTTAGGGGCCTATTCACAAACTGCCTTTTGTGGTACATTTAGTAGTACTTCAATAGTATTATTACATTTCTACAAAATGCTATTCACAAACCTGCTTACTTATGTTCCGCCTCAGCATCTCCTATCTTTTTCTGTGAAGAGTTCTTGCCATTTCAAAAAACAACTTGAATTTATTTTAATATTTTTAAATTCATTACATTTTTAATTTAAAATTAAGTTAATAATGTCAAGTTACTAACAGTAACTTTCACATGTAGACAGAGTTCTCCACAAGAAAGGTGGTAAAATATAAGGAACATTTCAAAAGTTGATTAAACTTTTAAAAAAAAGTAAAAATATTTTCATGCTAAATATTAATGAAAATTAATTTATATATTTATTTTCAATGTAGAACAAAATAAAAAAATGTTTCAGCACTAGTAACATAATTTTGAATGAAATATTTAATTAATTTAACTATATTAAATAAATTTACATTTAAAAAAAAATATTTATTAAAAGAAAATCCCACCTAAAGTGCAATGTTTATATTTACTTAGTATGTATTAAAAATTATATAAATGTATATATATATATTGAATTGTTTACAAATCGGACTAGTACATCCTTTAGTACTGTATGAGCACTAGCACTTTGTTTCTCTGTGGAATCCAGTAAAGTAAAGGTATTTAAACCTGGATGCTGATCAACATTTTGTAAAAAGCAATGTTTTATCTTATTTATCATTATGAGATTTCTACAACTGCTTTTACAAATCTAGTTTTTACAGTACTATATTTATGTTTGATTTCAAAATTGTTGATTTTAACAACATTTTATGGTTTTATGATATTTATTCTGATATTTATCTGACTTAATGATGTATGTAACCATGAATTACAAATCCATCTACTGTTACTGTAAACGAAACTGGGTACATGGCACTTTAAGAAAACTAAAAATAAAAAAAATAAAAAAAAGAAATTTGTATGTAATGGTACCTCCTTCCGTGCTTGCGCGTCATGTGATCAAGATCCTTAGGGATCGAAACGCGTCATGCTGTTGGAGTTGTGTGTGGAGCTGAATAAAATCTAAGCTACACCGATTTTGTGGTCCGTACTCCATATTTGCGCAGTAGGAAAAGAGGCTGCGAGAGGAGAATTGCTGCATATATATATATATATATATATATATATATATATATATATATATTATCTACTGGCGGTCGCCAGTAGATAGTTATAGTTACAACCTATTATCCATAGGAAATCCGCGACATTCTATTTGAAATAACTCTCTTGCCGGTTGACGTATCTTCGCAAAATTTTCAAACTTTGTGGCCCGCTCCGGTCCGCTCCTACCCTGAAAGTCTCGGGGGATTCGCTCAAGCGGGGGCCGAGAAAAAGGGGGGTCCCAAAACGCGTTTTCCCCATGCAATTTTCCATAGGAAACTTTAGACACGGCTACAGCCCGAACTGCTGAACGGAATTACACCAAATTTGGCAAAGAGGTAGTTCTTGGTTCAGAAAGAACCCTTTTTGTTAAATGGTGTAAATCCGTTCAGTAGTTGCTGAGAAAATCAAAAGTAAAAAGATAGTGATATCTATGGCCGAGTAGGGTCCGCGTACCCTCCCGATCACGAGCTGCATGTTAATTGGCTGTCAGCTGGCTGTCAACATTCCGATTCAGGAAATGTTGGCAGCCATTTTGTCCCCTCGGTAGAACCGAGGGACAGAAACAAGTGCACAAAGCGCACAAAGGGGGCAGGGTAGAAACACCCTGACCCCCTAGGTTTGCTCAGGGGGTCCCACAAGGACCCCCTGGGCAAAATTTTTTTTTAATTTTTTTTTAAAATCGGCAGGATGCGCTCAGGGTGCGCGAATCCTGCCGGAAAAAAAAAAATCGAAGCGCGGTCTCCCGCGCTTCGATTGGTATTTTGCCCCCGGGTGGCCCAAGTCCCGGGGGCATGGTGGGGGGGGGTTAATTTTATGTGTGGGGGGCCTCAAAGGGCCCCCCAAGCCCCGGGGACCGCCACCCCCCCGGGGCTTTTTTTTTAAAATGGTGCGGGAGGGCTTAAAACGCGCCACGGGGCGCGTTTGCACAGTGGTGAAGGGAGGGGCGGGGCTTCAAGTGACATCTGTGCAAACGCGCCCCGTGGCACGTTTTAAGTTGGGGATTAAATCCCCTTCAATCCTGAGGGTCCCTGAGGGCCAACTAGCCCAACAGGTACATCCAGAAAGCGCCACAGAGCTGCGTTGCAGAGAGGTGTAAAAGGGGTGTGGCCTCTCTACACGTCTCTGCAACGCAGCCTCCTGGCGCATATTGGAGGTTCCTGGTGGGCTAGTTGGCCCCTAGGGACCCTCAGGATTCAAGGGGACTTAATCCCCCAACTTAAAACGCGCCACGGGGCGCGTTTGCACAGATGTCACCTCAGGCCCCGCCCTCCCTTCACCATTGTGCAAATATTCTTCTAAAATCATCCGAAATACGAATTCCGATTTACTCACCTGTTATCAGGAGAGACCTCAGTGCTGCATCTTTCAGCCCAGTACTAATCCTGAAAAGTAATTTTAACCGTACTTACCAGTAACTTGAATTTCCTTCCATAGGATATCATTGCCTGCTTTTTGCTGAAAAAGTTTCTAAGTGTTGATTTTTGAAACATACAAATATTCCTCTAAAATCAGCCGAAATCCGAATTCTGATTTACTCAGCTGTTATCAGGAGAGACCTCAGTGCTGCATCTTTCAGCCCAGTACTGGTCCTGAAAAGTAATTTTAACCGTACTTACCGGTAACTTGAATTTCCTTCATAGGCTAACATTGACTGGTTTCACTTGGAAATTCTTCTAAGTGTGGAGTTTTGGAACTTTAAAATATTCCTCTAAAATCAGCCGAAATACGAATTCCGATTTACTCACCTGTTATCAGGAGAGACCTCAGTGCTGCATCTTTCAGCCCAGTACTGATCCTCAAAAGTAATTTTAACCGTACTTACCAGTAACTTGAATTTCCTTCCATAGGATATCATTGCCTGCTTTTTGCTGAAAAAGTTTCTAAGTGTTGATTTTTGAAACATACAAATATTCCTCTAAAATCAGCCGAAATCCGAATTCTGATTTACTCACCTGTTATCAGGAGAGACCTCAGTGCTGCATCGTTCAGCCCAGTACTGGTCCTGAAAAGTAATTTTAACCGTACTTACCAGTAACTTGAATTTCCTTCCATAGGCTAACATTGACTGGTTTCACTTGGAAATTCTTCTAAGTGTGGAGTTTTGGAACTTTATAATATTCCTCTAAAATCAACCAAAGTACGAATTCCAATTTACTCACCTGTTATCAGGAGAGAACCCAGTGCTGCATCTTTTAGCCCAGCACTGACCCTGAAAAGTAATTTTAACCGTACTTACCAGTAACTTATATTTTCTTCCATAGGAATCCATTGTCTAGTTTTTAGCAGAAAAGTTTCAAAGTGTCGATTTTCACAAACTACAAATATTCCTAAAAAATCGCCTGTATGACTTAAACGCATTCTTTCAACTGTTTACAGGAGATGCACCAGTGCTGGATCCAGGATCCAACACTGAGTAAGAAAAAAGTAACAATAACAGTTTTTACCTTCTAAGTGAATTTCCTTCCATAGGATAACATTGGTGATTCTATGAGAAAAAGTTTCTAAGTATCAACTTTTAAAGTACAATAATATTCCTTAAAAATCACGACTGTAACCAAAACGCTTTTACTCAACTGTTTACAGGAGATGTCCCAGGACTGAATCTAGGATCCAGTCCTGTGGTTAGAAAAGTAATCCATAAAGTAACTAATTGCATTTAACTAGAAATTCACATTGAGCTGAATGTTGCATTGTGTTTGAAAATGTGTTGCCCATTGCAACAACTGTAACTACTGTACTTAAAAGTCTATTGCCTATGTGCAAAGTATTTAAACTAAAGTAATTCATTCTGAGAAAGTATTTTTTGTAATGTAATGTATAATGTAATTACAATGTAATTTAAAAAATAAAATATGTAAAAAAAAATTGTTTCTAAAAATGTAGTAAATCAGTATGAAAAAAATTTATATAACAATTAATACATTTAAAAATTGTCATTTACAAAACCTTTGAAATTCACTGAAAAAAACGTAGGTTTCAGACATGTTATAGTTACAAATTAGCATTTAAAAAACCTTTGAAATTCACTGAAAAGCCATAGGTTTCAGGGACGTTATAGTTACAAATTAGCATTTAAAAAACCTTTGAAATTCACTGAAAAAACCATAGGTTTTAGGGACAGTTATAGTTAGTTGGACATTGCACTCGTACAAAACCCGTGAAATTCCCCCGTTATAGTTAGTCCAGCTAACTATAACTCGCGCCCCCGCAATGCACTGCTGATGACGTCACATATTACATCACTCATGACATGGGCAGTGACATCACTGATGACATCACTGATGACATCTCAAATGACATCACTGATGACATCACTGATGACATCATCCATGTGATAATTTCATGCATCTTCTCACACCCTAATATAACCTTTGATACACCCACTCTAAATTACAGACTGCCATTCGCAAAACCATAGACACTCCAACACCAATAACTACATACCCACTCACTGATTCTTAGGTCTACACACACACATCCACTCACTCACCCGTACAGTCACTCATACTTATGGTCACTCAGTACAGGACTATCATATGCACTCATACTCCTATATAGACACTCAAACACCGCCACTCATCCATAGAGGTACTCACACACCTAGTCAGTCATGCAAATAATTAAACACACTACCATTTACTCACCTATACAGTTATACACACACCAGCTCACTTACTCATACAAATACTAGCACATTCTTACGCTCTTATACAATTACTGATACAAGCACACACTCATCCATACAGCCACTATCACAATCACTCACTCTCGCTTATAGCTATTTATATACTCCAACACACATATATACTGCCTTTCACATATGTAGTTACTCACACATGTACCACTGGGACATACATTCACTCACTAACACACTCTTACACACACTTACCCACCCATACAGTCTATCACAGATGCACTCTTGAAACCATCCACCCAGTGAATCACCCACTCACACATCTATGCACAGAGTCGCACACACCCCTCCCACACAAACACTCAGGCACCCATACAGATACTCACACAAGCATTCAATAACTCATATAGACACTCATGTAGCTATTCACAAACACATGCAGCCACTTACACAGCAACAGACAGACGGATACAGACATTCACCCAGTTTAGTCACTAACCCATGCATTCAGTAAGATACGTTAAATCACTCACTTATACAGTCAGTCATGCACCTACTAAATCATCCATACAGACACTTACACACCCACTCATTCTTCAATACGTCTTTTCCTATATATATTAAAAATATTTAAACTTTACAGAAACACACAGTCACTGGATGATGTCATCAGTGATGTCATTTGAGATGTCATCAGTGATGTCATCAGTGATGTCACTGACCATGTCATGAGTGATGTAATATGTGACGTCATCAGCAGTGCATTGCGGGGGCGCGAGTTATAGTTAGCTGGACTAACTATAACGGGGGAATTTCACGGGTTTTGTACGAGTGCAATGTCCAACTAACTATAACTGTCCCTAAAACCTATGGTTTTTTCAGTGAATATATATATGCATATATATCCTGCTCCAAGGTTTACCCGACCGGTAAGAAGCACTCTGGCACCAGTTATGTAGCTCCAGGCTTTTAATAGGTATGCATGCAGTCCCGTACAGCGATACAAATCACAGCGCTGCCTTTATCATCCCTGACGCGTTTCGGAGTATAATCCAACCTCCTTCCTCAAAGGCTCCGGCGCAGCTCCCATCATGCGCATGACACCGCCCCTCCCTAAAATACCTAATGGTCTGTCCTGAATGGACCGCTCTACCACGTCTTGACGTGGAGATTATGGGGTTTGTAGTGTCACTGTCCTCAATTCCACCAATGGCTTGCGCGGGTACATCTGCTGATAAAATTTACTGACCCACAAATGGGCCACGATGCGTGGTTGCATGCTCAATCCTGTAACCAGTGCCCCTTGCGATGACCTCGTAGATGCTTGGCCGTCTCGGCCCCCATCGATCAAGGGGTGGTGCTTCTTGGCGACAGGGCCGTCGCCAATATCTCCTGCTCCAAGGTTTACCCGACCGGTAAGAAGCACTCTGGCACCAGTTATGTAGCTCCAGGCCTTTAATAGGTATGCATGCAGTCCCGTACACCGATACAAATCACAGCGCTGCATTTATCATGCCTGACGCGTTTGGGAGTATAATCCAACCTCCTTCCTCAAAGGCTCCGGCAGCTCCCATCATGCGCATGACACAGCCCCTCCCTAAAATACCTAACGGTCTGTCCTGAATGGACCGCTCTACCACATCTTGACGTAGAGCATTATGGGGTTTGTAGTGTCACTGTCCTCAATTCCAGCAATGGCTTGCGCGGGTACATCTGCTGATAAAATTTACTGATTATATATATATATGCAGCAAAACTTCGCCAGATAACATCCACTTTTCGAGGAACAGACGAATGCGGACCCAATATTCAGTGCAAGAATTTTATTGAAGCCCCTGCACCACCGCCATCATGCGTTTCGGCCTGCCGAAGGCCTTGATCACATGACGCGCATGAGGAGTGCTTTCACCAATTTAAAGCGCCAGTGCAAGAACAAGTGGCAAAACAAACGTCATCATAGACATAAAAGAGTCATTGCATCAAATTCAATGAAGTTACATATCAAATCCGAAATATAGTTTCATCATGATGTTACTGGCAAGTAAAAGCAATCAAACATTAAATATTTATAAAATAATACATATTTAAAAAAGGCAATGCATAATAAAAATCTGATTTTTTAGATAGAGCAATACTTTAAATAACACTGAACCTTGATAGGTAAGTATAGAGCATAATGCAAATTTCAAACTCCAATCTTAATTCAGTCATTTCAGCTCTCTGCCTGTAGTGGCTCGAACATCACTTTGAAAAAATTATATTTCAACTGCTTTTACATAAAGTGCAAATGTTAGACAATTCTGCCCAAGTGGGCTTCGAATCTACCCCTATGTCTATGGAAAAAGTTCTAGTGTCAAAAAAGTGCTATTGTGCATAAAGCCACCATCTTGATCCAGATAGTTCAAAATGTGCAAATGTGCAAAAGTTATTGAAAGACTAAAAATTATTATCGAGGCAAAGCAGGTACAGTTACACTAATTAAATGGAAGAGAACAATCAAAGGCAAGTAAAGAAATCTTCACTGGAGTTGAGGCCCTGCGGCGTCTTAGTATCAAGCTCCAGTATATATCTAGTTTCAAGCTTGCGTAATAACGCTTCCCTGTTGCCACCTCGCCTGAGGGGCAGGACTGCATCCACAACAAAATATTTCAAATGCTCCAAGTTGTTGTCGTGGCAGTCCTTGAAATGCCTCGCAACAGGGTATGTTGCGTCCGAATTAGTGATGGTCCTCATGTGCTGGAGTATCCTTTTGTGGACCTGCAACTTCGTACTCCCTACGTATTGCAGGCCACAAGAACACTCCAGCACATACACTGCAAAATCTGTTTTGCATGTGAGCATTTTAGAGATCAGCACCAGGTCTTCCTTAAAGGGGGTACTATAGGCCGTTTTGCTGACCCCATACCTACAGGCTCTGCAAGACGTACATCGTACAAACCCCTTTCTAGAGTTTAACCAGGTTTTAGTTGTTCTTATCTCTGGGCTACTGCTCACCAGGGCATCACTCATTGATCTAGATTTCCTAAACGTAATACTGGGGTTGTTTGGCAATTTGTCCCCAAGAATAGGGTCATTACGTATCAAAGGCCAGTTTTTATTCATTATCCTACGCAGTGACTGATGTTGCCCGTTATATGTTAGGATAAGTCTGGTAGGTTGATCAAATGCCTGAGTAGCTTGAATCGTAGAGCTGGCTTTACTAATCAATGCATCAGCTCTGCAAACAGTGTTTGTTTTCCTGATTGCATTGTCAATCACAGATGGAGAATATCCCCTGGCCAGGAACCTGTTTCTACTTTCTCTCTGCGCCATCACAGTCACCATCCTTACTGCAGATTTGCTTAATTCGCAACATTTCCCCGAAAGGAATGCTGTGAATAAGATGCTTAGGATGATGGCTGGAGGCGTGGAGTATAGTATTGCCTGCTGTGGGCTTTCTATGCAATCTAGTTTCCAACTTATTATTAGCTACATAGACTTCAACATCAAGGAAACACACAGACTGTTTACTAATGTGGGCTGTAAATTGCAGATTGAGTTTGTTGTTATTAATCTGTTCAATAAAATGGAGAGCACTATCCTCCGTGCCTCTCCAGATTAAAAACAGATCATCAATATACCTGTACCATCTTAAAACATGATTACGCAGAACCTCTCCATATTCGATTTTAAGGACTTGTTCCTCCCATAGCCCCATGTGGAGTCAAGCGTAACTAGGTGAGAAACAAGCCCCCATAGCCACACCTCTAGTTTGATGGAATATCTGATTCTGGAATAGAAAGTAGTTATTTTCCAAACATACCATTATCATGTTTACCAACATTTTGTTGTGTGAATACAGGCATATGGGTCTAGTGCCCAAATAGTGTTCTACCACCTTAATTCCATCATGATGATGGATACTGGTGTAGAGTGACATGACATCAAGAGAAATCAGTACGCACTCTGAATCCCATTTGAAATCATTGATGTTTCTTAAAAAGTCACTCGTGTCCTGTATAAAAGACGGAAGTTGTCGCACGTGCTCCTGGAGGAAGAAGTCAATGTAGAGTGACGTATTTTCTAATAAGCTGTTGCGGGCTGATATAATGGGCCTGCCAGGCGGTCTTGCCGAATCCTTATGAATCTTCAGAATGAAGTATACCACGGGGATTACAGGGTGATCATTTTTAAGAAACTTAGGGGCATATTCGCAAGGACTTATCGCCGAGTTATCGCCACCTTAACGCATCAAAAGTAGAGATAGATTTAACGCCCCATTCACAAGTGGGTGCAAACTGCAGACAACGCCAGTATTCCTGCGATAACTGCCGCAAAATTTACCTCCACGGGTGACACCACCAACTAACCCTAATGAGATGCAGAGTAGGCGTTCCCGTGCAAAAACACATGAAAACACCACTACACCACATTCCGAACGAACTGATTTAACACCTGCCTTCTGCTGGTGTTAAGCAGGACGACTACCTGCAGTATGAAAGGGAGCCCAGCCCAGAGCCACATCTGCACACCCACAGATGCCATGGAGACAATGATCATGCAGCTCGGAGACCCATGAGGGCCACACAACACCCACCGCCACCACTCCCAGGCCCCCCCCCCGGACCCCCTCCCCACCCGGGACAAACACATACCGTGCACGACACAAGAGCCACAAAAAGCGCATGATGTCGCACAATGACAACAAGAAACACATGTGTGGCCAGAAGAATGAGAAACAGTCACTCATCATTGAAGTAACAACCAAAAACTTTATTGAAATACAACACAAAACACCAATGCGGAAGACTCCTGTCGGGTCCGTCCGGGACAATCTTGATGTCACAGCCTGGAAAATAAAGCACAAAATCAGAACGTGTGTCATGCCCACATCAAAGGAGCGAGACACAGAGAAACAGAGAAGGAAAGAAAGGCAGAGAGAGAAAGAGAGAGACGGAAAGGAAGGGAGAGAGAGAGAGAGAAGGAAAGGAAGGGAGAGAGAGAAGGGAAGGAAGGGAGAGAGAGAGAGAGAGAAGGAAAGGAAGGGAGAGAGAGAGAGAGAAGGGAAGGAAGGGAGAGAGAGAGAGAAGGAAAGGAAGGGAGAGAGAGAGAGAGAGAGAAGGAAAGGAAGGGAGAGAGAGAGAGAGGGTGAAGGAGGGACACTGCCGCCCCGCGCACCCAGGCACCACTGTTCACCTGCTGCCACCGGTGTGTCTCCAACCACGTGCCGGTATACACTGCAAGCCACCAGGTCTGCAATCTGTAATCGAGGCCAGAGTCAATCATGGCAGAGTCCATCTCACTGCACATGGCAAGAACGCCTGTCCGCCCCTGCGCACACATGCAGCCGCACCCTAGCCCCTCCCGCCGGCCAGCGCTGGCTGTCCGCCCTTGCGCACCCAGGCCCCACTACTCACCTGCCGCCAACGGTGTGTCCACCAGTGGGCACACCACGTGCCTGTGCAAGCTCCAGGCCTAGGTCCCGCCACCATGGCATGCTCCACATCATGCGGACCCACACCGCGGCCCACAAGGTCACACACATGACGCTGAGTTCTGAGGCATCAATGGCAGAGACCACATCAGTGCACACGTCATCATCGCAGGCCGCACACCCGCTCAGCAATTTTGGTGCCACTAACCCTGTGCAACCCCAGTCAGCGCCACGTGGTGGTAGGCCCGTGACGGCCGCAAGGCTTCGGGTGCCACTAACCCTGTGCAACCCCAGTCAGCGCCACGTGGTGGTAGGCCTGTGACGGCCGCAAGGCTTCGGGTGCCACTAACTCTGTGCAACCCCAGTCAGCGCCACGTGGTGGTAGGCCCGTGACGGCCGCAAGGCTCCGGGTGCCACTAACCCTGTGCAACCCCAGTCAGCGCCACGTGGTGGTAGGCCCGTGACGGCCGCATGGCTCCGGGTGCCACTAACCCTGTGCACAACAAATCATGGTCCCTTTATGATTGAGAATTGTGGAACGTCCGTCATCCAGTCACCACCGGCAGTGGGGAATGTGACGTTGTCGGCCCCTTATATTGGCGGGGTCACATGGCTTGTGACGCCTGTGCCGGATGGGTGTGGTGTGTGTGCAAACCTGCCCTCAGGGAGTGGCCGTGACATGCCGACAACTGGACCAGTGACCTGCAGACCACTAGCGTGTAAACCTGCGACTTGTATCTATGTGGCCCCCCCCCTCGGAGCATAAGCGGAGTGGTCTGGCCTGGCGTACGCCGGACCAGCGCAGGGCTTGCAACAATGACTCGGGGGCTCTGGGCGTGGTTCAGTCCATGTCCGGACAAGGAAGTGACTAATGCGTGTGTCCCTGTTGTAGTGTCTACGTCACCCGGAACGCAATCGGCAATGTAGCACACCGTGACTGGAATCCCACTAGATGAGCATCATTGACGTTAGGGGGAATCACTGACCCTACATTCAACCACACATTCATACATGAATGATGAAAGACATGACACAGCAGTGCGTTTCTGAATGTTTAATGCACATCCAGTGGAGTTTTGCAGCTGGAGCAGTAAAGGGCCATGCCAACCCCACTTCACAATATGGGCCCGTGGAGGGCCAGCCAGAGTCCATCGGGGAATGACAAGTACAGCGGAAGAGGAAGGGTACAGTCCGCAGTCTAGTCGCCGTGTCATTGGTCACCAAACAGGATATGGCAGTCCATGTCGCAGTCCAAGGTGAGTGCAGCAGAGTGTATCGGGGGTCAGTGGAAGGTCATGGGGCCATGTGCGGCACCAAGCAGCAACAGGCCAGGTGGCGAATATGAATTCTAGTGCCTCCTTCTGATCTCAAGCCCATCCACGTCCTCATCCTCGGATGTGTGCTCTGCCCCACCTGTGGGTGGTGCAGTTCCGGCTGCGGCACTGTGTGCCACTGACACATCAGGGGCCGGAGGTGGATTGTCGGCCGCACTGTGTGGCAGTGACACATCAGGTGCCGGAGTGGAAATGCCTGCCACACTGTGAGGCACTGACACACCAGGGGGCGGAGATGTGGATGGTGTAGGGGCAGCAGCATTCATCTGCGCCACGCTTTGTGGCAGCAATGCCATGATGAGGATATGCAGGGCATGGTAGATCCCAGCTACATTTCGCTGATGTGCAGCGGTGGCTGCCATCCTTTCCGCCTCCATCCGCACCATGTCCTCCATGAGTCTCCGCATGTGTGCCAGCTCACGGCTGAGATCGCTGGAGCCACTCTGAGCGGACAGCCAGCGATGTCAGCCAGGGCTCGTTGGAGACCATGGAGCGTTAGTGACTGGAGGTGGTCCCTGATGGGACTCAGACACCCATGGATGGCGTCAAGTTTGGTAGCCATGAGGTCGAACCCCACCCGCACCTGCTCAGCCATCTCCCTCTGGCCCTCCAACACACGGCGTTGGAAGGCCATGTGTTGTTCGGGGGGATCTTGGGAGACAGCCAGGGTTGTGGGTGCCTCCTGCTGGGTGATTTGTGGAGTGGGTGGGGTCGCCTCGATGCAGCTGGGCTGCCCTGGTCCTGGAGGTGATTGGCGGATGAGTTCAATGATGTCTTGGAGGGCTTGGGTGTTGATGCTGGTGGTGTCCTCCTCGTCATCAGTGAAGAGTGGCTGGGACTGCTCTGCAGGAGGTGTTGACGGTGCCCCTGCAATGTGAAGGGGAGATGCTGTGTTACAATGTGTCCACATGTATGTAGCCGCATGGTACATGTTCACATTCAGACAGCATGGCAATGTACATTGTGGCAGACTGTAGATCAGGGCCATGATCCAGAGTCATTGTGGGTGTGCACTGTGCTCTGCTTGATTGTGCATGTGTGCCATTGTGGCCATCTCCCCCCGTCCCCCCAGTACCTGGTGGTTACTCACCCTGTTGCTGTTGTGTCATGTCGAGCAGTGTCCGGTGCCCCGACTCCTGCCACGGTCTCCACATTGATGACTGTCGACACCAGCTCCTCCATGTCATCCAGCTCCAGCTGTGGCGCTGGGCTCCCACCTCCAGTCTGCATTGCTGCCTTCTGGTTGCCTGCGAGTTTCTCCTTGGTTTTGCGTTTGATGTTAATCCATTGCCTCTTGACCTCGTCCATTGACCTCTTGTGCTCTCCGACTGCATTCACCTTGTCCACGATGGGCCGCCATATTCCATTTTTGCTGCCCAATGACACATTGGAGGTGACGAACAGTTGTTGATGGTTTTCTATCACCTCCGCGACCAGGATCCTACTCTCCTGCGGACTGAACTTCGTCTTCCTCTTCTTCTTGTCCTTGCCCTTCCCTGTCCCCGAGGTCCCAGGCTGGTCGTCCGGGGTGCTTGTGGGGTTCCGCTCGTCCTCTGCGCCTGCTCCGGCTGCCTCCATGGTGCTTCGGTGTTGGTCATTTTGTGTTTGTGTGTTTTTTCTACTTTTGTAGTGATTTTCCCGCCTGCCGTGTGTGTATGGCAGGCCTGGCGCTGCTTATCGCTGATTTCCTCATCGACGGTTGGCACATCGCATGTTTTTGCGTATTTTTATCACCGTCGCGGTTGTTGTATCGCAGACATTGTCCGCGTTTTCGGGAGACTATCGCATGGTACCGCCGTGTTGTGAATTCCACGTTAACACGGGGTTATTTTCCTGCGATAGACTGCGATGTGTAAAGTTGCGTTAACATTTTTTGGAGGTGTTTAGCGCACGTTCTTGTGAATATCCCCCTTAAACTCTTCATTGCTCAGTAGACCAGCGCTTTTCCAGGCAAGGAGTTTTGCATTAAAATCATTCCAAGAGTTTTTTACTACTAGGATATTACTTCTCCTGTAACAGTTCCTGTCATTCAATTGCTTGAGGGCTTCCTCCATGTACAGGTCGCGCGGCCATAACACCACATTGCCTCCTTTGTCAGATTGGCGAATGATGAACTGGTCATTAGCTTGCAGTTTCTTTATCAATTGGAAATACATATTGTTGTGCTGAGTGTATTTCCTGCGAGCTCTTGTGGTGTGTGAGTAGAGTTTCTTAAATTCAGATGTCACTTGTTCATTAAAAATGTCAAGATTATCCCGTAACATGATGGGGTAAAACGTTGATTTTGGTTTAAACTTGGTACGTACTGTCCCCCCAAGGTCTGGCAGGTTTTCTATTGGCCCTATTCCAGCACTGTTGTTTTCATTTTGTAGTTGCTGGAGGTCTTGCCATATCTCAACGTCCCCCGCTGTGAGTATTGATGGACTTGAAACCACAACTGGTTCCTCTGCAGGTTGGTTTTTATTGTGTTTGTCCTGCATAAGGTGAAATTTCCGCAATTTGAGTTTGCGAATGAAACAGTATACGTCGACACGCGTTTGGGCATAATCAAAATTACTTTCCGGGCTGTACGAAAGTCCAAGGGCCAGCAGCTGCCTCTTAACTTCACTCAGTGTTATATTGGAGAGATTTATGACCGTTTGAGAGTCATTGGTAACCGCTTTAGTGTCTACTTGCGATTCCACCTGTTGTTTGTGGACTTTTTGGTTGATTGTTTTGCGTTTGTGGTTTCGTTGATGCCTCTCCCGTAGCTTATGGTTGCGCCTCTTTCGCTTTTTGCATTCGGAACAAGCGGTCGTAGGGTCTGCCGCCTGTCTTGTCAGAGACAGTCCACTTCCTGGGCTAGGGAGACTTTTGGAAACCCCAGCCTTTGGCCTGATCTGATCTGATCGTTTTCCGATTCACTTTCTGCAGCAGAACTCATATCTGACGCCGACGTGGACATTTGTGCATTAGTACTTGTGCTGTTAAGTGCATTGAGACGAGGGCCCTTTTTAGGTCTCGCCTACGCAGCGCGCATGCGCTGCGTAGGCAAAAAGACCTTTTGCCAATGATTCGGCTTTCCAGCCTAAAACGTGCACGCGTTCCATTGCCTTCAATGGCAACGCGTGCACGTTTGGCGATTCACTTGCGGGAGCGAGCGGCACCATATGGTAGCAATTATCGCTCCTGGCGCCGCTCGCTCCCGCAAGTGAATCGTGCAGGCTCCCTCCTCTCCCCCCTCCCCCTGCTGCTGTGCGCGCTTGTTTCCCTTTGTGTTCGTGCATTCTTAGTTTTGCCCTGCAATCTTTTTTTTATCTCAGCCCCTTGAGCACGGCGGTTGCAGCCTTCTTTCTCTGGGAGGCTCTCTCAGCTTCTGTTTACTTTCTGCATGGGCCTCGCGCCTCCCACCTTTCCCCTATTAGACGCATGTGCGGTGCCCTGCTTCACGGCTGCTTCATCTTTAAGCCTAGGATGGCTCACACCGTTGGTTATTTGGGCATACATCAACAGGCACCAGGTTCTATCCCCAACAGTTCCAGTTATTTTGTTTTTATTATTTTCCCTGTTTCATTTTCAAATTTTCCTTTTCTCGTGATGATTTTAGGGCTGCAAACAGGTTAGCCATCTTTGGTGGAGGCCGTCCGGGTCCCGAGCTACACACGGAGCTGTATGCTTGCTCCCCCTACCTCGCCCACCGGCTCGCATCCTCCTTGAGGAAGTAGCTCTGCCTGGGGGCTGCATTCTTATCTTAAAGCGTGTTTAAGGGTGGGGCCATCCTTTGATGAGTGATTCTTCAATCGGAAGTTCACTTCTGTTCTAATTGACAACACCAGCCTGCTCACATCGGGATCATCTGGCTGCATCTTCTAGCCACGCATAAGTAAGGACTGCTCTGTCTACTACTATTAACGCATTGTTACACTTTGTTGCCCCTTGTGGCTGCTTCACAGTTGCTTCATCTTTAAGTCTAGGACACCTTTAAGTCTAGGACGGCTCACACGGTTGGTTACCTGGGTATACAATCAACAGGTGCAGGGTTCCATCCCCGACAGCTTCTGTTATTTTTTTTTTAAATTAATTGTCCCTGTTTCATTTATTGTTCATTGCCAAATTCTCGCCATTTCTTGCCGATTTTAGGGCACACCCGTTGGCCCCCTTTGCTGGAGGCTGTCTCCGGCTGCAATTTCTTCCCAGGTATAAGTAAGGACTGTTAATGCGAGGAAGCCTCAAGTTCTTTCGGAAAGGGCGGGCTGTAGACCTTTGCCGTTACCAGCATCTGCTTATATTTTCATTGCAGAGCCAGCAGTGCACAACATGATCACTGGGGAAACAAAACACACGTTCCTCGGCTTTTATAGCACACACTCATGCTTCTTCCCAGACAATTTGAAAATGCATTGCATAAAAAGGCATTCTGCTTTGTGAAACACTGGTCAGAACTCTACAAAAAATGCAAAACTTGCAAAGAGACACTTTTTGTAAATCTTACCGTTTGTTACCATTTTACATGACCTTGCTGCTTGTGGAAAATGATGCTGCCAATGTTGTCTGATACAGAAGCAGTGTTACGTTCACTAAGAAAAATCTTTATGGATCGTATCCATTTAGCAGCTGAACGCTCAATGAAAAAGAGATATGGCCATGTGTGTCATGTTTTTGGTCTGATATTGTCATTAAGTATTATTAGTGGGTTCATATTTGCCGGTCCTCATTGCTTTTTAGTGTTACATAGATGTCAGGATTGTGTATGTTTTATATTGGTGCCTAATTTAGTGAAGTAGTATCTCTATTGAGATTGTTTGGTATAGCATGCACTTATTTTCTAAATGATCACTCCACTGCAAAAAAAACCAAGCATTGGCATAGCCAATAGGTCTCGCTTTTGGGACCTTATAAGTATTTAGTTATGCAGCACAATATCCTTGCTGCAACAACATGAACTGTTGCATGGCTAAACACTTATAAGGTCCCAAAGGCGAGACCTATTGGCTATGCCAATGCTTGTTTCTTGAGGCTTTGACTGAGTCGAATTTTTTAGAGAACGTGAATACCTGGCCGTTCTCATAATCCAACTTGTCGCGCTGGAATTTAAACGCTTTGCGTTTTTTGATTATTTCCTCCTTCCTCTGCAACCTTGTCAGCATGTCCTCTCGGTATTTTTTAATTACATTGGTAATTTCCATTTTATTGATTTCCTCGTTTAGGTCATCAATGTTGGTTTGTAATTTTACACGGTCACTTTCGGCGTACTGCACCAGTATTTGAACTAACTTGCGGGATGACTCTAGATTGCATTCGGCCCAATCAGATAGCATCCTGGGATCGGGGTTTTCATAACTAGGCGCCAGCATTATTCTCAACCCCCTGGGGATCCTGCCAACCTCTAAATACCTTGAAAGGGATTTATGCTCCCACCACTTTGATTGTTCTGATCTCATAAGCTTTTCCAATTGTTTAAAAAGATCCCTAGCATTAGGGTTCCCTGCTTGAACAGCACTTGCTTGTATGCTGATTAGAGACTCCCCACTCGGGGAATGGTCGAACATTTCACTGGCTGCTGCCTCTCGACTCCTCAGCGCATCGGCGGTCATGGTGTCTTACTCTGGGCACTTTCACTTCCAAACCAAACAAACGGGTAAATGCCGATGCTCGTCTTGTGCACACTCCCTCACCAGACTCTCAGTGAGTCCCTACCTTCATGTGTTGTAGGCGTTGCTCGAGTCCTTCGACATGGGTGCCGTCGTCCGCACAGATGGTGGGATATTACACTGTCCAGAGGCTACCACAGCTATTCCTTAGCAAGAAAGAACTGTTTTTTTCCGGTTCACGCCGAAAAACTGCTTCCTGTCGCATGGCCCAAGTTGAGGGAGGGGTTACGCAAAATACAGAGGAAGCCAACTCGGTATATTCAATGCTGCAACACTTCGCCAGATAACATCCACTTTTCGAGGAACAGACGAATGCGGACCCAATATTCAGTGCAAGAATTTTATTGAAGCCCCTGCACCACCGCCATGACGCGTTTCGGCCTACCGAAGGCCTTGATCACATGACGCTCATGAGGAGTGCTTTCACCAATTTAAAGTGCAAGAACAAGTGGCAAAACAAACGTCATCATAGACATAAAAGAGTCATTGCATCAAATTCAATGAAGTTACACATCAAATCCGAAATATAGTTTCATCATGAGGTTACTGGCAAGTAAAAGCAATCAAACATTAAATATTTATAAAATAATAAATATTTAAAAAAGGCAATGCATAATAAAAATCTGATTTTTTAGATAGAGCAATACTTTAAATAACACTGAACCTTGATAGGTAAGTATAGAGCATAATGCACATTTCAAACCCCAAACTTAATTCAGTCATTTCAGCTCTCTGCCTGTAGTGGCTCGAACATCACTTTCAAATAATTATATTTCAACTGCTTTTACATAAAGTGCAAATGTTAGACAATTCTGCCCTAGTGGGCTTCGAATCTACCCCTATGTCTATGGAAAAAGTGCTAGTGTCAAAAAGTGCTATTGTGCATAATGCCACCATCTTGATCCAGATAGTTCAAAATGTGCAAATGTGCGAAAGTTATTGAAAGACTAAAAATTATTATCGAGGCAAAGCAGGTACAGTTACACTAATTAAATGGAAGAGAACAATCAAAGGCAAGTAAAGAAATCTTCACTGGAGTTGAAGCCCTGCGGTGTCTTAGTATCAAGCTCCAGTATATATCTAGTTTCAAGCTTGCGTAATAACGCTTCCCTGTTGCCACCTCGCCTGAGCGGCAGGACTGCATCCACAACAAAATATTTCAAATGCTCCAAGTTGTTGTCGTGGGAGTCCTTGAAATGCCTCGCAACAGGGTATGTTGCGTCCGAATTAGTGATGGCCCTCATGTGCTGGAGTATCCTTTTGTGGACCTGCAACTTCGTACTCCCTACGTATTGCAGGCCACAAGAACACTCCAGCACATACACTGCAAAATCTGTTTTGCATGTGAGCATTTTAGAGATCAGCACCAGGTCTTCCTTAAAGGGGGTACTATAGGCCATTTTGCTGACCCCATACCTACAGGCTCTGCAAGACGTACATCGTACAAACCCCTTTCTAGAGTTTAACCAGGTTTTAGTTGTTCTTATCTCTGGGCTACTGCTCACCAGGGCATCACTCATTGATCTAGATTTCCTAAACGTGATACTGGGGTTGTTTGGCAATTTGTCCCCAAGAATAGGGTCATATATATATATATAATGAATGCATTATTCTTAGCGAAGCTAGCTTATGAAAGGAAGGAATCCCAGAAGGTAAAAACAACTGTAAAACTTTACTACTTGATTCCACCTTTAACAGAGGGTGAATACTCATATTTGGATGCGGTAAGGAACCTGCACCATAGGTTCATCCTTTTAAGGTTTTGCCTAAACCTAATTCCTCTGATATTGGGCTTCCCTCTGAAAAAGTATGATCCTAGTGACCTGACTACTTGCCCAGGAGATAATCTATCCTCCCAGTCTGACCTTCACCTCCTATTCTTTTGTCGTTTTCATGAGGAGCAGAGAGCCAAATATATTTTGCCTCTTTTAAGGCAGTATAATTTCAAGCAATGTCGTGTAACCCTGTTCTTTATGAAGAAGCTCTATGACCCTTTTGTATGTTTCTGCGTAGCTTCATTCCTTTGGGCCTGTAAGCGAAGGAGACATTAATTAGAATTCGAAAGTCTTGCTAACCTTTAGCTTCATATTCATTAAATCTCCCGAAAACATTATGAAAACTACCCGAATCACACAGGACTTGTATAATACACCTAATATTTTTTAAAAGGTTTTATAATTCCCAAAGGGTGTCTTTTTAATCTAAATCAACTGTTTTAATTATTTATTCATTATACTAATCTGGTAACTGGGACTATGCAGCACTTTATTCGGTCCCTTACTGCGTTCATTGCACAAACTATAGACATTGAATTGCGCATTTTTGCACAATCTAACCCTATACCGCCATTGTCCGGGTTTTGTGACTCGAATCTTGCTATTTTAATTGATAATTCTTACTAACTTTTATTGTCTTAAGAAGAATGATATTGTATTATTTTAATATCTATACTTTGATGATCTATGCTTTCCAAACTAGATCAAAAAAAGTTTATTATTGTATATTGAATGATTACAAATTAAAATAATTATATAAAAAAATAAAGTTCATTTTTGAATTTAAAAAGGTATTAAAATATTATCCATAAAATATATTTGTTTTTATATAATATATTTTTTTAACATTAACTTACATTCATATATATTATTAAAATTAATTGATTTATTTTAACTTTCTTTCCTCTGAGGTCCATATTAAGTTCCTGCCCTCATTATTTTCAATGGGAGGGTGTAGAAGTATCAATAGTTGGCCAGGTGTGGAACTGGGCTTTTTCCAGGTATGAGCTGGAGTTCATTTACTACTGTTTTGGGTCTTTTTGGCTGTAGTAACTTTAGAAGTGCAGTTTGTACATAGCAATGGGCCTACTCTTTTGTGGATGGTTTGTGTGTTCCTCCCTAAACTTCTGTTTAGCCCTTCTTAAACCCCTCCTTATTCATCCATAATCCCCTTCCATTTAGTAGTAAATGCTCCCCTTTTTCCATCTACTCCCTCAGTCAGTCCCACATGTGCTACTAATTACTAAAGTTTGATGTGTGTGGATATCCTCATAGAAAAGATAGGAGAGGAGGAGATGAAAATTACACTCATAGGGCCTGTTTGATAAACAGCATTTTGTAGTATGTAAATTAGTATTACAGTAGTACTGCTTACTTACTACAAAATGCAATTAAAAAAATTAAGAGCGTAAATCTTCACCTTCACCTCTGCTAAATGTTCTTTTTTAATTATGTATAATTTTTCAACACTTAATCAAATTCATGTATACTTTTAAAAAGTCAAAATAAATTAATTTGTTTTACCATAATTTGCTATGGGTCTGCGGGCTGGAGATCTCCGTCACCAGAGTGGAGATCTTCCTATTGTAAAGTGCATGGAAAAGTTCAAACATTTATTATACGTAAAACAATTACAAATATTTTTGTGTTAAATACTAATGGAAAATAAATGTATACATTTATTCTAAACCTAGAAAAAAATGCTATTGTATTTCTAATTTAATTGTAGATTTAGAAAATAATTAATTTTAATATATTTAATTAATGTAATATATTTTTATATAAGTCTTATTCTTACAAACAAATTCACACAAAAAATGATCCACCATTTAGTAGTAAGTACGCCCCATTTTTTCAACCACTCTCACTAGTCCTTCGCACATTTACTTTTAAGTAGTAAACTTACATGTGTGAAGATCTCTCCATAGAAGATAAGAGACTTGGAGGAGGAGACCTCCATTAGTAGGTTTGTGAATAGTGATTTGTAGTACTTTAGTAGTACTATTGTAGTACTAATGAAGTATTCAAAAAGCAGTTTGTGGACAGGGCCTAAAGTGTAAAATTAAATTTACATTTGTAGATTTATTCACTAGTAAATTTACCTTTGTGAATATGCCCCGTAGGTCTGTGAATTACACTTTGTAGTAAGTAAGTAGTACTACCTTACTAATACTTTACATACTACAAAATGCAGTTTGTGAATTTGGTCCAAAGTCTGTGTAAAAGTTGTGAGCATTTGTTTACTGTTTGATACAGTCATTGTGCTTGTTTTTAAGCGTGGCATGAATTTATTTTAGAGGTTTTATATAGCGCTGGCTGGTCCCAGAGGTATCAGAGCGCTTTACAAGACTGAGATCGTTACGATAAGAAACAAAATTACAACATCATGGAATAACAACAAGTAAAACAAAAGAGAAAACGGCTTGAGATTATACATATCACGTAAACAGATAGTCAGAGCAAAGAGTTATATACATATAAGACATGGAAGATCGAATTTAAGGCGCAGGTTAAGACCCCCAATATTTATTGAGGAGGTGCATTTTTAGGTCTTTTTTAAAGCTGGTGTAGGAGGGGTTGCATTGTAGGTCTTTGGGGAGGGCATTCCAGATGTATGGGGCATTTCCGGAGAAGGAGCGGGATTGTGTGGATTTCTTTTTTAGCAGGGGTGGGACAAGGAGGAGAGCGTTAGTGCTTCTCAGCGGTCGTGTGCTGCCCGCTTTGCAGAGTTTATTGGCGAGGTATGGCGGTGCATTTTGATGGAGGACTTTGTGAGTGATGCATGCGTTTTTGTAGGCGGATCTGCCTTCGATGGGGAGCCTTTTAAGAGTTTTGAGGGCTGAGGAAATGTGGTCGAAACGTTTGCAGTCGGTGATGAGCCTGGCTGCAAGGTTGAGTACAGATTTGAGTGGAGCTAGGTGGGCCTTGGGGATACCGGTGAGGATGGCGTTGCCGCAATCAATTCGCGAAAGGACCAGGGATTGAACTACTAATTTAAAGTCTTCAGCTGGGAGAAAGGGTTTAATTTTCTTGAGATGACGGAGAGTGAAGAGGGCTCCTTTAGCCGAATTTTTGATGTGAACTTTGAGGTTTAGGCTATTATCAATGGAGATACCAAGAGATTTTACTGAGTTGGACAAAGAGAGTGAGCAGTTGAGGGCATTAAGGTCAGAGATCCAGGTTTGAATGGGGAGAGGGTTATTTTTAGGGGAGAAGAGAATAATTTCAGTTTTTTTAGGGATGAGTTTGAGATGATTTAATTGGAACCAGGCTTTTATTTTAGTGAGGGTGTTGTTAAGGTGTATGATGTCAGCGTGGGTTCTGATCTTATAGTAGAGTTGGCTGTCATCGGCATAAAGGTGGTAGTTGATACCAGCTTGTTTTAAAATAAGGGCGAGGGGTTCCATAAAGAGGTTAAAGAGAGAGGGTGAGAGAATAGATCCCTGGGGGACTCCTAGGGAGACCAGAGTTGGGTTAGATGGACAGTCTTGAATTTTGATTTGCTGGGTTCGGTGTTGTAGATAGGATACAAACCATTTGTGGGTAGTACCATTGAGGCCGAAGCGATCTCTGAGCACATTATGTAGGGCAGAGTGGTTAACAGTGTCAAACGCTGCGGAGAGATCAAGGAGGATAAGGAGACAGGTCTCACCGTTATCAAGGGAGTGGTGGATGTCATCAACAATGTTTAGTATGGCAGTTTCAGTGCTGCAGCTTTTTCTGAAGC
This sequence comes from Calotriton arnoldi, assembly GCA_963921515.1. Classification (NCBI taxonomy): domain Eukaryota; kingdom Metazoa; phylum Chordata; class Amphibia; order Caudata; family Salamandridae; genus Calotriton; species Calotriton arnoldi. The sequence goes on along the minus strand of CAWUFW010004747.1, from coordinate 1,415,609 downwards.
CTGATTGTAAGGGGTCCAGCAGGTCGAAATTTTCGATGTGTTTGTCTAATTGGACCAAGACGCATTTTTCGAGGGCTTTAGAAAGAAGGGGGAGGTTAGAGATGGGGCGGAGATTGTTTAGGTCATTAGGATCTGCATTAGCGTTTTTAATAATGGGGGAGATTTGACCAAGTTGAAGGGAGATAGGGACACTTCCAGTAGCAAGGGAGGTGTTGATGATTGTGGTCCAGGATGGGGCAATGATGTGCTTTAGATCTTGGACAAGGTTTGAAGGGAGGGGGTCTTTGGTATGGGAGGACGGTTTTAGTTTAGCAATGATCCTGTGAACTTCGTGCTCAGTTACAGGGAGGAAATTATGCCAGGAGGCATTGTTTTTTGGTTGTGAGTGTGGGTGGTTGGGTACAAGAGGAGTAGTTGTGGGAGGGTGTGGGGAGTAGTTTAGGAAGGGAGTAGGAGTAGGAATGTATGAGGAGGGGTTGGGGTGAGGTAAAGTAGCGGGTAAGTATGAGGGGGACCAGGGGGTGTGGGGAATGTGGTGTGTGCTCTAGAGGTGATGCCAGGAGTAAGTAGGGGGATGGTTGGGGTCAGAGTTGAGAGGAAGGATTGATCTATTTTGGCGATTTTTTCCGAGAAGAAGAGGGCAATTTCTTCACATCTAGCGGTTGAGGCCGTCTGGTTAGGCGGAGCGGAGGAGGTTTGGTTACGGATAATGTTGAACAGTTCGCTAGGTCTATTTTTGGCCCGGTCGAGTTGTGTACGAAAGAAGGATGCCTTTTTGTTAAAAATTTGTTTTTTGTATGAAGATTTAGCTAATCTGAGGAGCGTCAGGTTAGAGGGGGAGGGATGCTGTCGCCAAGTTCTTTCCATAAGTCTTAAAGAGCGTCTTTCATTGTTAAGTTCTAAGTTAAACCATGATTTGGAAGGGATGTTTCTTTGAGTTTTGAGTTTAGGAGGGGCCAATTGGTCAAGGACATCCGTGACAGCTTTATTAAAGTGATCAGTAAGCTCATTTGCATTTTGTGAGAGAGGAGTGAGGAGCAGTTGAGCTTGTAGTTTGGACTCAAGTTCATCAGGAGGGATACATTTTTGATTTCTGGTCCATTTCATATGTTTAATTTGTTTAGTGGGGGGGAGAGGGGGCGTGATAGCAATGGTGAACAGTATGAGGTGGTGGTCGGACCAATCAATGGGGATGATGTTGGTCAGGAAGGCCAAGTCATTGTTGGTAACGATGGCGTCCAAGATGGCTCCTTTGGTGTGGGTGGGGGACTGACATAGTTTTTGAGGTCATTAATCTCGAGAAGGTTGGTGAAGAGGGTGGTTGTGGGATCGTTGGTGTAATTCAAGTGGAGGTTGAGGTCTCCAATGAAGAGATTTTTTGAGTTGGATATTGAGGATGGTGTCAGAAGGTCGGAAAGTTCATCAATGAAGGGGTGTGGATCACCAGGAGGGTGGTAGATATTGTGTAGACGAATTGGGTGGGTACCTTGAACTTTTAGTTCAGCTTCAAGGTATTCGAAGGTGGAGTGGCCAGAGTTGTTAACAAGGGAGAGCTGAAGTTTGTTTTTGAAGATTATGGCCAAGCCACCCCCTATTCTGTCGGGTCTGTCTTTTCTGAGGATAGAGTATCTGGGGGGGGGAGAGTAGATCAAGCATGCTCGTAGAGTGGTCATTGAGCCAGGTTTCCGTGAGGAACGCGATGTCAATAGATTCGCTTAGGATAGATTCAGAGATTTCAGTCGCGTGTCGGACGGCAGATCGGCAGTTAACAAGCATGCAGGCGAGTGGTTTGGGGTTGCTTTGAGGGGGAGGGCAGGAGTGGATGGTGGTGAGTTGAGGAGGGGGTCTGGGGGAGGCGGGAGAGGAGGGAATTCTGTTGGTCCCTAGAATGACGGGGATGTTAGAGTAGGGGGGAGGAGGATTGTTGACTGAAGTACTAGGATGGTAAGTGTTGCAAAGGTCGGAAAGTTCGGACGGGGAGAGGTGGTTCGAGGTGCGGCATGGGCTATGCATACGGCATTGGAGGGGGGAAGTGTGACCTTCCATAAAAATAATGTGCTCAGGCTTTGAAACTGGAATAAACAATGTTCATTATGGATAATAGACCCTTTTTCAGACTGCAGCGATCAACATTGTGGTCACTGTCTTGCCAATAGCTGTTGTTTTGATTGTTGTCCCTGCTACTGTGGTAGCTGTGGTCACTGATAGGTTTCGTCTGTTGTGACAATAGTTGTTCCTGGTATTGTCCCTGCTGCAGCAGCAAATATGGTTACTGTGGTCCCTGTTGTGGTTGAGTCTGCGGTCCCGGCTTTTGTTACAGTAGTTGTTGCTGATATGATCCATGCTGTGCAGGCTGATATGATCCTTGCTGTGCGGCAGCTGTTATTGCTGCTGTGTTCCCTACTGTGGTGAATTCTATTGTCACTACTGTTCTTGCAAGCGTTGTCTTTGCTGTGGAAACAGCTGTGGTTGCTTCTGTCCCTGTTGTTGGGGTGGCTGTGGTCACTACTGTGGTCCAGTCTATACTGCAGTTAAACCGGTGTGGAAGCTGTTGTCATTGCTGTGGTTCCTGCTGTTCTTGCGACTATTGTTGCTATTCTTCTCACTGCTTGTAGCTTTGTTTACAGACTTTTGTTGTTGCTGAGGTGGTAGAAGCTCATGTCACTCTACTGTTGCTACTGCAATGAAAGCTCTCATTGATGCTGTTTTCCCTGCTTTGGTTATAGTTGCCTTGGTTGCAGTTGTTGTTCCAAATGTAGTAATTGCCTTTATTACAGCTCTGGTAACTGATGTTGTTCCTGTTGTGTTTGCGGCTGTTTTTGCCACTCTGGCAGCTTTTGTTGCTGCTGTGGTGGTGGCTATTGTGCCAGCAGTTGTGCCTGCTGTGGTAGAAGCTGTGGTTGCTGCTGTAGTTCCTATTGTGATGAATATTGTCCCTTCTATGGTTACAGCTGTGGTCCTGCCTTGATGACAGCTGTTATTTTACTGCTCTAGTCCCTGCCATGGTGGCATCTATCATTCCTTTTGTGCTCCTAAGGCCCTTTCTGTGCTGTCAGCTGGTGTTGTCCCTGTGTTTGTGGCATCAAGTGTTGCTGCCATGATCCTTGCTGTGGGTGCTGTGTCTGCGGCATCTGTGTTTGCTGCTGTCCTGTCAGCTGTTGGTAGATGTTGCTTCTACTGTAGGCCATGTTGTGTTTACAGTTGCAACTGCTGCTGTAGTCCTTGTTGTGGTGACAACTGTTGTCCCTAACATTGCCACATGTGTGGTGTTGCAGTGGTTACAGCTGTGGTCTCTGTGTAATGTTAGCAGCTGTGGTTTCCATTTACTACTGTGGTCTCTCAGGGGCGGCTCCTCCGCTATGGTGGAAGAGTGTCGCCCCCTGCTTTTAAGCAGTGGGAAGCAGAAACCTAAAATGATGATAACTTTGCGTCATTATCATTTTAGGCTGCTTCCTGCTGCTTTGCGTGCGGGTGAGTGGGCGGGGCAGCTCTGCTCTTTGAGCAGGGCAGGGGCAGAATGGTTTGCCCACTTAAATGCGCAATGACTGTTTGGTCGGCCCTCTCGGGCCGGACAAACCAGTCATGCGCACTTTCCCTTTCTCCATGCAGGCTGCATTGCAGCCTGCATGGAGAACAAACCCAGGCCCCCATTCCAGGGTTGAGCGTCAAACCAGGATGCTGAAAACCAATCACAACGCTGCTGCAGCGTTGTGATTGGTCAGGGGAGCCTGGGTACTCACCAATCCCAATGCTGCACTTCAGCATTGTGATTGGTTAGTGGGGCCTGCTTCCTGTTCCTCGATGTGCTCAAGGAGAGCAGGAGCAGAGACTGGGACCCGGCCGGCGGCGAGGTAAGTTTATTTAAAATTTAATTTTTGAATGTAATGTGTCCATGTGCGACTGCCCCTGCGCGATCCCCCTGCGACCCCCCCGGTGATCCCCCGCAAAACCCCCCACACCCGCCCCCCTGTGAGCCATGCCGGCCGCCCCTGTGGTCTCTGCTCTCGTGACTGCATTGGTGGAAGCTGTCATCACTGCTGTGGGCCCTGCAGTGCTTGCAACTATTGTTGCAGGTGTTGTGGCTACTGTTGCCTATGTTCTCAGCTATTGTGACTATTGCGGTGTTCCTATGTTGCTGCTATTGCCCCTGCTATGTTTGAAGCTATTGTGGCTACTGCTGCTGCTTCTTTGGTGATAGCTGTGGCTGATGCTGTCAAGTCTGCTGTGCCTAGAGCTGTAGCCACTGTTCAGGCCTGTGCCACTGTGTAAGCTTTCGTCACTCCTATGGTCCCTGCTGCCATTTCAGCATTACAGGTTTCAGGTAGTTTCCAAGTGCCTTGCAAACACTGCTGAGCATCAGCGTTCGATCGAGGGAGGAAATAAACAGGTTGCATGAAGGGCAGAAGTGTTGGACAGATTGGCATGTGTAGTTTAGGCAGGGGGTGAACTGAAAATGTGATGGGTACTGTGGAAGGTACTGGGAGAGGCTTACCCCTACAGCATTGCATGCATTATATCACATGACACTTATATTGCATCCACTATATCGACCCAACACCTGCATCACAAGGTAGGTTTAGGTGAATATGGCAGGCTGTATTTTAGTGTACTGTAACATTTTTAAAGTGGTTCATATCCCGTTGTGAGGTGGCGAAGCAGGTTTTTGGACAGTAGTGCACTACACTGTGGGGGAAGTGTGCTTAGAAAGTATTGTATTTGTTGTGTTCCTATAGGGCAAGCATTTAAGTGTCATGTGTAAGTGACCAGAGATGGGCTCTTAGCTTGTCCTGGGGCACAGCTCCTAGCAATCTGATGGAGGAGATGTGAGAGGTGGATGAGCCATTTGCAGTTGCAATGAGACTAAAATGTACAGGCAGCTACACAGCATCAGCCTAAGCAGAGGGGCAGTGTGGTGCTGTGTGTGTGCACTCCAAAAACAGGGGGCAACCGGACAAGGCCTAGGATCTAAACGGCAACATACGCAAGGCATGGATGCTGTAAATTGAGTAAAATGATGCCAAATGGGCAATACTGGGGGTCGCCCTACTGCTTTTTTTCAGTGCGAGAAACAGAAACATAAAATTGTAATAACTTTCAGTTATTATCATTTTATGTTTGGTTGCGGGTGGGGCGGGCGGGGGTGGGGCTGCTCTGAGAGCAGGGCTGGGGAGGAGTGGTGTGCCCACTCCTGAGTGCGCAAAGACTGTTTGGTCGACCTTCTGGGGCCACCCAAACCAGTCATGCACACTCTGCCCTTCTCCATGCAGGCTGCAAAGCAGCCTGCATGGAGAACATGGTCTCCCCATAAGGCCCTGGCTGGGCGGCGTCCCGACCAATCACAATGCTGTTGCAGCGTTGTGATTGGCTTCGGGGAAGGAGCCTGACTGCCTGCTTCCTGTTCCTGCGGAGGCATGAGAGCAGGAGAGCAGGAGCAGAGAAGACGCGGGACCTGGCCGGCGGAAAGGTAAATTTAATTATTTTATTATTATTATTATTAAATTAACCCCCCCGCGCGACCCCTTCCTCCGCGTGCGAACCCCCGCCCCCCCACCGGCGAGTCATGCCGGCTGCGACTGGACATCAGAAGTAGCCATTCACCACTTTTAAAGGAAGGCATACTGCTTTGTGTTGTAAAAATATATGTCATAAGTGAGGAAAGAATTGGAAGAGGAATTAGTGTTGGCAACCTGAGCAGAAGCTACACGATCTTTAAAGGCCTTAACTTCAGCTTCTGTTGCTAGGCCAATGGAGGTCAACATTTTTAGTAGGGGTTCGTGCCCCAATAACCTCTTATTCTCGAAAAGGTGGAAAATTACCAGTCAGGCGAACTCTAGTTAACTCATAACATAGGGCTAGATGGTCTAACATTAGGAATACAGAGTTCCTAATTGCGACTATCTCTGTATCACAATTAAGAAATCGGTATTCCTAATGTATGAAACTCTTTTGAGTTTCATTAGCGAATTCTAGTGGGTTGCAAATACACCTACCTCATGCTCATTAATGCGGTATTTCGCCATTTGCAGCCCATTAGGAATTGCAGCCATCACAGGGATGGTGGCCTGCTGAGGTTAGCAGACCACCATGTCTGTGATTGCTTTTTTATAAAGCAATGTTTTTTTTTTTTTTTTAAATGAAGCCCATTTTCCTTAAAGAAAAACGTGATGCATTTGAAAAGAAAGAAGAAAACTTGGCAGTTTTAAGAGTAGGCAGTGGTCTGTGGGACCACTGCCTGCTCCTTTCAATATTTTTACTTACATTCTCAAAACATTTGCAAATGGTTTGCCACCAGTTTTAAACTGGTGGTAAGGTATTACTGTTTTTCGAGCGGAATTCAGTTGCAGAACAGTAATACATACCATACCAATTCAGTATTTGGAAGGGACGCCCAAAACACGCCCCTTCCAAGTACCAAATCGCAAATGCAAAATGCTGGGCCAGATGTACAAAATTGCGAATTTTTGTGATTTGCAACTAGGAAATCGCAAACAGCTATGTACAACAGTGTGTCAGACACTGTTTGCTATTCCCAATGGGTCGGTAATGGACCTGCCTCATCAATATCCATGAGGCTGGTTGCAATTTGCGACCCATTGGGAATGGCTACAAACACAGGGATGGTGGCCTGCTGGGGTCAGCAGACCACCATGTCTGTGAACTACTTTTTAAATAAAGCATTATTTATTTTTTGTAATGCAGCCCATTTTCCTTAAAGGGAAATGGGCTGCATTACAAAAATAAAAATTAAAAGTTTTCTTTTAATTTTTTCAGAGTAGGCAGTGGTCCGTGCCTGCTCTTAAAACATGTTTTCACCTACATTCACAAATGGTAAGGAGTCCCTTGTGGACTCCTTCCCGTTTGCGAATTGGTTACCACCTCCTCTACGGAGTCAGTAAATTATGAATGTTTTGCGAACGCATTCTGGTTGCAAAACATTCATACATACCAGTGCTATTCAGTATTAGGAAGGGATGCCCTAAACACACCCCTTTCTAATACCGAATCGCAAAAGCAAAATGCAATTCGGTAGCAAGTTATCGAGTCGCGTTTTGCCTTTCGTACATGGCAAAATGCATTTGACCGGTAGTAAACGGCATGTTGGCCCACTTGCGACCAGTAAAATGCTTCCTGCATCTGGCCCACCAGTCGGTAACAAGTTACGGAATGGCATTTTGCATTTTGTACATTTTAAAAATAATCTTTCCCGACGCAGGCACGATTCAGCGAGTCGGGCCATTTGCGAGCGTAAAAATGTTTTGTGCATCTTGCCTTGACTCCAGCCAGACAGACATCCTGTACAGGCGAGGGCGAGGGAAGAATATCTACAATAGCTGAAAGGGTTAGATAGCGATATGGCGGTACAGAGAGTAATGATATACTTATCGTGACGATATTCTAGTAAACGGCGGGGTGGATGGTATATAACTATAGGTCAATATTACTGACCTCGACATAGTGTTATGCAACCGGGGGTGAAGGGGTTAAAGAACATCCCGTTTCCTGCTCACTAACTAGGGTTCTTCACAGCTTTTACACAAAGGCCTCAAGATGCTGATGGACAGGAAGCAGAGCTCCCTTAGCATAAGTGCTTTCAAGAGCAGCACCTTGCACAAGCACTGCACATCTTTGCAAAGCACATCGACTTGCACACTGAGCGCGTAATTTCTTTGTTTTTAGATGTCTCCTTAGAGGAGCCGAATGACGCAAAAAGGTCTGAGCAGGCTCAGCTGTGTCGAAGAAATTCTTTAGGGCTGTGAGATTAAAGCAAGTGCTCGCAGTGGTATTGTGACCTCTGGCTTCCTCTTTAGATAGGACACAACGAGTTTTAACCAGTCCCATCTGCTTGTTGAGCAACGAAGAGAGCCCCTTGGAAAGAAACCATGCTAGTGACGTAATGTTTATAATTCCGATCTATAAACAGTAAATTTGTGAGTGAGAATTGGGAGGTCACTGACACAAATGGAGTAAGGCGAGCGCAGTAGCGCTCTATAAATGTCTCAAACATTAACATTAACATTAACAATAACATTAACATTATGCGGTGCGCCTAGTGCTGCACCTGGTGGCGACAATGCTTCATGAGGATTCTGAGTGCCCGAGAAGGGTATGCAATATCTAGGAATCCTGAAAGAAATCCCATAAACTGTGGTTTGGAATTGATAGGGTGCAATTAATTCTCTCTTTTACCACAAAAATGAGTCATGGCAAGCAGATTTTGGTGCGTTCCACACCAACGTTTGCTTGTCCGGGTATTTACTGGGGTTTTCCCCTGGCATAGCTTGAAACATATTTGACCTGTCAAAATGTATTTGGGCAAATTCCAAGGTGCCAAGTTTATCATACCTCATAAACGTCGGCCTACTTATAATGTTAGTGCCCGCGCAAATTGGGGCATGTGTAGGGATCTGAAAAAAACAGGGCAGACACTTATTATCAGTCCTTAGGTGTAGCACGGTGCTTAACTTGTTAAAAAAAATATAAGTGCAGGGAGGGGTACAACGTTTTTCGCAGGACCCCACAGGCTCCGACGAGAGCCCAAAGGCCAGAGCTGCCGACTTTGGAGCTGGGAAACCAGGTTCGAGCTTCGTCATCGGCGTAACATCCTGTGATTCTGGGCAAATTACTTAACCTCCGCGTGCCTTCCAAAAATGAACGTGTCCTTTTGTAACCTAACGGGTGCTCGTGTAAAGCGCCCCATTATTCGGGTCGAGTTCCTGCTATATAAAAATACAAACCGTCAAAAACAAAAAATAGCCAACATGCTTAACCCCAAAGCTGGCTAATCTTTATTCCACCTCATACTTCTTTCTCCCATTACCCTACACTTCCTGTCTCCATATCACCGCAGCATTCCTGCTTTCATCCTTTGTCACTGTTTTCTCATCTTTCTATTCTGCTTTTTTCCTCCCTTTTCTTCATTTGTCTCTCTAGCTCATGGTCAAAATCTGTTGAGAAAAATAATTCAAGATCTCTAAAAATGAGTGATATACCCAACACCTGAACAAATTAAGCAATGATGTTGTGTTGATTTTATGTAGTACAAAACATCATGTTAAAATGTATTTTAACATGATGATAAGATATATTATTTTATGGCAGCACCACACCACAAGGTACTGAAGTGTGTTCCGAATGATTGCTGCGAATTTTCTATTGGATTAATTGCCTAAAACAGTTTTAAAAGTATTGCTTCAGTTCTGACTCATTTTGAGAACCAGTGAATTCCGAGCTTTGGGTCACATACTGAAAATCACTTACCTTCAGGATCAGAGGACATGCACGTTGCGATTGGGGGCTAATTGATATGTCGGTGGATTTCTTTAGTTGATATAGTGTAGAGTCTTGTATTGATGGAAAAATTGTGTGAAATAAAACTTCACAATAGTCCAATTTACAGAAAATAAACTAAAAAAAACATTTGGTGGGAGAGTTTCCTTGCAAAAAGTTTTTTCTGGAAATTCTTTAGCATAACCTTTTTTGTACAAAATCTTATACTCGGGTGAAGATTTGCAAAGCTGACAAACTTAACAAACTGAACAAGCGGGAAGTGAGTCAACAGTACAAAATTGTAGAGGCAAAAAATCTTTTTTGCATATCCCTAGTGCAGGTCAGTGCAAACAGCTTGTATTAGATATACTCCTTATTTTGCTACTGACGGAACAGTTTGAGAAAAGAGGCGGTATGGATAAATGTATTTACTCCTTCACAGGAAAGTATCATTCTTATAGCCGCAGTGGTGGCTAGTGACATTTGAAAGTGGTGGGCGTAAATGTTGGGCATGATTTTTATATAACAAGCGATGTGAACAAGTTCTATGGACAAACCTGGGGTCCAGGGGGAGTCCCTCTCCTGAGAAAGAAATGAAAAAAAGATTGGCAAATGGTGCATTTTAAAGCAAATGAATGTAGCGATAAACCGAGGCTTATTAAGTAGTGGGAACGTATAGTCTTGAAATATTAAACACATTAAAAACTGCCCCATATCTTTTTGCATTAATATGTTCAACAGTTACTGTAATATGTAAATTGTTCTGCATGACAACTTTAGCCCTTTAAAATGTATGCTTGCCCAGTGTCTTGCACTGCATGCAGCATTAACTTTGGAAAAATATGCTCTAACCAGACTTCGAGAAGCACCTACAGATGCTGGCTGTAACCAGTCATATAGAAATATGTACAGACATATCTTTAAGTGAGATGAAAAAAGTGGGTACTCTCTATAAAGGAGCATGCCAAATACATTTCTGTGATTCCCATAGTGTGCCATCAGACCGGTATTTTGGTTTCTCTCTGAGATGTAATTTTATCCAGATAAATAGCACAGCAACTGACATACGCCTAAAGCCTGTCAGTGTGATTGGCTTTGTCACTGGGTGTTAGCTGTATAAGATAAATGAGTAACAACAATGATTCCTTATAAATAATTAACATTGGAAATGTTTAAATTCTGAAATAGTGTCTGTGAATTAAATAGCATTGAGGCCTGTGGAAGGAGTTTTGGCCTTCAATTATGTGTGCTTTATGTTAGATATGTATCCTCTTTTACTCTGCATATTTTGTCCATCTGCACATCTTCAACCCTCCTCTCTTTCTTCTTCAGCATCCTCTTTTCACTCTTCCCCGAATGCACTTCCTCGCATCTCTGTCACTTCACCGCCCCCAACATGCACCGCACTCTCTCATATTTAAGCACTTTAATTTCTCTTACTTTTGCCATGCAAATATTTTGACATCAGTGTACCCCCCTCACACACATATCCACAGAATTTCAGTTGCAAATGGAATACACAAACATTGTTCTATTTGCTCTGCAGAGAGGCCAACCCACTGACAGGCACTTTGTTTGGCTTTAGCCTTAGAGCCTGAGCGCTCAATCAAAGCCCCTCATAAACACCTGGCATGGCTCAAGCTTCAAAGAATGCACAGAAAAAAATACAGATAAACAACAACATTATAAAATAGCTAACTCGTGGGGAATGCACGACTAAGTAAAGCATGTAAAATAACAGAGGAACTAAATCGCTGAAATGCATTCCCTCGACATATTTAACATTCTTTGTTTGCCAGTCAATCCATGTTTTTAGCATCAGTGTTAACTTAGGGGCATGTACACAGGGTGAGTGTTAATGCCATACATCAGAGAACTGGCCACTGTAAGCACATGTTACACAGTAAGCACATATCTCTCGCTTTGGGCCTGACACGGATATTTGGATCCATTTTGCAAGGGAACAAGAGCGAACCCTGCTCCTTATTTGGATCCATGTCACAAGGGAGCAAATGCCGCAGCTCTGCTTCTAAAGTAGTGAGTGATGTGCAGCGAGGGCCTGGGGTGTCACAGTGGGGAAGATTAGCATGATGAGGGGTCTAGGTACAATATACAGAACACAGCATTAGCTTGCAAACACTTACCATTACCGAGAACAAGGCACCGGATCAGACGTGTTTGCATGCACTCTCACGTATGATGAAAGGGTGGGATCTACGTCTTTGAATGACAGACGTCTGAAATCACGCAGGGATGAAGTCCCCTACGCCCGAAACCGTGACGCTTATTGTGTCACTGGCCTACAGTGTGCATGCAACCAGAGACCCCAATGGCACTGAAGGGCTTTAAAACAGAAAGCCCTGCGTCTTGCGTCATGTTAAGAAAGTTGATTTACTGCCTGTCTTCCGTTTCCTGCTTCAGAGCGAGGTGGGGCAGGCAGCCTGAAACAGACAACCCAGACTTAAATACATCAATTTATTTAGAGATACGATCGTATCTATTTTAAATTTTTATAATGTAAATGTGTAGGAATTTTCAGAGGGGCGCAGCCCCACAGCTCTAATGGAGAAACCGCCCCTGCTTATAGGTGCAAAGAAAAAGTCGAATCAGCTTGAATTACTATAACCTGAAGACAAGGTATAAATACTCAAAGGTGAATGAAATAAATATAGAAAAGATAAAGAATGGGATACAAAAAAAATTGGAAAAGTAAAGGACTGGCCACAAGTCTTGGCACTAAATCACACTTCCTCTCAGGAAGATTTGTGTATGTGATCAGGCACAACGCTGCCACTCACAGTATCAGAGTGGGGGACCCATTGAGTGGGGGAACCCATTGCCCAATTCTGTAAGCCATGGTGGACAGAAGCTAAATGTGAGTACCAGTTGAGCAGACAAATGGATTTAGAGGGCTGACTCAAAGCCCATCTATATACAATTTGATGCATTTTTTATCTCTGTTTTTTGACTATATGAGGCTGCCAGCCAGCTAAAGCTGTCTCTACACCAGGAGACATATTGGACTTCGTGGATGCCGGCAGCCGCAGCCCGTGCAGGTAAGAGCGGTGGGGCCGGGGGGGGGGGCATTTTGACAGATGACGACAAGGGAAAATTATTTACTGCCCAACCGCTCTTACCTGCACGGGCCACGGTTGGCTGGATGACGCCCACGCCAAGACTTTGTACATTAAAGTATGTTTTTCCTATTAAACACGTCTCCCCACCTTAGGTCTTTGCACTGGCTACCAGTGAGACAAAGGGTCATTTTTAAATCCCTGGTCCTAACTTTTAAGGCCCTTAATAACATCGGAGCCCCGTACATTAGGAATAAAATTCAGCCCTACAAACCGCTCAGAACTCTGCGATCATCATCCCAGCAACTGACAAACGTGCCTAAGTTTTCCCGTTCTTACAAAGGAGGTCGCTCCTTTCAGGTGGTAGCGGCAAAATTATGGAATAGTCTCCCTTTTTCCCTTAGACAAGAACGTGATCTCCTCAGCTTTAGGCGAAGTTTAAAAACCTGGCTTTTTCAACAGTAGTGCAGACTAGTTAGCTACGGCTGGCTGTTCCTTCATTTGCTCTGTTCTGGGGTCAAGATAGCGCCGGGACACTCCTTGGAGTAGCCGTGCGCTTAATAAATGCCCTATAACATAACATAAGCATATATGGAAGTATGCAGCGTATGGAAGTAGCTGGGATATTGGCTTAGAGAGGCTCTCATATATTTCAAGCATATGATGTAGTCTTTCCAGTGCCCTTCTACAACTCACTGAAGACCATCAGTATGCAAATGACTCCTTGGTTAACCACGCACACGTGTTGAGGACAAAAACTGATGGCGATATGAATTAGAAAAATTAGATGTATATAAACAAATCAGAGGTTGTGAAGAAACATAAAATATTGTGTAATACTTACTACTTATAGCCAGTACCTTTCTAGGGTTCAGGTGGGGTCAGTTTTTCCTTAACCACATCCAAGCAGACATAATGGAAGCACATGGCTGTTGATTACCCAAAAAGCCCACGATAGCGGTAAGGACACAATGCACTCCTTGGCCATCGGTGACATCACAGGACTGACCCCATGTCCTGTCCTTAACCCGTTTGGTGCTTGCGTCGGCCAATGGCCGACGCAAGCACTACCTCCCTGGTGTGGCGCACATCCATTGGCCGTCACCAGGGAGGGCCCCCTTTGAACCTCCGGAGATTTTTTTATTTTTTATTTCCCCTGGGGGAGATACGGAAGGCTTTCCGCGTCTCCCCCCGCCCCCCCTCCCGCCCATGTGTGACGTCAGCACGCCGCGAGGCGCTCTGACGTCACTGATTTCCCCACCGGAGCCGAGGACAGCCGCAGGTAAGGCCGCGCTCGACTCCGATGGGGAAATCAGGCCGGAAACGGCCTCCCCAGCTTTCAGGGAGGCCTCGTTTGAAAGGGGAGAGTCTCCCCTTTCAAACAAGGCCTTCCTGAAAGGGTTTCCTGGCCGTGGATCGCTGCAGCGCTGCGATCCTCGGCCAGGAAACCCCCACTAGACACCAGGGATGTCTTTGGGGGGGGTCGGCCCTCGTGATAATGGGTCGCCCCCCCGGGGGCATATTTTTTAATTACAGAATGTTGGCTTTCCTTGGGGGGGGGCGCGATTGCCCCCCTGCTCAGTGGCCGACCCCCCGTGGGGGCAATTTTTTTTTATAGCCATGATCTTTCCGTGGGGGCCACAATCGGCCCCCAGGGAAGCCATAGCTATAAAAAAAAATAGAGAAAGAGAGATATCTCTTTCTTTATATATATACATATATATATATATATATATATATATAGAGATAGAGAGAGAGTCTCTCTCTCTGTAGATGATATATGTATATATATGTATCTATATACATATATATGTGCATATAGATACATATATATACATAAGTCTACAGAGTGAATGATATATATATGTATCTATATACATATATATATGTATATATATGTTCCAGACATGTTACCGCCAGCAAATCGCCGCTCTCAGCAGCACGGGTGCAGCAGCTCGCGGAGACGGCTCCGCGCAAATACTTGGAAACACCAATGTCACAGGACACGAAGGTCTGCGCACTCAGGCTTGATGCAAAAATAACACTTTTATTCCAGCTTGCTCCAAGGATTAGAAAGCTAACACACGCGTTCCGGCCACCTGGCCTTCGAAGGTGGGCAAATTTAGAGTGTCGCTGGTGTTGAGAGTGCTCTTACTGGAGCTGCTTTCCACCTAAACTTGAGAACTACCCAGAGTTCTCTGCTTCTGTTTTTGCATAATTTATTCATCACTCTATGCCTGAAAGGGTTTTGTTTTGACTTATACTGGGTGCTCCCTTGTGTCTGGACAAAGCTATACCTCTCTGAAGAGCTCTAACGAGAGCGAAACACGTGTCAGGGGTAACTTTTATTCATTTCAGGTTGGCTTGGATGGTATTTTACCAATCCAAAGCTGTAATACTGTGCCTGGAGTGGTAAAAGGCTTTGGCCATTTTACAGCTCGGCAGGGATAGCACTGTGCTAATCCTATGCTTAAAGACTTTGCTGTAAAAATGCCAAAAGACTTTGTCCCTTTCTATCTCGGCGTGGATAGCACTGCGCTAATCCTATGCTTAAAAACTTTGATAGAAAAGCAGACATTTGAGGTGAGCAAATTTAGAGTGTTGCTGGTGTTGAGAGTGCTCTTACTGGAGCTGCTTTCCACCTAAACTTGAGAACTACCCAGAGTTCTCTGCTTCTGTTTTTGCATAATTTATTCGTCACTCTATGCCTGAAAGGGTTTTGTTTTGATATATATATATATATTTACATTTACATTTACATTTACAGAGAGATTTCTCAGTGCTGAAAATATGAGACTGTGAAAGAACTATAATGAGTCTCTTTGAAGTTACATGAAAGGCAGTAAAGTGTGGTACTGCTGCAGAGTACAAAAAAATTCCTGCTAGATAGAAATATCTGACTTTTGTCTAGTAGCAGTTTTGACACCATAAAGGGCATGCTGGAAAGAACAGATCTGTATTATGTGGATAGCTAAGTGGATTAGTAAAGCCACGCAGTAGAAACACTTTGAAACAGATGAAATGTATGTGAGAGAGGGGCTATGGAGAGATGAGGGGCACGTTTGCAAGGACGGTAGTGAGGGAATCAAAGGAGGTCATAGTGTGCAATTGTAAAGCACACGCTCACCCGTAGGCATCTGGCACCAAAATGATGGTCGCACTGGCTTCCACCAGCGCTAAAAGGCTGCAATGATGGGTATGTGGCAAGGTAAAGTAATACTGTGTCTTTTTTCTCTCTTTCTTAGTCTTTTTGGAGAGCGTACGGATTTCGCAAAGGAAAGGTAAGGTGACTTCGTCAATATTGACTGTTAAACACTTCACTCACGCACACAGCCACCTATACTTTGAAACCAACAACCTATCTGCCTTCTACGTAGGATAGTGTTTTAAAAGGATAGTTTTAGGCACTAGCAGAGATGGCATATCGTTGGATGAATGCTGCCCAGGCCCTAAGTCTGGTTCTGGAGTCCAGCTCTGAGGCAGGATCAGAGACTGAGACAGCAGATACTGAGACAGCATCTGAGGGAGAGGACAATGGAGCCGAATCTGGGAGTGATTTTTCAGTCGGCGCAGTTCCATCCGACGACTCATCTTCCAGCGATTCTGAAGGAGACGATGTCAGTTGTGCTGTCCCTTTGCCAGCACAGTCTGTGCAGCAGGACACCAGTAACAGGTTAGAGCAACCCAGAGTGCAGGCATGTGCGGCCGCAAGCACAGACCGAGCACTGTCTTGGCAGCCTCCCAATTTAGTTCAGCCCCAAATTCCGCCTTTCACTGGTGACGCTGGATGTAAAGTCGATACGGCAAATTTTTTGCAAATTGACTACGTCCATCACTTTTTGGATGTTGACTTCCTTGACAAAATTGTGCAGCAAACAAATTTGCGTGCCGAACAATTTCTGAGGGAGCAAGGAGGCACTCTTGTGCCTCATTCTAGGGCGCGCAAGTGGACTCCCACTTCTTTAGGGGAGTTGAAGATATTTTTGGGCCTCACGCTTAAAATGGGGGTAGTGTATAAACCAACCTTGCTATCCTACTGGTCTACTCGCACGGTTTGGTTAACCCCCATCTGCTCACCATACATGAGCAGAGATCGTTTTTTGCTATTGCAGCGCATGCTGCATTTCAATGACAATTCTGCTGCATTGCCCCGGGACCATCCAGACCATGACAGGTTGTTCAAAATTCAGCCTGTCGTGGAACATTTGTCTGCCAGGTTTCCAGAGGTTTATACTCCTGGAAAGGATATAGCCATTGATGAGTCCTTGATCTTGTATAAAGGGCGGCTGCTGTTTAGGCAGTACATTCCGAGC
This sequence comes from Calotriton arnoldi, assembly GCA_963921515.1. NCBI lineage: Eukaryota > Metazoa > Chordata > Amphibia > Caudata > Salamandridae > Calotriton > Calotriton arnoldi. The sequence goes on along the minus strand of CAWUFW010004747.1, from coordinate 1,398,955 downwards.
AAACGCGCTCGCTATGGGATCAAGCTGTACATGCTGTGTGAGAGCTCGACTGGCTATGTGTAGAGCTTGAGAGTGTATACAGGGAAGGACACAACTCTTAACCCTGTAGGTTGCCCTCCCACGCTAGGGGTCACAGGAAAGATCATATGGGAGCTTGTCCAGCCACTTCTTCACAAAGGTTATAACCTTTATGTGGACAATTTCTACACAGGAGTAGAGCTGTTCAGTGAGCTCTACAAAGCTGGCACCGTGGCTTGCGGTACAATTCATTGTCGCCGCAAAGGATTCCCGCAGGAGCTTGTTTGCAAGAAGCTCCAGAAATCCCAGAGCACTGCGTTGCGTTCCAACGAACTGCTCGCAGTCAAGTTCTCAGATAGGCGTGACGTGTACGTGCTCACTACAATTCATGCTGAGAGCACTTCCCCTGTCACGGTGTGGGGTCAGATGGCTGAAGTCCACAAGCCCACCTGTATACTTGATTACAACAAGTACATGGGCGAAGTGGATAAGAACGACCAGGTTCTTCAGCCATACAATGCGAGTCGTAAAACTCGCACTTGGTATAAGAAACTGTTTACTCACCTGATCCAGATGGCAACATACAATGCGTATGTTGTTTATCATCAGACCACCACAGGAAGACTCATGTCTTTCCTTGACTCTCAGTTGTCTGTGATTGAAAGTCTCACTGCTACATAAGCAGCAGCCTCCACTTCATGTGTTCTGGAGGAAGTGGCAAGGCTGCAGGAGCGACACTTTGCTGATAAAATTCCTGCAACACCCAAAAAGGAGCGACAATGTCGTTGTTGTAAAGTGTGCTCGATGCAGGGAAAGAGGCAGGAGACTCGTGTTTACTGTCCCCAGTGCCCAAGTAAGCCTGCCTTCTCTTTTCCTACTTGCTTTATGTTGTATCACACTAAATCAAAATACTGGGAAATTGACTGAGGTGGAGCTGCCAATAGGTAAACCTTTCAATTGTTGTGAATGGATACCTACTGTCTGTGGGCCACTCCTTCACTACGCAAGAAGCTGCAGAATATTTCTTCCTCTACTTCAGGAAATCATGGACTTCTCAACACCTTTATCTGCTTTGAGAACGTGGTAGTTGTGCTGTTCGCCAATGACAAGTGCATTATAGTCCCCACGCTGCATATACTGATGGACAGAACATACGCCACGTTGACACGGAGTACCCGTGTTTCACATTCAACCGTTCTTCATAGTTTATGGTGTTCGCTTTAGAAAGCTTTTGAAAATTTTCAGCATGTTTGCCTTAGTTTCAAAGGTAGATATGCTTGCTCAGCTCGAGGAATGACTTTGCGGCATACTCTGGCACCCTCCAACTTGCATCCACAAACTGGAAGGAGTTGGATTTAGCACAGTGAGAGCATTGGTAGCATGTGACAGTAATATTTTCTCATGCTTCAAGTAGCTAGAGATGGAAGGCATTAGTATAGGGACTCTTGACAATTAGACAGGATTAGTCAGGACTCTGATGAGGGCAGACACGCGAACGGGTTAGAACAGCTTATGGTAGGTGTGCTTTCCGAGAAATATTGCAAAGGTAGAAGGCAGATAGTAAAGGTAGTATAGATACACGTCATGACTTCATCTTCACCCATGGATTCAAATCCATTGCTGCCACTCTCGCACTGAATTTAGTATAGTACATAAGGGTCAATGCTGCTTGCCATGTTCATCCTCCGTTAGAACTTAGTAGATTGTCAGTTTGCTGTATGATAAGTGCATTACAGTCACTGCACATAACCGTGGATTGGACATATGCTACGTTGTCACAGACTACCCGTGTTTCACATTCATCCGTTCTTCATAGTTTATGATGTTATCTTTTGAAAATTTCCAGCATGTTTGCCTTAGTTTCAAAGGTAGATATGCTTGCTCAGCTCGAGGAATGACTTTGCGGCATACTCGGGCACCCCCCAACTTGCATCCACAAACTGGAAGGAGTTGGATTTAGCATAGTGAGTGCGCTAAAGGTGCATGAAAGACATGTCTTCCTGAGCCTCATGTGGCTGTCATGGAAGCCATTAGTAAAGGTTCACTCGGCATGCGTTCGGTAACGTTCAGGAAGAAGGAGGTGGAGACTTGACAGGTGGTAAAATGTAGTCAAACTCATTATGTCTTGTGGCATATGAATGTGATGGGCCCTTGTAGTGTAGCTCCTATTTCCCTAATAGGCTCTGCGCATTGGAATAATATATCCTACAGGTTTGACATAGGACTAAGGTCGGTATGTCCCTATCGAGTATATTAAACTTAATTACTTGTGCCAGCTAGCTCAGAGGCCACTAGAAACTTCTTGACAACAAGAAGGGAGTAGTTTCTGGCAGCCGCAAAACATGACCACTGTGTTTCCCTTACAGAATCAGGATGTGTCCCAGAGTCGTAGAAACAATAGATAACTATTTCACTCAGCTCAGTTGTGCAGGATTCAGTTACTTCTCAAAGTTACACAGAAATAACAGATGGGCGTTTCAATAAAAGGGTTTATTGAACAGTCTTGTTTCTGTTGTAAGTTAGATGTGCTGTTACGACAGTATGCGAGATAAATAATGTACAGAGTGAGCAGTAGAAATAAATAATACTGCGTTAGCATTATCTTTTCAGCATATATACATTTACATAAAATGACACAGCCTAAAAATGCGAGTACTCATACGATGCGTTTCTATCCTAGTTCTACCCAGTGTACCTAACCTTTCCTAGGTGTAGGGAGAAGTAGAAGTAGGTGCTGTATTCCTGACTAGAGTATACTAAGAGTAAGTTACGCCTAGTATGCCAAGAGTCTAGTATGCCAAGAGTCCCTCTAGGTTCTAGTCTGCTCCATACCTGAAGAATGAGAGAGGTAGGAATCTCTATCCGCACTCGAATTCCAACACCCCGCAAGGGAAGTTAGATCACTGGAAGCTGGACTCTCTGCGTGCAGGAATGACAGCGTCTTCTCAGTGCGTCCGGCCGGGAATCGGGCTCCTCTGAAGTCGAGGTCTCCTCTGATTTACAGGGGTTTGGGAAGGTATATTTATACCTGAAAATGTTAGCATTGACGTGGGTTGGGTAGCGAAAGACGTCATGAATGAACCTTTAGGGATTAACGGTTCATGCATAATGTATGAGTCCTTGAAGAAATCAATAGTCCTGGGCAAGGGAAACTCCCGCAGCCTGAGGGTCTGTTTTTTCATGGACTCGTTGAGACGCTAGGGTGGACGGATGTCGGAATCCATGCCTGTATTTGGAGTGCATGGTTTATGCCTAAATAAGGTCTCGGATTTTATGCCTATATAAGGGCAAGGCGAATTGTGCCTATATAAGGACATGAGTCTAGAAAGCCCGTTTATGGACACCCTATAAAGTACACAACACCCACTCCTCTTTTGTGTATACAACAATACTAAAATGCTAAACATCTAAAATGCTAAACATTAAAATGGAGTACCGCATATTAAAACATATCCTAAAAAAGCTTTAAAAGATACATTAAAATGCAAAGGTTTCCGTACATTATTAAGCAGTGCTTCATATTTCCAGCATAAAGTATGAAATAAATGTATTCGGAACGAAATATAAAAGCAATATTTACATATGACGAAAATGATCGATAAGGTTGTTCAAAATCAAAGTCATTTCCTATCATGAAATTTAAATGAACTGATTTAGACACACAAGTTGACTAAGTGTCCCTGGAAGTACTGCCAAGTCTGTATTATAAGGCTAGTTTTACTTTAAGCAGATTGAAGTGCCATTTTTCGTTCAAAAAATGGGAAAAAAGTTCAAATTTGGTAAAGTTCCAAGGTTTTGAAAAATGAAGGCCAAATTGTTGCTGTTGTACTGGAACAAAGTATGCCGAATCAGAGTCAGTTTACGAGTCTGGTGTAAACATGAGATCATCTACTTCAATAGACAAAACATCATCTATTGCCGCTGGTGTAAGTTGGAACACCTCGTGTAGAAGATTGATCGCACAAAGATGGGAAGCATCGCTCTCAGCATAGGTCGCCGCAGCAATGTTTGCGTCCGTTGTTACCTGTGTGCCTGGAGTTGTTTCTCGTACCTCAGCAGCAGCAGGAGGCGACTGTGAGATCTCAATGAATGCTGACATCAGGATTGGAAGCCTCTGGGGACAACACAGAGCATGGGCCGTAATTGGGTCCAGCAAAGCATCGACATCCTTTGGCGCAGCTGATGGATATGTTAGACAAGCGTCCAACACGCATTCTTTACCGCATAGCAGGCATCGAAGAACAGGTAAGATGCAATCTTGCCAGATTGGTCTAAACGACAGGAACCACGTGGTATTAAGGTCCCGTAGACGAGTCATGCCTAGTAGCTGTACTATTCGCTCACGGCACTGTCTTTCAAGGAGAGCTTTCTCCATTTCGCTCGGAGTGATGTCGGCGAATCGGCCGGCCATAGCGCAATAGCAGACAGATGAATAAAATTCCGGCAACAAGTGCGAGAATTAATGGTATGCCACCAAACACCGAATGTGCAAAGTTGGGGATGATTCCAAGTATTGCCTGGAACGGTGCTAACAGACCGGAGCAAATGCTCTTAAATACATGTACAATTCCTGTTGTATCTGACATGTTAAAGATACGTGATATCATTTCTACGAAATGTATAGGGCAGTTTGTATGTATTAAAGTCTGTATCTCAGCCGAAGTCCTTGCCACTTGTAGATCATAGGTTTCTTTGGCCGAGGTCAAAGGCACTGTTTGCTGTAAAAGCATGGCTTTCATTCTGCTCAAAGTATCAAATCTTATAAAAGAGACGCTCAGCGAAGGCCATAAAGGCGACTCCCTGACTGTGTCTATTGGGGGAAACAATACTTGCATACAGCAAGTGACCCTGGAGTTGACCGTTACTAGATATGGGATGCCTGGCAACATTCCACAGCAACTCTGATCATTCAAAATGAGGTAACTCCCATTTGAAAGTTGTCCAAACGTTGGATTAATCACAGCAGCTGGTGTACCCCACTGGTGGCAAGACAAATTTGCCACAGAACCATTACAAGCCCCGTGTAAAATAATGTCCTGACAAATGAGTGAACCGGTCAGTGCATGTTTACAGTTGGTACCGCTAAGAAACACTTCACGATCCCCACTCCAACATCTATGTGTATACGGTAAATCCCAAGATATCTTAATGTATTCCTTACCCAACCTTTCATATTTGCCTGCTTGCATCTGTCTGAGGCAATACTGAAAATGAAAAGTTGTCACAGGCAACGTTATTTTGCCATGAATAACCCATTCTGTAGCTGGTTTTTCTGCCACTGTAAATGGTAATTTTTCCAGTTTTTCAATGCTCAGCACTGTATACCTTGCTCCTCTTTGTGCCAATTCGATCTGTTTATCAGTTAGATTGTATTCTGCAAACAGAGACGACGTGTTGATGAAACGCCAAGGCACATAGCCCGCTCGCAAAGATTGCAGCGTCCATGTCAATGACACTATAGAACGTAAATGGGATTGACCTTGTTGTAACATAGCCAAATCTTGTTCTAGAATGTCGATAGAGGATACAATGCCATCCAATGAATAAATTCTGGAGGACAAAGTTGTTAACCCATTGTCGACTACAGAGAGTGTTTTCTCTAAATTAATACGATCAAGTTCACGTATTCGTTCTGCAGCCTCTATCTGTGACACTTTCCATGCTTCGTTATAAGCAGCATAGATGCCGGCATATATGAAACGTTTTTGACGCGGTTTTCTTGGTCCAAGCAAGAATTCCTTAAGATCTGCGTCCTCTTTAAGTAAGGTTAAGTGTTGCTTCACATCCTGTAGTGTAGATTTATGCAGCCAATCGAGGCATAATTTACCTACACTGTATGTTGTTACTACCCCCGGATGTTGTCTTTGGACATATCTTGGGTCTGGCCTATGAATAGTAAAGCCCTGAGTTTTGTTCAAGAACCTTTCCTGACAGTTGTTTGTGTCTGTGGGCCAGATCAACCATTTTTTCCAATTTGGATGAGTTCTGTTGAGTTGTAGTATATTGTCAACTCTCACCACTGCGTTTGTATTATTACTACTGGCAGGTGTTGGCACAGAAGGTGTTTTCATCTCTTTGATCTTGGCTAATCCAAGACAAGATGTCTGTTGGACGGTGTCATTCAAAAACAGTATTTGTTCAGGGATTATACAGGCTCTAAATAAAGCTTCTATACCCTGTACTTGCCAATCTTTACTACCCCAGACAGTTTTTGTCTCAATTGTGTCTTTCCATAAGTCGAAACCCTGTGTAGACAGTTGGGCAATAAATGCTTCAGAATAAATCTGTTTCGTATTTGTTAACATAATTTTCAGTCCTGTTTTGTTTACATTTTTATAGTAAAACGTTTCTGGGTCAGATGTATTATAACCTGAAAAATATGGAAATTTACTAGCAAAAGTTTTCGAACTACCTTGTGGTGGTGTAGGACAATGTTCCCATTGGTTAAACATAAACACATTTCTTGGATATGCAGTTTTGTGCAAATAATGATGACCATAGTGGTTATAACAATACAGTTCTTCATAATCAGATGAACCTTCTAAAAAATCATTCTTAGAAAATGCAGCAGATTTTTCTAGATCAAACATTATATCTGTCACAGTCTCAAAGTCCCAATCATCTGAATAGGTACTGGACATAATTAAATCACTTAGTGAAATTTTAAACAAATGTGGAATGTTCAATTGTTCACTTGGACTGAAGATTTCATAATCTGTTTTGTCCCACACTATACCATCCTGTATAGGAACAGCTGTGATGTTCACTGATGACAAGTCTCTTGCTTCACGATGGGAAGATTTATGTGGTTTCAAAAGTACATTCACGTCTTTTCCTTCACTGTTCACATGGATGTATTTGCCACTTATAAGCATGCTTACTGTTGTTATCAAAGCTAGCCAGAGCAGAAAAACAAAAAGTCCAGATGTAATCCAGAGTTCAATCCATGGAGAAACCAGATAAGTCTTTTTCAGAAAGTGAATAAAGTCTTGTACTTGCTGCTTGAGTTTTGATGATGCTGGCGTCGTTTCAGGTTCACTTGGATCTTCTGAGAACGTATCAAAGTCAATGAAATAGCCAGAAGCAGTTCTGTCAATTGTTGGAATTGCATCAGGATTTGTTGAAATCACAGGAACCAGTTCTTCACGAGTCACGTTGGTGTAGACAGGTGTATTTGGACGAACTGTTACTTGGTTATCAAGAGGGATGAGTTCCATAGCCTGGTTGCTTAGTCCTTCATTTGTTACAGCTGAATTTTCGATCGTGATCAGTCTTTCAGTCTGAACCTCTTGAATAGTAGCGAGAGGAGTGCGTCTGCTACTAGGTCGGAGTCCACGAGGCCTACTGCTTAGTATTGGCCACATACTGTGGTTTGATCAGGTCGATTGACACAAATCTTTTCTCCTTTCTTCCAGCAAGGGGCGGCAGAAGTACTGTCCTTGTTCCTTGAACAGCTAGAACAGGTACCGGTTGTCTGTAAGAAGGTCCAAATTCCTTCTTGTCCGCTATTTTTTCTCTGACTAGATCCCCAACTTTTGGAATCCAGACAGGCCTTGCTGGGACCGCCGATTTTTCCCCAGTGGTGTTTGGCTGTAGGGATATGTTGCTTTGTTTCGTTCTTAGCTTATTGAGATCCTGTAAAACAGCCAAACGATCTTTGATATCAAATGTTTTCATGTCCACCACTGTGCCTACGTGTTCTAAGTCCAGAACCCACATTCTTGTCCCAAATAGGACCTCATATGGAGTGACCCCCCCTAGAGAACTTCTTGGCAGATTATTAAGAGCGCGCTGTACGCTAATGAGGTGTTTGACCCACCCATCACCCGAACCTAATACCCTAGCTGTTATAGACTGCTTTATGTCCCAGTTTTCCTTTCCACAACAGAATTTCCCTCAGGATGGAATAGAGAGGAGTACCGCAATGCAACGCCCAGACTGGCCATGGCCTCCTTGTAAGCCCTAGAGCTAAACGCAGGACCCTGGTCAGAATGTAGCGTGCCTATTGCGTATGTGCCGATAAAGACTCGCAAATCTTTTATAACAGTTCGAGCGTCAGCCGAGCGCTGAGGCCATAACCATAGGAACCTAGATTTAGTTTTTGCGGGAATGCCTTTGTCCAGTGGGACGCAGGCGAGTAGATAGCCTAATGCTGTCTAACAGTGGTGTCTGCACTGGGCTGCCGCATTCGCTGCATGGTGTCTGGTGGCTCTCTCGCTGTAATTTACAGTCTAAGCAGTTGTTGATGAATATGTGAATGTGTGTATTCATTCCAGGCCACCAGTACATCTCTTTTAACTTCAAAATTGTTTTTGAGATCCCTTGATGTGACAGACCCTCCCCCAAATGTGTTTCATAAATCAAGGCTGCTCTTCGTTCCATGTTTGGAATTACCCTATCCCCCACTCCAGGGATTCGAGCAAAAGGAACGTTATTCGCATCAATTACATAAGAGTACTTGAGTGGAAACTTTTTTGGTAACGCTGCACTGCTGCCTTTGCTTGAAGCATTGACAGCTAACATTATCTCACCGTCTATTTTTGTTTTTGAACGAGTGATCGCAGCTACGGAAGCCGTCTGAACAGCCCCCTTCGCGGCTTCGTCAGCCAATGAATTCCCTGCAACGTGAACGCCATCACGCTGATGACTCAGTGTGTGAATCACGTGAGCCTTTGGTAGTTCGTTTTTCAATTGAACTACTTGTTCCCAAAGCAATTTGTGCTTTATTGTGCCACCCTTCGCATCTTTGAAACCATTTTCAAGCCAGGTTCGTATATAGTCATTATACGACTGAACACAGTAATAGGAATCGCACACTAGCAGTGTGAGGAATTCTCGATCCGTACTCTCAAGTGCCAGTTTGAATGCCTGTAGTTCAGCTCGCTGAGCTGTACAATCACCTAGTGACTGAGTTTTTGTGACCATAGGTCTGAAGATGCCATTTCGCATGTGACCTTTAACGATAGCACACGCTGCACTGTTAGCTTGCTTACTCCCTGTTGCGGGCTGTGCGGATCCGTCAGTGTAAATTACGAATTCATACTGATCGAGAGGCAGAATCTCAGTGGGCAGAGGACATTCTTGTTCATATTGGAGAAATGCCTGTGTTTTTAAATCTGGATCAAAAACATATTCAACATCAGTTGCAGCAAGAGAATTAACCCACTGTATCCATCTCGGATGTAAAGCTTTATCATTTGGAATGCTCGCTTTTGTGACCGCTTCTAAACCTGGTACTGGTGTAACGACAATTATGCGTTTCCCTTGGGCTAAGGCTCTTTCTTTTGCTACAGCTGTTTGAACTGCTGTCAGAATTTTTTCAGTTGAACTGAAGCGCATTTCCGCTTGTGTATACAAATGTGATTTGTATGCAATTGGTACTTTCTCACCCTCATTAAAGGTTAAGTAAGTGAATCCACATTGACCCGAAATTATTCGAATCACCAAATTTCTTTGACTTACGCGTGTTTGTAAGTGATTTGTTGCTAACATGTTAGCCTGAAGTGAACGCAGAATTTCTGTGTGTTCCTGTGTCCAGTTTTTAATTGTGAAATCAGGTTTGATTAATGTGTAGAGAGGTTTAACTCTTTCTGCGTAGTTTAGAATGTATGTTCTTCCAAAATTTAGGAATCCCAGTATTGATTGTAAGTTTTTTAGCGTTTTTGGAGGTTGGAGCAGCGCACATTTCTCTAGAAAGTTAGCTGCCAAGCTCTTGCCTTCACTTGAAAGTTCATATCCTAAAAATAGGACATTGAGATGGGCAATTCTGGATTTTTTAAAGTTGAACTTGTAGCCCTCAGAGGCGAATCCCAATATAATGGTGCTCACCCTGTTCAAGTGTTTTTCCAAGTCATCGTCTGTCAGATAGATATCATCGACATAGGACAATGCCTCGTTGTCATAAATTTGTAGTAACTCCGTTACTCTCGCTGAGAATAAACCTGGGCTGTTCTTGAACCCTTGTGGGAGTCGACAAAAGTGACGCTGGGTCCCCATTATGGAGAATGCCGTTAAGTACCTGCTTTCAGGTGCTATATTTTGACCAAAAAAAAATGTTTGAGATGTCTAACGTTGTTTTGTATTTTTTACGCACAATGCTATTCATTAATGCTGTGCTGTGTGCATTTTGCACTGCAAAAGTTTTAGAACAAGTGTTTAAATGTCTGTAGTCCAAAACTAGACGATATGTATTGTCTGGTTTGGAGACAGGAAACAAAGGATTGTTCATGGAGGAGGTGCATGTTTCAATCACCCCTTGATATTCAAGTTGATTTAAAATCTCCCTGACCTGTTTTTTAGCTTCTTGCTTAATAGGATACTGCCTCTGTGCAGTAGGTTCATGTTTCAGATTTATTTTATGGTGAGGAGAGTCCTCATCCCATCCTACATGATTTTTATATAATGCTGGAGCCTGGGCCACTGCCCATTTTCTGGCATATGTATATTTTAAGTGAATTGGTATGTGATTGGAGAAGGCAGGCATAATCATGTCCTCGCCGTGTGGGCACTCCCTGACAAATTGTGGTGGCCAGTCTTTTTCTGCTAGAAGTATGTCATAACCCTTTGATAGTTTTTCCCAAAAAAGTGCTTTAACCTGTCTAGGTTTGTCTCCCTCCATCCGGAGTGTTATTTCATATAACCTTTGTGGAGTACTAACCCTGGTGTCTACAGTCTCTACTGTAATGTACTCATTCAAGTCCACTATCTCCAGAAGTTCCATCAGGTTCTGGCGAGCTATTGTGACTTCTGCTGCACTGTCCAGCATTGTCTGAGCCCATTCTCCGTTCTTGAGTTGAGTTCTCAGTATTCTCGGCATGTCTTACTATTAGACCTGCTACTTTCTTTTTGGAGAATTGAGGTTTTACTTTAATTTTTGTTGCGTGCTTTTCGTCTTTCGATTTCACGCGTTCTTCTCTATGTTCTGTTCGTCCTCTTCTTTCCGAAGTCTGTGATGAGACCTGAAAGGGACGAGAGGAACGTGTATCATTATCTTGATACCTATCAGGTTTTCTCAAATTATCCCTATTCCTGAGGTTGTACCTCCTTTCAGAGGGCTCCTTTTGAGGAGACCTACCTCGGGATTGAGATCTTTTCTCATTTGAATTTTGTTTAGTAGACTCCCACTTCTTTTTAGAAGATGTAGGAGTTTGTTTAATTGAGTCCTTCTCAGGACTTTCAGATAGTTTTGGTTTAACTGGTCTCCCACCCAAACTATCTCTGCCTAATTCTGCATAAGATTGTTCTATAATTCTTGGTAGCTCTGTTTGATGTTCTGTAACATCAAATTCCCTTAGTTTTTGTCGGATCGCCACTGCTGCTGCCTCCCCTTTGATATTTGACAATATTATTGTTGAGACCTGGTCGAAATTTCTCAGTAATTTCATACCTAAATTTAGAGCAGGCTCTGCCCCGTATTCGTTTTGAATTTGTTTTAGGACATCAGGTATTACCGCAATTGACGGAATGCCGTGTGTTTTAGTGTAGATGGCAGCAAAGACTGAGCCCCAAGTGGTGCAATCTTCCAGTTGTGCTGTGATCCCCATTGGTAGACTAATGGTTAGGATTCTGTGTTTCTCATGCGGGCTAGTATTTGGAAATACTGCTTCGATTTGAGTAATTTTTTGAGCTATCCAAAATGGAATTTGCTCCCGCTTAGTGAGCATTTTACCCATGACTGCGTATAGAGTCTGTGGTGTAATTTTTAGAGTGTTCCCCTGGTGAGGGGTTTGATTTGGAATTGTTAATGGTGGTTGGACTGTGAACGTCCGCATGACATATTGAACCAATTGTCTGTAGATTTTGATTAGTTCTTGTAGTTGAACAAGTAAGTCCTCATCTGACATTATGTCAAGTTCAGGATGAGGTGTGTAGCCGGCTAGAATCGGCCATGTTGCTCCTGGTCTACCTAGTGGACCGAGCCTGGTTATATTTCTGTGATGTTTTAGGGCGCCTTTAAACCAGAGCTGATGCTCCTGGTATGTTAATGGAATCTCTATATCCTCGAAAGGAATGTATTCCTCTGGTGTTTCATCTTCCTTGTAGAAGTGAAACATGTGTGTCACTGAATTGGATTCAGGAAATATTACCCATGAATAGAATACCTCTGTCTGAAAGGATTCATGTGCCTCAATCACAAAAACTGCTCTACCTCCTCTCGGTGGTAGGCCATGTTTTATAAGTTTTAGAGTAATGGCTCTTCTTAAGTTTGGAGCGATGTCGATGACACCCTCCTCGGTTTCATTTAAACCGGTGAAGTTAAAAAGTGCTGGTTGGGCTGGATCAGCCACAGCTACACCGTTTCCGGCGTCTTCATTCATTTTGTTTTATGAAAAATGTAGAACAAATTTCAAGGAAACAAAGATAAGGTGCACAATATTGTGGAACACTGTATCCTTCAACGTTGAGCAAACCAAACAGCTAGTATATAGGGTACTGCCCTATATAGCCGTGGCGGATACTATCCCTGCCCACTCCAGACGTCTTTTTGAGTATATGGGTAGGGGTCTCTGAGAGAGAAAAGAATATATGCACAGCTGAGTTACTCAGTATCTAACGTTGAATTACTGCCTTACCAAACGTTGGGCGCCATGTAGTGTAGCTCCTATTTCCCTAATAGGCTCTGCGCATTGGAATAATATATCCTATAGGTTTGACATAGGACTAAGGTCGGTATGTCCCTATCGAGTATATTAAACTTAATTACTTGTGCCAGCTAGCTCAGAGGCCACTAGAAACTTCTTGACAACAAGAAGGGAGTAGTTTCTGGCAGCCGCAAAGACATGACCACTGTGTTTCCCTTACAGAATCAGGATGTGTCCCAGAGTCGTAGAAACAATAGATAACTATTTCACTCAGCTCAGTTGTGCAGGATTCAGTTACTTCTCAAAGTTACACAGAAATAACAGATGGGCGTTTCAATAAAAGGGTTTATTGAACAGTCTTGTTTCTGTTGTAAGTTAGATGTGCTGTTACGACAGTATGCGAGATAAATAATGTACAGAGTGAGCAGTAGAAATAAATAATACTGCGTTAGCATTATCTTTTCAGCATATATACATTTACATAAAATGACACAGCCTAAAAATGCGAGTACTCATACGATGCGTTTCTATCCTAGTTCTACCCAGTGTACCTAACCTTTCCTAGGTGTAGGGAGAAGTAGAAGTAGGTGCTGTATTCCTGACTAGAGTATACTAAGAGTAAGTTACGCCTAGTATGCCAAGAGTCTAGTATGCCAAGAGTCCCTCTAGGTTCTAGTCTGCTCCATACCTGAAGAATGAGAGAGGTAGGAATCTCTATCCGCACTCGAATTCCAACACCCCGCAAGGGAAGTTAGATCACTGGAAGCTGGACTCTCTGCGTGCAGGAATGACAGCGCCTTCTCAGTGCGTCCGGCCGGGAATCGGGCTCCTCTGAAGTCGAGGTCTCCTCTGATTTACAGGGGTTTGGGAAGGTATATTTATACCTGAAAATGTTAGCATTGACGTGAGTTGGGTAGCGAAAGACGTCATGAATGAACCTTTAGGGATTAACGGTTCATGCATAATGTATGAGTCCTTGAAGAAATCAATAGTCCTGGGCAAGGGAAACTCCCGCAGCCTGAGGGTCTGTTTTATCATGGACTCGTTGAGACGCTAGGGTGGACGGATGTCGGAATCCATGCCTGTATTTGGAGTGCATGGTTTATGCCTAAATAAGGTCTGGGATTTTATGCCTATATAAAGGCAAGGCGAATTGTGCCTATATTAGGACATGAGTCTAGAAAGCCCGTTTATGGACACCCTATAAAGTACACAACACTCTTGCATGGTGGCGGCATGTTTGTATGAGTGCAAGTGATCTGGTTGTTTGGGCCCGTTGTTGGCGGTATGGAAGTCTTGTGTGTGGTGTGTGAATGGCGTGTGAATGGACCATAAAGTGGTTGGTGCCGTGAAGTGGCTTTATGGCTCCCCTTCAGAAGGCTTGGCTTCAATATTTATATACTTTGATAAGTATTTGTGCTTTGAAGCCAGCGTTTCTGGAGGTGCTAAAACCAACCAGTGTAAGTGGTGGATTAGCTTTATCAAATTAGTGTTAGATTTATATTTGTGGCGGTGTAATGGCCTTTTGTAAGATTTTTTTTTTGTCAATATGGGTAGCATGGGACTTTGTGCCCTAGCTTAGTCGTCACCTAGGCAAACCTTCACATTTTTGAGTAGTAGACAAAGGGGGAAGTACAAGGGTGAATGACTTGCGTGGCTCTCACTGTTTTTTTTACCCAACATTCCCTGCAAAGCTCAAATTTAGTTGAAAAAAAACTCTTTTTCCACACATTTTTGTGTGGGAAAGTTGTGGGATCACTGATCTGACACAAATTTCCTACCACCCAGCATTCCCCCAGATCTCCCGATAAAAATGGTGCCTCACTCGTGTGGGAGGCCCAAGTACCCGCGACAGGCAAGGGCCCAAAACATATTGAGGAGACATCAAAATTGCCTATCACAAAACAACCTGGTTTTGCAAGGGGGGTCACCTGGGCTTTTGGCCCCGTGCTCGGCGGCCAGCTAGGGAACCCTACCAAACCCATACATTTCTGAAAACTAGACACCCGGGGGATTCCAGGGAAGTATGGCTTGTGTGGATCCCCCAACGTTTTCTTACCCAGAATCTCCTGCAAACCTCAAATTTAGCTGAAAAAATCACTTTTTCCACACATTTTTGTGTAGGAAAGTTGTGGGATCACCGGGCTGACACAAATTTCCTACCACCCAGAGTTCCCCCAGGTCTCCCGATAAAAATGGTGCCTCACTCGTGTGGGAGGCAAAAGTACCCGCGACAGGCAAGGGCCCAAAACATATTGAGGAGACATCAAAATTGCCTATCACAAAACAACCTGGTTTTGCAAGGGGGGTCACCTGGGTTTTTGGCCCCGTGCTCGGCAGCCAGCTAGGGAACCCTACCAAACCCACACATTTCTGAAAACTAGACACCCGGGGGAATACAGGGAGGTATGGCTTGCGTGGATCCCCCAACGTTTTCTTACCCAGGATCCCCTGCAAACCTCAAATTTAGCTGAAAAAAACACTTTTTCCACACATTTTTGTGTGGGAAAGTTGTGGGATCACTGGGCTGACACAAATTTCTTACCACCCAGCGTTCCCCCAGGTCTCCCGATAAAAATGGTGCCTCACTCGTGTGGGAGGCCCAAGTACCCGTGACAGACAAGGGCCCAAAACGTATTGAGGAGACATCAAAATTGCCTATCACAAAACGTTTTGGGCCCTTGCCTGTCGCGGGTACTTGGGCCTCCCACATGAGTGAGGCCCCATTTTTATCGGGAGACCTGGGGGAACGCTGGGTGGTAGGAAATTTGTGTCAGCCCGGTGATCCCACAACTTTCCCACACAAAAATTTAAGGAAAAAGTGATTTGTTCAGCTAAATTTGAGGTTTGCAGGGGATTCTGGGTAAGAAAACGTTGGGGGATCCATGCAAGACATACCTCCGTGGAATCCCCCGGGTGTCTAGTTTTCAGAAATGTGTGGGTTTGGTAGGGTTCTCTAGCTGGCCGCCAAGCACGGGGCCAAAAACCAAGGTGACCCCCCCCTTGCAAAACCAGGTTGTTTTGTGATGGGCAATTTTGATGTCTCCTCAATATGTTTTGGGCCCTTGCCTGTCGTGGGTACTTACACGAGTGAGGCACCATTTTTATCGGGAGACCTGGGGAAACGCTTGGTGGTAGGAAATTTGAGTCAGCCCGGTGATCCCACAACTTTCCCACACAAAAATGTGTGGAAAAAGTGATTTTTTCAGTTAAATTTGAGATTTGCAGGGGATTCTGGGTAAGAAAACGTTGGGGGATCCACGCAAGCCATACCTCCCTGGAATCCTCCAGGTGTCTAGTTTTCAGAAATGTGTGGGTTTGGTAGGTTTCCCTAGCTGGCCGCTGAGCACAGGGCCAAAAACCCATGTGACCCCCCTTGCAAAACCAGGTTGTTTTGTGATAGGCAATTATGATGTCTCCTCAATACGTTTTGGGCCCTTGCCTGTCGCGGGTACTTGGGCCTCCCACACCAGTGAGGCACCATTTTTATCGGGAGACCTGGGGGAACGCTGGGTGGTAGGAAATTTGTGTCAACCCGGTGATCCCACAACTTTCCCACACAAAAATGTGTGGAAAAAGTGATTTTTTTCAGCTAAATTTGAGGTTTGCAGGGGATTCTGGGTAAGAAAACGTTGGGGGATCCACGCAAGCCATACCTCCCTGGAATCCCCCAGGTGTCTAGTTTTCAGAAATGTGTGGGTTTGGTAGGGTTCCATAGCTGGCCGCCAAGCACGGGGCCAAAAACCCAGGTGACCCCCCCCTTGCAAAACCAGGTTGTTTTGTGATAGGCAATGTTGATGTCTCCTCAATATGTTTTGGGCCCTTGCCTGTCGCGGGTACTTAGACCTCCCACACGAGTGAGGCACCATTTTTATTGGGAGACCTGGGGGAACGCTGGGTGGTAGGAAATTTGTGTCAGCCCGTTGATCCCACAACTTTTCCACACAAAAATGTGTGGAAAAAGTGATTTTTTCAGCTAAATTTGAAGTTTGCAGGGGATTCTGGGTAAGAAAACGTTGGGGGATACACGCAAGCCATACCTCCCTGGAATCCCCCAGGTGTCTAGTTTTCAGAAATGTGTAGGTTTGGTAGGGTTCCCTAGCTGGCCACAGAGCACGGGGACAAAAACCCAGGTGACCCCCCTTGCAAAACCAGGTTATTTTGTGATAGGCAATTTTGATGTCTCCTCAATACGTTTTGGGCCCTTGCCTGTCGTGGGTACTTTGGCCTCCCACACGAGTGAGGCACCATTTTTATCGGGAGACCTGGGGGAACGCTGGGTGGTAGGAAATTTGTGTCAGCCCGGTGATCCCACAACTTTCCCAACCAAAAATGTGTGGAAAAAGTTATTTTTTCAGCTAAATTTGAGGCTTGCAGGGGATTCTGGGTAAGAAAACGTTGGGGGATCCACGCAAGCCATACCTCCCTGGAATCCTCCAGGTGTCTAGTTTTCAGAAATGTGTGGGTTTGGTAGGTTTCCCTAGCTGGCCGCCGAGCACGGGGCCAAAAACCCAGGTGACCCCCTTGCAAAACCAGGTTGTTTTGTGATAGGCAATTTTGATGTCTCCTCAATACGTTTTGGGCAATCGCCTGTCGCGGGTACTTGAGCCTCCCACACGAGTGAGGCACCATTTTTATCAGGAGACCTGGGGGAACGCTGGGTGGGAGGAAATTTGTGTCAGCCCGGTGATCCCACATCTTTCCCACACAAAAATGTGTGGAAAAAGTGATTTTTTTCAGCTAAATTTGAGGTTTGCAGTGGATTCTGGGTAAGAAAACGTTGGGGGATCCACGCAAGCCATACCTCCCTGGAATCCCCGGGGTGTCTAGTTTTCAGAAATGTGTGGGTTTGGTAGGTTTCCCTAGCTGGCCACCGGGCACGGGGCCAAAAACCCAGGTGACACCCCTTGCAAAACCAGGTTATTTTGTGATAGGCAATTTTGATGTCCCCTCAATACATTTTGGGTCCTTGCCTGGTGCGGGTACATGACCCACCCATACAAGTGAAGTACTATTTTTCTCGGAAGACTTTGGGGAATGCGGGGTGGGTAGAATTTTGTGGATCCACTCAGATTCTAGAACTTTCTACCACAGAAATGTGCGGAAAATGTGGTTTATTTTACAAATTTTGAGGTTGGCAAGGGATTCTGGGTAACAGAACCTGGTGCTAGCCAGACAAGTAACCCCATCCTAGATTCCCCTGGGTGTCTAGTTTTCAAAAATGTATAGGTTTGCTAGGTTTACCTAGGTGCCGGCAGAGCTAGGGTTCAAAATCTACAGCTAGGCACTTTGCAAAAAAAGGGTCCGTTGTCACTCTGAAAATGTGGTGTCCACATTGCGTTTTGGGCAGTTTCCTGTCGCGGGCACTAGGCCTACTCACACAAGTGAGGTACCATTTTTCTCGGAAGACTTTGGGGAAAGCGGGGTGGGTGGAATCATGTTGTGGATCCACACAGATTCCAGAACTTCCCACCACGGGAATGTGAGGAAAATGTGTTTTATTTAACAAATTTTTAGGTTTGTAAGGGATTCTGGGTAACAGAACCTGGTGAGAGCCAGTCAAGTCACCCCATCCTGGATTCCCCTGGGTGTCTAGTTTTCAAAAATGAATAGGTTTGATAGGTTTCCCTAGGTGACGGCAGAGCTAGGGTTCAAAATCTACACCAAGGCACTTTGCAAAAAAAAGGTCAGTTTTCACTGTGAAAATGTGGTGTGTCCACGTTGCGTTTTGGGCCTTTTCCTGTGGCGGGCACTAGTCCTACCCACACAAGTGAGGTACCATTTTTCTCGGAAGACTTTGGGGAACGCGGGGTGGGTGGAATTTTGTGGATCCATGCAGATTCCAGAACTTTCCACTACAGAAATGTGTTTTTTTTGACAAATTTGTAGGTTTGCAAGGGATTCTGGGTAACAGAACCTGGTGAGAGCCAGTCAAGTCACCCCATCCTGGATTCCCCTGGGTGTCTAGTTTTCAAAAATGTATAGGTTTGCTAGGTTTCCCTAGGTGCCGGCAGAGCTAGGGTTCAAAATCTACAGCTAGGCACTTTGCAAAAAAAGGGTCAGTTTTCACTGTAAAAATAAAGTCTGTCCACGTTGCGTTTTGAGTCGGTTCCTGTCGCGGGCACTAGGCCTACCCACACAAGTGAGGTACCATTTTTATCGGGAGACTTAGGGTAACACAGAATTGTAGAGCAACTGTTATTACCTATTGACTTTCGATGCATTTCTGCCTTCCAAATGAAAGACTTAGGGGTCGATTCCGATCTCGGCCGGTAGGGCTCCGAATCGGATTCGGCTTTACCGGATCCGATTCGGATGCCCTGTTTCCGACCGAGTCGGACGTGCGTCCGGGCGAGCGAGTACGATGCGAACGTATGCGAAATCGCCGACCGACTCGTTCGCGGGACCCAACCACTCCGACCGACTCGCACGGACACGACTCGCACCGCTCAATGGAGACGTTCCCCGGCCGGGTAAGTACGATGCGCGCCGCAAGCAGTCCGACCGACTCGCGCCATCCGGCTCGAGAGAGCAGTCGGAGCCGCACTTTGGGGGTCCGTGTCGGACCCCCCTGTACGACTAGCCGCACGAGTCGCACACAGGGGGGACCCATGGGTCCCCCCTACCTGTGCGTGTACGGCGCGACCCGCTTCAACGCGTACCCACTATAGGGGGCGCCCTTGTTCGCCTCGCACCCATTGAGTCAATGGGAGCCCGCGTACGCATTGTACGACCGGCTCCCATTGACTTCAATGGGAGTCCGACCGAATCGAGTCCGATAGCATGCGAACGCATCGTACTCGTTCGGTCGGACTGCTAGGGTCCGATTCGGTCGGAAATCTCTCCGGGTCCGGCTCGGTCGGAGAGATTTCCTGCCCGAATTGGAATCGGCCCCTATGTGTAAAAAAGAACTCATTTTGAAAAATGACCTATAATTCTCATGCTAGTATGGGTACTCATAATTTCGGAAATGTGCAAATATCTACTGTTGCTAAACTCTATATTTTGTTCCAATTTCAGAAATACATAGATGTCTTTCATACCGATTTTTCCATGTATATATTTTCTCAAATTAATTGCTATATACCCGATACATAATGAAAAACCATTGCAAGACGCTGCTCAGTTATTGGCTCTGGGTTCGGCCGGTTCTTGGTGAACCTTCAAGTCCTTTATATCCCCACAACCATAAAGGTCCTGCGGATGTAACGGTATATTGCTTTCAAACAGCTGCCACAATTAGAAGAAGTTACAGGTGAAAACGTTGGCACAAATGTCTGGTTTTTTTCAACTAATTTTCAATTTTTCCTATATTCAACTGTTAGTTTCTATAAAGAAATGACCCCTTGCTGAATTCAGAATTATGTCTCCTTTTCTAAACTGTATAGCTTTCCAGGATTCATTATTGCTTTCATACCCATTTCTACCATTAACTGGAAGAAGGTTGAAAGCACAAAAAATAGCAAAAATAGGCTATATCCCTAGTAAAATGCCAAAACTGTGTACAAAATATTGGTTTTCTGACAAAAGTCTGTCAGTCCCTAAAAGCTGGGAAAATGGTGATTTCAGCCCCACAAACCCTTTGTTGATACCATTTGCAGGGAAAAAACCAGACGCTTTCATTTGCAGCACTTTTTTCCCATTTTTCAAAAAAAAAAAAAAAATGTAGCTTATTTTGGCTAATTTCTGGGTCCCCTCCAGGGGAATCCACAAACCCTGGGAACCTTTAGAATCCCCATGATGTTGGAAGAAAAGGACGAAAATTTGGCATGGATACCTTATGTGGTCAAAAAGTTACAGAGGCCTAAGCGCAAACTACCCCAAATAGCCAAAAAAGGGCTCAGCACTGGGGGGGAAAAGGCCCAGCAGTTAAGGGGTTAAACCCTCACCAGCTCCTATTTGCAGCTGAGGAGCTAGCTAAGAGACAAAGCACAGAAAGTAAACAGAGCTACTTGAGACATATTTAATTTCTGTTCCTGTTCCAGCCTTCCCGATCCTTTAAATCAAGGGGGCAGGGCTAGAGGCAGTAGACGGGCAGCCAGAGATAGCAGCTTCTTTCCCTGGCTGCCCCTAACTGACGTTATAAACAGGTATGCAATAACTCCTTCTCACTGGGTACTGGTGCAAAATTTGCAGCACATGAAACTGGTGCTTTGTTTTAGAAAATCAACTACTGCATACTTTTTTGGGTAACGCCTGCAAAGTTATTTTACAGCTGTTGCACTTCTGGTGACAGGATGTAAATATTTATGTTGGAAACATGGCCAGTTCATCCTATAGGAACGCCCATCAGGAGTTCGGAAACCAGCCAGGGAAACTATAATTGGACCTTTAAAAATGGCCGACAAACGGTGCTGATGAGTCTTTCCTTGCAGGCTAATGATCTTGAGCCATTCCATCCTCATGTACAGAATAATGACCACTTTGAAACCTCTTATTTCTTTTCAGAAGAGGTGCACACTTGGAGCTAATATGGCCGGCTGACAAAGCATAACAGTTTGTTGTTTCTCAGGTCTATGCAGTTATAAAAAAGTTTCAATGTCATCTTTAATGCTGTTCAGGTTCAGAACTGCACCATGGTTATTTAAGTACCTTCTCAGGGCTCAAGGGGTGGTTGTAGTTGGGCCCCTGTGCATTTCACTGACTGCGTCACTGGTAGCTATGCCCCTGCCCTCAGAGTAGTACAAACAAGTTGTGCAGCCGTCGGTCCTCAGCTGCCTCCCAGAGCTCTATACATAGCCGTTCCACAAGGCGTCAGTGGGCCTAGCACTGTCCCTGTACCTGATCCTACTCTTGTGGACTATCTCAGCTGGGCTGGTTTGCTTATTGTTCCCAGGCAGTCAAGCTCCACATGCCCTCATCTACAACCCTACTTTTTCCTTTTTTTAAACTACAAAAGGTGAATATTCTGTTTGTTTCCTTATTGACAAAACCTTGGGCTCGCTGCTGCCTCCAACACTTGTCAAAAGCAATACTTGTGGTAGGCAGAGAAGGCAGTCACAGTGGGGCAGGCAGTGGTGACATGCATGCACGTTTCATGTACATACACAGGCATGCACAAATGCTGTTCGCATGAGTTAACATATTAAAGCTATCTATATTAGCTCTGCAAATGCTTGTTCATTGGGCACTGTCATGGCTCCATAAGACCAGATACGCAAGCAAATGGCTCTTCCACCTTCAGGGTCTTCACCCAAGATATGTTCTGCACAAATGTCTTTGCAGAAGGATGGGAGGTCTGCTGATAGCCGCATAAACCCTAGTTCAAATTCATTTTTTTAAAGAAAATAAATTTTGCATTTGCTATTTTAACAAAAAACATTTCAAGAATTCATCATTTTTGTATTCATTATTTTAAAAAGTCTCTATTTTACATGTGTTTTTATCACTGGATGCCCATTAAACACAGCAGTATAATTAACAAACATAATCTCCCGTCTAAAAAGGCTGAGATATTTACTTTGTCAATGCCTTTTTTTATTGGTATTCACATTTTACAGCACGCATCATAATGCATATGCCTGCATGTGGATGTATGTCCAGCAGTCTTAAAGAAAACCCATTCCATGGTAGCTGCTGGTGCATCAGCATGCTTTGTGACGCATGCTCGCATGTTCATCATGACTCATGTGCATATGTGTGCCGGTAAACATATGCACGCCTGCGTTGTGACACATGCATATGGTGTATGCATGTGCAAGTGTTGTGGAGCACAGAAGACATTTTTATGTTCCATTCTCACATGGCAGACGGCCATTTTAGACCAGTAACTTAAAGTTAAGAAAGTGATAAATAAGTGACCGCTAGTGCAACAAAAGTGAGTCTCCCGGTACTACTTTGCAGCTGCTGAGTACTCATTAAAGAAACCAAATAATGATAATAATAATAGTAATAATAAGTTAAACTGAAATGCGACAGGGAGCATAACGAAGTGGTGTAAAAATACAGTGCTGAGGGTAGAGGGCAGAAGAACAAGTTGGGGAGAGAGGAAACACATGCACTCTCATGGAGTGCTCACTGGAAAATACAAGCATTGGCAAAGCCAATAGGTCTCGCCTTTGGGACCTTATAAGTATTTAGCGATGCAGCATATTATACTAGGTGCTACAACATTTTCTGTTCTTTAACACGAAAGCTTTGTGCATAGAGGAGCGGGGCTAGGGTGCTGAGATGTGGCAGGCATTCAGTGGCGTGCACTTAACAAGCGGTTGCATAGGTTTCTAACTCATGGTAGTTTTCTGTTCAAAAGTTGTGCCTCCAGAGTCTGCATGGCAGTGGTGTAGCCGGTGACCATTAATTAGATGTGCTGATGAGAGAAGTTCATGCCCCAAAGTATGTGTGTCAGTGTTGTCCGTTTAAGATTATGGGCTTGCAGTTTACGTTCATTGGTGAGACCAATGCTACTTCAGGGTGTAAAGTGGAGTGCTTGCAGTTATGAAATTTTAGCTGGGCCTGCAAAAATGTGCCGGTAAGAGCGGCACCTTCCTCCGTGTGTACAGGGTGGTGTAGCTGTCACTCAATCTTGGAGACACCATTTATGGTGAGTTGTACGGGCATGCATTGCACCGAGTGCAGTTGGTGTCGGTGTATGGCTGTGAGAACAGTGCCTCACCACATGTGTGCAGGGCAGCCAGGCAGCACCAAAGCAAGTTATCTACTTGATCTTATTCCAAAAATGGAAATGAGGACGGAACACCATTGAACAATGCACACACGCCCCGCAACACTTTTCTCGGCATGCGGTTATCAGTTTAGAAGGCACCCGTTCATTTTCAGGAGGACCGGTGAACGGAGTACTACTCTACCTTGAACAGGTTATGCATGTAAAAGAGACCCATAACGTGGGGATCGTTACTCACCAGCATGCTTGGCAGGCACACCCGTGCTTCTGCCTATTTTTCAAAATCAACAGGAAAAGAAGTGGGCGGTGAATGACAAGCATGGGGACGCATGAGAACCAGCTGTTGGGAAATGTAGTTCCTCAGGATAGCACCAGACGGAAGTTTTCAAATGCACACACAGGATCTTTTGGTTACAATGTCAAAACTTAAATTGTAAGCGATTCTTCAAAAACATGTGAGCAGCAAGTAAATCTAGCAAGAAGCAGCAGTCAACCAAGGATTAGCGGTTGGGGCTGCCAGAAAGTTCCGAAACAGAGGGATGGCAGTGAAGGTGAAACAAGCACAAGAGCTTGTAAAAACAAGCCCACAATGAGTTCATCCCCAAAACGACCTTATTGTGACACTAAAGGCAATGAGACATGGACGGAGCAAAACAAACAAGCTTTAGTAATGTGGCATAATATATAGAGATGCCGACTTTGGTATTGGGGAACCGGGTTCAAGTCTCAGGAAGTCTCTCCCCTAAAAAAAAAAACATGTGGACTAAAGGCAATGTTGACAAACGTCTGTATTTTTCACATCTGCATTAGAGTTGGTTTAGTTTATTTATTTTCATTATTTGTATTATGATGAAGATTATGCCTAGTATTTTGCAACACAGAGGGAGCAGAATTAACAAGCTTCAGTAATGTGGCGTAATATACAGACTTGCCGACTTTGGTACTGGGGAACCGGGTTCAAGTCTCGGCGCCGGCTTTTCCCTAAAAAAACTTGCCGATTATAACAAAAAATCTTGAGCTGCGCGTGCTAGTGCAGGAAAAGCTGTGAGTGCTACAAAAGCATTTAAATGTTGAAACTTGTCCCTGTGTTGCTCATAGCTGCCAAGGTTTCAGATTGCCATGTGTGACATTTTAATAATTTCAGTGAAATTATGAGTGACATTTCAACGACTATGAGCGACACTTTCTCCCGAGCAAAAATCATGCAATGAAGATGAGGGAAACTTCTAAATATCAGAAATTACAGCCATTTGAGCAACAAGAAACTCCAAGAAGTTCTTGAAACTGCTGCAGAGCACCAGAAATGGAAGGGCACTAACCCTAGTGCTCCCTCCTGTAACCGGACTGTACTGTAAACGAATGCGTATGATAGAGCGAAATGTTCTTGTGAATTGTAGGGGTGCATCATAATCACTGGTAGTCCGCACCCGCATGTACTCAGACATATATTCGTATATATTCAATTGTATATCCATGCATGTTTAGTAAAGAATGAATAGTTCACTGAGATAAAGTGAATCAGCAGTATAATTGTGTTATGATAATCATGTAATGTAATGCTTATTGAATTGTGTGAACATAATGCATAGAGAAATTAGTTTGTGTGTAATTCAATTGTAGTAGTTTAAACGTGCACCATATTAAAGTTGCACATGTAATTCATTTTCGCATATGAATTGTAATGGAAATGCTTATAGGGAAAAGTAAGGTGTGTGTTTAAAAGTTATATGTAAAGGCCTGACTACATATATGCTTAGGGAAGGCCTGGTTTATTCTTATGTTAGCTTATTTTGTAGGAAGAGAAAAGATTCTCTTGGTAAGGCTCTCTGGGCACAAACGGTAGATTTAATTAGCACAGTAGAAGGTTTCTGTTGAACGTATCTTTTGTTGCAGGTGCAAGGACACATGTCTCGTTAGTAAAGACTAACTCTTTGTTTTCAAAAGTTAGAGAGATGGGAGGCATGGTACGGGAGTGCAATGGAATTTAGGGATGATACTTTCAGCGGAGAAGGTGCCTGGGACTCAAGGTCATCGCAACCGTCCAGGATGAAGTAACCGTTTCGATGGAAAAGTACAAGAAAGAAGACCTGGCCAAGGAGGCGTGATCAAGGCGTGTACAATTGTATTAGGGTTTTGTATTAGGGATAGTGCCCTGAGGGAGGAGGCCAGAGAAGAGGTAGGGGAGACCAGAGAGAAGGACAAAGAGTGTCCTGAGGAAGGAGCTGAGCTTAGGTATTATGTGATTGCACTTCTGAGGAAGTCTTCACAGCTGACACCTTTTATTCACTCTTGCCTGGGAAAATCGTTATGTAGGGATGTCACTAAGTGTTAGTGTAGGGACAGCAATTGATTTAAAGCTTGCTTAGATAAATGAAGAGCAACGTAGAAATTGGAGCAATCATAGCTTGGTTGATCCTTCTAGAACTATCTATTCTCTTTATTCTGAGTCGGATGAGACTCCTGCGTAGGTTATTATTTGTATTAGTGCCCATCTATTTCTTTAACCTCGTGTTGAGGTGCTTGCATGTTCAGTTATTTTTGGCGATAATAAATTCTTAAACTTGAATTCGGAGTCAGTGGTCCTTTCAGACAAAATGAATGCTGTTATATAACCAGATGAGATTCTCTCCTTTACACTATTCAACAGGTAAAAAGATCTTGGCGACCAGAAGGTTCTTATAGATAATTAGATAAGAATCGGCGTTATCAGTTGGTAGCAGAGTAGGATGGTTACCTTTGATGGTAAGGGGAGATCTAGAGCAAGATAGGAGATTAAGTTGCCCCATAGAGCCCGAGTGACGCAGATCCAGAGGACCGCGGGAGAAAGATGTCAGAGGTCGGAGGTCGTTGAAAACTGACGGAGAGTGACGGTGCGGCGGAAGTAGCAGTTCGTGGTAGAGTGAGTATGAAAAGAGTGGTGTTTGGTAGATTGCGGTGTTTTATTGTTGTGTGATGTCTTGCGGAGTTGGAACGAGAGTTGTGTGATTGAGAAACGGACCGTGAGCGCGCGCGGGACCGGGAGATTTATTGTGGTGTAGAACACACCCAGAGTTGAGAGCGTTGACCAGAGGTTGTGGGGGTCACGAGACGTCATTGACAGACCCACTGAAGATAGGGAACACATGTGTGAGTGTGTGAATAACCGACGCAGGTCGTAGGTTATTGTGTGCAGAACATCGAGTGATTGAATCCTATCGAGTGTGTTAGAGGCGATTGTCCGGTCGTTTCGCGGACAGACGGTTGCCAAATTGAGGTCAACGAGCTCAAGAGGCTGATCGGTCATTGGTAAGACTGACAGTCAGAGAGGTAATTGTTCGGTAGGACGGACATTATTTCAGAGTATGATTGGGACAGGTGCGAGCGAGAACGAGTGAATTAGGAAGGAGGGGAACTGCTGCGAGCGGAGGAAAAGTGACGTCAGACAAGTGCCGCGCTGCGATAGGCCGGTTGGTGTGAGCCGCGCTGGCATTGGTGGATTGAAATCAGGAAGTAAAAGCTGACATTTTGAGTGCAAATAAAAAGTTGATTCATCATGAAATGTTTTAAAGTTTTACGGGAACTGTGTAGAGGTGATAGGCATGTGGTTACTCGGGAAGGAGAGGAAGCTCCTCCCGAGGATACGCCAGCACATTATATGGCAAAGAATGTAGGATTGCATACTATAATTTGGCTTGAAAATTGGCATAAAATGACAGAAGGAGAAGGAGAATTGACTTTCCCACGCTATGGTACTTTCAGGTTAGAGGTGTTGTACCAGCTAAAAAGTATAATGGCTTCTTTACGACCACTACCTAGACCAACACAGTTTGAGGCGCTACATGCGTGGATTAGAGCAGCGTACGATAGGAGGAAAGACAAGAGCCAGGAAAGGGTGAAGAAATCGGTCAGGGCATTTCAAGATGCAAGGTGGGATGCACTGGAGAAAAGGTGGAGAGTGGAAACGATTGAGGGAGATAAGTTATACCCACTGCTAATACAAAATGGAAAGATTACAAGAATCGATGAGGACGACAGTGATACAGACGACAGCCTGTTAGATAGGTTGTTGGCAGAGAGGCCACCACCATTTAATCCAGACTCAGAAGAGGGAAAGCCGACTCCAGCAGTAACAATTGATGAGAGCCAGAATCAGACTAGCATGAGAGTAGTGGGAAGGATTTCCACAGGAACGGAAGGGGCAACGACGTCTATGATAACACAGCCTCCTGTTGGGAACACAAGATTACCGGACTCCTTGACAGTACCGGTTACCATTGGCCCTATAGTACCGGTATATGACCCAGACCGAGTGAGAGAAGGGAGCTCCGTACAGATGGGAAGGGAAGAAATAACCAGTGAGAGTGGGAATGGGTTCGGAGTACGAGTGGTTCATTTCCCAAGACCATTGGAGACAAGTACGCCGTTACCGGCTACTGCAGACTCTTCCTTTAGACAGGAGGATGAGAGACCAGTCAGACCGAGGTCTTTGCATGAATCCAAGTCAGCTTTGAGGATGTGGACACCAACAGTAACAAACCAAAGTGATAGGATGCCAGGAGATAGGGCACAAAACATCTCGGAAGACAGACCAAGTTCCAGGAATATGATGGAAGGGAATAGGTCACAAGGACAGAATAGTGACTGTGATGAGCGGGACGGTTCAACTTGTCGAGAAGTACTGAGGAGTGCAGTACAGGCAAGGTTGCTAGACGTAGTAAGGTTGAAAGCAGAGGTAGACGAGATGATTAGCGGGGGTCTGCCTCTGGAAAGGATAGAAATTTATGGATCAGATGAGCTGCTGTTCGTAGCAAAAGATGTGACTCGAAAAGCTAGAATAGCACATGAAAAATTAACGGCGTTGGCCAAAAGATATGAGGTAGACCTGAACAAAACTAAAACGTTGCAAGGACCGCATAGATTACAATACAGTGACCAGGAGCTGGAGGAGAAAAGAATCACAGGATTAAGGACACACACCAGAGACCTGATTGTAGGAATGAGAATATGGATTTTGTTGGACAAATGGGAAGAAAGGTGGTCCAAGAAGAAACTAGCAAAGAAAGCTGAGGGGGAAACGCCGCCTCCAGGAGGGGGCGACGGGTGTCGGAAATTTTCCTTTACGGGAAGTACAGAATGGAGGGTATGTGCATGTGCCGTGGAATAGAGGTGATTTGGCTGCATTTACAAATGATTTTCCTCGGCTGAGGGAGAAACCAGTAGAGTGGTACAAGCAGGTTGAGCGGTTTGTTAAAATTTCAAAAGTACTATGGATTGATTTGAACACCTTGTTTGACATAGTGGTACCGGGAGATTTGTGGACAGCTTGTAAAGTCGCTGTCGAGTGGCCGACTTCGGAACCTGAAAGGGAGCCGGTTACAAATGGTCCATCACCCCTAGTAATGAAAAAGTATGAGCAGGTGATTACATGGCTAAAACTGAAGATTTCACCTCAAGATATAGATTGGGTTAAGATAGATCGGACTGTACAGGAACCCAAAGAAACGGTGCATGAATATTACGAAAGACTTCTGCAAGCTTTTAAACAGTATAGTGGATTAGATACGTTAGACCCCAAGGATATGGGACAGTTTGTCTCAAAGTTTGTACTGGGTCTGAGAATGGAAGTCAGTCTCATGATACAGCACCATTTGATCTGCTGGCAGAACAAGCCGGTAGATGAAATTTTGAGGTATGCGAGATACTGTAGTGATGAGGTGGAATCGAAACATCGGAAGCTAAAAGACAAATTGATGCTTGTCCAGATGCAGACAGCACAGGGTCAGTCTAATGGAGGGACCTTAGGAAGAAAACAAGGAAATTTCCAGGGGAACCAGAATGGGCAAGGACAGGGAAAGGGAAAACCAATAGACCCCAAGACGGGAGTGGACGTGGCCACACTGAAGAAGACCACTGCGTGTCATCTTTGTCGCCAGGTCGGACATTGGAAACGCGAGTGTCCTTTGAACCCAGTTAATCAGTTGCAGGAAGAGGAAGAGGGGGCTCAGGCACCCGCGCAAGAGGTAGTTAACACAGTGACGAGGCCTAGGACGATGAAAGGGGGGATATACAGCTCTCACGCCCAGGTTCCCCAGGCTCCAAGGATTACACAAGGAATACGAACGTATCAACAGATGCCCCTGTTCGAAGACTATGACGAGAGTAGCTCAGACCCTTTATCCTGACGGTGCCTGAGGGGGAGGAAGACTGCACGCTTGGAGCGGTCTTGGAGGTAGACCAGAGAGGACCTTTTGTGGAGGCAGATATTGAGGGTCATCCTGCCACACTTTTGGTTGATACTGGTGCTACCCGGTCTACTGTAAGATCAGCAGTGGTCCCTAACCTACCCCTCTCGGGACAATCAATCCAGGTTGTTGGAGTAGCGAACAAAAGAATAAGCAGCCCATTGACAGAACCGATCTTAGTAAAGATAGGTTCCTTCCAAACTAGACATCAGTTTGTAGTGTGTGATACGAGTCCAGTTTGCCTTTTAGGAAGAGATCTGTTGTGCAAGTTGAACTGCACGATTTATTGTACGCCTCAGGGAGTGGAGGTCCAGACGAGAGATGACGATGCTGACTTTAAGGTTACAAATCAGCATCTATGTATAGATCTGTACCCAATGGTGACTGTGGAAGAACTTCCACCTGATTTGAGAGACGCTGTGTCATCTGTGGTGTGGGATTTCGCAGGCGATGAAATAGGTCTAATCAGAGGGGTTGAACCAGTGCGGATTGAGGTGAAACAGAATGTTGATTTCCCCAGGACACCTCAATACAACCTGTCGCCAGAAACGATTGCAGGGATAAAACCTGTGATCGAGACTTTCATTGAGAAAGGCATTCTGAAAGAGATCAGAGGTAGCCCCTGTAATTCACCTATTATGGGACTACAGAAACCGAGCGGGAAATACAGGATCGTGCAAGACCTGCGAAAGGTCAACACGATAGTTGTCCCTTGTTGTCCAGTGGTACCGAATCCTTCAGTAATACTGTTCCAGATCCCATGCGAAGCCGAGTGGTTTACGGTCATCGACTTGTGTCAAGCCTTCTTTTCGATACCGCTCCATGAGGAAAGCCAATTTCTTTTTGCGTTCAGGCTGGAAAATCGCGTGTTAACATGGTGTCGTATCCCTCAAGGGTATACAGAAAGTCCATCGATCTTTAACCAGATCCTGAAAAAGAATCTTGAGAGCCTTGTGTTGCCGCAGAACTCAGTCCTCGTGCAATACATAGACGATTTACTCATTGCCTCAGAAACAGAAGATGCTTGCAGAATTGACACTGTAGCCCTGTTGAACCACTTAGCAGAGAATGGACATAAGGTGTCCCCGAACAAGCTGCAGTACTGTTTGAATGAGGTACAGTACTTGGGACACAGATTGGAAAAAGGCAAGAGGAAGGTGTCACCAGACCGAATTGAGGCAATAATGAGTATGGCAGTACCCACCACACAGAGGGAAGTTAGGATGTTCCTGGGAATGGTCGGCTACTGTCGACAGTGGATTCCTAGTTTCTCCTTGAGAGCAAAGCCTTTGCAGAGGCTTACGCACAAGGATGTGAGTGATCCGGTACCATGGGACGAGGAGTGCTTGATGTCATTCCTGAAACTGAGAGAGGAATTGTGCAGTGCTCCGGCACTGGGAATGCCTGATTACAACAAGGCCTTTTCATTGTTCTGTTATGAGAGGGAAGGATGTGCATTAGCAGTCTTAGCTCAGAACCATGGAGGTGTCCGTAGACCAGTTGCCTATTTCTCAGCTACTCTAGATCCAGTAGCTTCTGCGTTGCCCGGATGTCTAAGATCCGTTGCTGCAACAGGTGTCAGCATTGAAAGATGTGAAAGCATTGTAATGGGACATCCACTGACTGTACATGTGCCACACTCGGTTGAGTTATTGATGACCAGGACCAAGACTCAGCACCTAACGAACAATAGGTTAACGAGGTACGAGCAAGTCATACTTGCCGCAGAGAATGTGACTCTGAAAAGGTGCTCTGTCTTGAACCCTGCGACATTGATGCCTACACCGAACACGGATGATGAAGATTGTGCGGACCATGATTGTCTCGATGTGACCGAACTTTGCACCAAACCGAGACCTGACATTGTCGATGAACCGTTGGCTGACCCAGATGAAATTTTCTTTGTCGATGGTTCATGCTTAAGAGACAGTGTGGGGCAATTGAGAGCAGCGTTTGCTGTGTGTACCATTTCGGGAGTGGTTGAGGCTGCTTGCCTAGAAGGAGTACGCTCCGCGCAGGTAGCTGAGATCATTGCCTTGACCCGTGCCTGTTTGGCCGCTGATCGAATTCGAATCACGATTTACACTGACAGCCAATATGGGTTTGGTGTGGTGCACGACTTCGGGCAGTTATGGTCTCAGAGGGGATTTTTGACATCATCTGGCTCACCCATTCGGAATGGAGAATATGTAAGACAACTGTTGGATGCATTACAGCATCCGAAGGAAATTGCTGTTGTAAAGTGTTCCGCCCATGGGAAAGGGGAGGACTTTGTGTCATTGGGTAATAATTACGCGGACGAGGTCGCCCGTTTCTGTGCAGAACAAGGATGCATATTCACAGATAGATACGCAGGGGAGAGCCAAGAAAGAACCGAGCTCAGCATAATGTTGGCCATGGCAGACACTTGGGAAGAGCTTAAGCGATTGCAGGACGAAGTCTCAGACCAGGAGAGAGAGGGATGGATCAAATCTGGTTGTGAGAGAGGAGATGTGGATGTGTGGGTATCCAGCGATGGGAGAGCCGTATTACCAGAAGAATTGTTGAGTCCGATGGCAAGGCTGATACATGGACAGGCACATCTTGGTAGAGACGCAATGATGAGGGTGTTTAGACAGACGTGGTACAACCCACGATTTCGGGCAATGGCTGAAACAGTGTGTCAAAGGTGTGTTACGTGTCAGCAGATGAACGCTGGAAAGAAAACTGTAGTTACATTGAGTCACATTGGGAGGTCAGGTGGGCCTTTCAACAGGATACAGCTAGACTTCGTGGAAATGCCTAAGTGTAATGGGTTGAGGTACATTTTAGTGCTGGTATGTGTATTCTCACGGTGGGTGGAGGCTTACCCAACACGCAGGTGTGACACTCTCACAGTGGCTAAGTTATTGTTGAGGGAGCTCATCCCTAGGTTCGGGATCCCAACCTCTTTGGAATCGGATAGAGGAAGGCACTTCCACAGTGAAATCATGAAGTTACTTTGTGCTGCATTGAATATTGACCAGAGACTCCACTGTAGTTACAGACCAGAGGCTTCTGGGATGGTGGAACAAGTTAATGGAACTTTGAAGGCCCGGATGGCAAAAATGTGTTCTTCGACATCCCTGAAATGGCCCGACGCTTTGCCGCTTGTGTTAATGAGCATGCGAAGTGTCCCAGACAGGAAAACCGGGTTGTCCCCCACGAGATACTAATGGGAAGGGCAATGAGGTTGCCGGCAGTACCAGCTACAGCTTTGATAAGCATCACTGATGACTTGATTCTCGATTATTGTAAAGGACTCTCTGATGTGGTCCGTTCTGTATCCCAGCAGGTGCAAGCAGCAGTGGTCCCAGCCTCGAGTGATCTGTGCCACGACCTGTGTCCCGGAGATTGGGTGCTTGTCCGGAAGCACGTGAGGAAGAGTTGCTTGGATGCCCGTTGGCGTGGCCCGTATCAGGTGATACTCATCACGAACACAGCAGTAAAGTGTGGAGGATTGCCGAACTGGGTGCATGCCTCCCATACCCGCAGAGTTTCAGCACCCTTGGAAGAAACAGCTCCTCTCGTGAATGAAAATCCAGCTGATGTGGCAGGGCCACATGAGAGGACAAGTCAAGCTGTAAGGGTCGCTGACACAGCTGGTGGTGCACTAGAGCAAGCTGAAGGGGGTTTCCACAGTTCGAACCCTGACTCAGACACCGAAGACAGAAACGGTGCAGTGGGCGGAGAAGAGTCAGATTCAGCAGAAAGAGGAAGTAGTGCACTGGGTATAGCAGGGGAAGGCAGACGAACGAACAGAAGTGCAGAAAGTTGGCCTGAAAGACAGAGGCGACGGAACCTGAAGTTGGCACCTGAAAGAGACCTTGCCCCAGTGTCTGAAGCGTCCGAAACAGAGGCAAGTGACGAAGACCAGGCTCAAGATAGTCGGCGAAGGTCGAAAAGAACCAGAGTACCTTGTCGCAGATACTCTACCCCTGAGTGGACTTACACAGTGTTTGATGCAGGGGGTGGTGAGTACGGGAAGGCTGAGGTCAGTGCTGGTGGTCCGTCGGAGCCCGAATGTGGTGGTGAAGGTGGTGCTGCAGTTGCCGGGGCTCGAAGTAGAAGGAACACTGACCCTCACAGTTCCGAATCCCCCGCTTCTGAGTGAAGTTCGAAACTTGGTTCTGCATCGACTCGAATTTCCGTCTTTTGGGTTTGAGCCGTCTTCACATGAAATGGTAATCTTGCGTCTTGAACTTTTGTATCACGTTCTGGAACTGCTCAATGAGGATCTTATTGTGGATCAACTATAAACTGTAAATAAAAGTCTAAAAGAAGAAGATAACCTAGGTCCGAGTGGAAGAAGAATAAACTTAGGGACTTTCCACAGAAGAGGAACGAAAACTAGGGAAGTCTTTTTCTGGACTGTGTAAATAAGATTGTGATCGAAAAGGGAAAATCCGGAGATTTCATGGTTGCTCGAGCTGGTTAAGCAAGTCACGAGTAAAGGACACAGAGACTTTTTCAGGGTTCATTGCTATAACCAAGAACTTTTGAGAACTTTCGAAACCATGGAGCCGGGAGATCCCAATCGTAGATCTAAGTGGATTGTAGGCGTACTTATAAGTAGTGTGATAGTTTCTATAATCATAGTAATCATAGTCTCATATACTGGTTCGCATGAGCTAGAAGTGAAGGGGGTGCCAGGGACACCTACACCTACTACACCTAGCCAAAAGGGGGTAAACATGGGAGCTGACAGAGCTTTGCTATTAGAAGAAAGTCGTAGGTTACATATAGATTTATCTAGGAGTGATTTTAAGCTTAACGCATATGCTAAGCTGCTATATGAGTATGTTGATGTGATGGATGCGAAGGATTGTTATGTGTGTATGCAGTTGCCTGCTTCAGTGGACGAGGGTATTAGGTACCACCATCTTCCACTGACTTATGGAATTTCATGTAGTCTTTTGCTTAGTTTATTTTATGAGAGAGATCAGTTTGAGTATTTCTTTTCCAATTTCGACGCAGTGCTTCCTGAAGTCCCAGCTTACAAGCATTTGAATAAGTATGACTATTATAAGACCGAGGATAGACTCAGGAAGTTCTTCATACCGAGTTTGGAATTGGATACAGCATTCGCTCACAGACACAATCTGACCTGCTCGTTGTCAGATGTAGAGAAAAAGTTTGTAGATCAGGTAGAGGACAGGTATAGAAAGCTGACCCAGTCACGAGACATGGGGCATCACAGGCTTGATTGGACAGATGAAGAAAAGTTGCATAAGACAAAGGGAAGCTATGGTCCTATAGCGTTAGACAAAGAGCAGAGGGGTAAGCTGTGTATAAGGCGTTATCAGACTTACTACGAAAAGGTTGCAGTGGGACAAAGCACTTGTGATCACGTGTTCACCATGGCAGATGTGGCAAAAGATTTTCTCCAAGGTCCTGTACAAGTGATACCAACGGTGTATTATGTGTGTGGGAAGAATGCTTATGTGAGGTTGCCTGCAAATTGGTATGGAACATGTTATTTGGCAATAATATTTCCAAAGATTTACCATACAGAGGATTTGGAACTTCTAGAAAGTGGGGAGCATTCAAGAGCGAGAAGAGCTGCAAGTGCAGGAATCGTTGTGGGGGATATCTTTGGAGCTATGATACCCAGTCTGGGAGTAGTCTTGAATGATGTGAAAATCCGGAGGTTAGCGACTGTGGTGGATGAATTTTCAATGAATACAGCAAAGTCATTGGTGCTGGTGGAAGGAGAGATGTTGTCGATAAGGGCAATGGTTTTGCAGAATCGCCTTGCTTTGGATGTCTTGTTGGCAAAAGAGGGCGGAGTCTGTAAATTGTTGAAGGTTCAAGAGTGCTGCACTTATATACCAGACCGTAGCAAGGATCTGGAGAAATATATAAGTAACATCACTACAATCCACACAAAAATAGCGGATTTGACCGAAGAGGGGGCCTGGGAAAAGGTCGGCAAGGGTTTTGGTCAAGTGGGAAGTTGGGTTGCAAATCTGGGAAAAGGATTCCTTGGGTATGTTCTGAGACCCCTCCTTATCGTGGTGGTTTGTGTGGTCTGTCTGTGGATTTCGATCAAGGCCTACAAGTGGTATCGAGCAGGCCGAGTCAAGAGAGCTTTGAGGGAAAATGAGATGAGATTGGCAAGACTGCAGGACAGTCAATATCAGAGGCTCAAGAGCATGGAGAAACTAAGATCAGGGAAAATGGCAACGAGTTCTGTTTAGGTCGGTTCTTTCTCCAAGGGAGTTGAATGGAATGTGATGACAGGAGTCATCAAAGGGGGGAACTGATAGAGCGAAATGTTCTTGTGAATTGTAGGGGTGCATCATAATCACTGGTAGTCCGCACCCGCATGTACTCAGACATATATTCGTATATATTCAGTTGTATATCCATGCATGTTTAGTAAAGAATGAATAGTTCACTGAGATAAAGTGAATCAGCAGTATAATTGTGTTATGATAATCATGTAATGTAATGCTTATTGAATTGTGTGAACATAATGCATAGAGAAATTAGTTTGTGTGTAATTCAATTGTAGTAGTTTAAACGTGCACCATATTAAAGTTGCACATGTAATTCATTTTTCGCATATGAATTGTAATGGAAATGCTTATAGGGAAAAGTAAGGTGTGTGTTTAAAAGTTATATGTAAAGGCCTGACTACATATATGCTTAGGGAAGGCCTGGTTTATTCTTATGTTAGCTTATTTTGTAGGAAGAGAAAAGATTCTCTTGGTAAGGCTCTCTGGGCACAAACGGTAGATTTAATTAGCACAGTAGAAGGTTTCTGTTGAACGTATCTTTGTTGCAGGTGCAAGGACACATGTCTCGTTAGTAAAGACTAACTCTTTGTTTTCAAAAGTTAGAGAGATGGGAGGCATGGTACGGGAGTGCAATGGAATTTAGGGATGATACTTTCAGCGGAGAAGGTGCCTGGGACTCAAGGTCATCGCAACCGTCCAGGATGAAGTAACCGTTTCGATGGAAAAGTACAAGAAAGAAGACCTGGCCAAGGAGGCGTGATCAAGGCGTGTACAATTGTATTAGGGTTTTGTATTAGGGATAGTGCCCTGAGGGAGGAGGCCAGAGAAGAGGTAGGGGAGACCAGAGAGAAGGACAAAGAGTGTCCTGAGGAAGGAGCTGAGCTTAGGTATTATGTGATTGCACTTCTGAGGAAGTCTTCACAGCTGACACCTTTTATTCACTCTTGCCTGGGAAAATCGTTATGTAGGGATGTCACTAAGTGTTAGTGTAGGGACAGCAATTGATTTAAAGCTTGCTTAGATAAATGAAGAGCAACGTAGAAATTGGAGCAATCATAGCTTGGTTGATCCTTCTAGAACTATCTATTCTCTTTATTCTGAGTCGGATGAGACTCCTGCGTAGGTTATTATTTGTATTAGTGCCCATCTATTTCTTTAACCTCGTGTTGAGGTGCTTGCATGTTCAGTTATTTTTGGCGATAATAAATTCTTAAACTTGAATTCGGAGTCAGTGGTCCTTTCAGACAAAATGAATGCTGTTATATAACCAGATGAGATTCTCTCCTTTACACTATTCAACAGGTAAAAAGATCTTGGCGACCAGAAGGTTCTTATAGATAATTAGATAAGAATCGGCATTATCACGTAACCATCACACATCACAGATCTGCAGTGCCGCGTGTGCGTGCATGCTGCTGTGAAGGTAACAACACTACTAAAGTCAGTGGCAGGCTGCCTGACCAAAGAAGGATGACGAGACAGAGCTGCCCTGCAGATTAAATAATGATCACATGATCACAGATCTGCAGTGCCGCGTGTGCGTGTGTGCTGCTGTGAAGGTAACAACACCACTAAAATCAGTGGCAGGCTGCCTGACCAAAGAAGGATGACGAGACAGAGCAGCCCTGCATATTAAATAATGATCACATGATCACAGATCTGCAGTGCCGCGTGTGCGTGCGTGCTGCTGTGAAGGTAACAACACTACTAAAGTCAGTGGCAGGCTGCCTGACCAAAGAAGGATGACGAGACAGAGCAGCCCTGCATATTAAATAATGATCACATGATCACAGATCTGCAGTGCCGCGTGTGCTGCTGACATTACAGAACAACTAGGCAAAACTCAGTGAGAAAAAGAAGTAGAAACTGTTTTCCATCGAGCAAAGAGGGTCCTTTATTACAACTACTCACAGCCTTATCCCCTGAGCAGGATGAGGCAAAAACGGTGCTGCGCAGTGCCTTCCGTCACAAGCCAGTGCGCTACAAAACAAAGAAATACACAATGCATCTGCTCAAGCATTGAATCTGTGATCTGCTTCATCAACGCGTGTCGGAATTCGCACCGATGCAACGCAGAATAGAATAGAAATAGAAAACAGATAGATTCACAAAAGTGCTCGTACTCGTGACCGTCTAGATTAGGTTTTGGCCACAAAAAAGGTTCCCATTAATGTTCGTACTGGATTGCTTTTAAATGCGAATAAAGTGTTAACTGAAAGTATTAGGTATGGATTTGGAGAAGATTCGAATTTAAAAGTATGTTAAAAATGAGTACAATACACGTATCAGGAAACATAAAATAAATAAACTGCAATGTAAATGCTTACCAAAACACCACATTCCTAAAACACAGCAAGAGGAAAACAATCGCGGCCGCAAAGTGAAAGCGACCGCGAGACAGGCAAATGTAAACAAGCGCGTCCATGCTAATTAGAAACAGATGGCTCCTGCGCGCCGCTGCTGGCTCCCGAGAGCGATAACGCTCTGGGAGTAAACATTTCCCAAAAAGCTGGGACACGCGCCCTTGGCCAATTGCATGCTAAAGCCAGACGCAAAGGCCAATAGCGTGTGAGCACCACACGCACGAGCTTGCACAAAAGCTGAAGTGATTCCAAGAGGCCGATTTCCTAGGGCAGCGCATGCGCGCTGCGCTAGGCTCGACCTAAAAAAGGAGTCCCCTCAAGAGGGCAGTGGAAGGACACAACTCATCCAATCAGAACAAAATTTAAATTTAAATGCTTCTGAGGGGGGCAAACACAAGAATAGGGAGGAAAACAAGTGATTCAATACAAGGCACATGAGATTAAAAAAAGTATATGTTAATTATTGGGATCACCAGGTTTGCCAACAAACAGATATTTATAGTCAAGCCCTAAAAATGCCAAAGGATATGCATGGGTAAGGGACACCGAAGGGTGAATTGTTGAAACATAGGAAGAAGAGCTAAGATAAAGTTTTTAAATGTTTTTATTTCATTTTTATTGGCATTTCTATAATCATACATTGTTACATACACTCAATTGTAAGGCACTCTTTTTTTTTTTAATCATGTGGTACCTTCTTGCCTTAGGTTATAGCAGACGTATAACACAGCAATTACGCAGTCCACCTATGATTACAGTGAAAGTAGTCATGAGTTATGTTCGTACAGAGCATTATTAATTCCGATACATGGGGGATAAACCTTCGACTTAAGAAGGTAGTCACGTTGTATTGGACGGTGTGGCAAGGTCCGGTATATACTGTTCTGATGCCCTCAACCACGTGATGAAAGGGCCCCATATGTCCTTTGGTCTAGATGCAGTGGGCATTATTTCCCGAAAGCTAGTGAGTTGTTCTTGACAAAATGTGACATCAAGGATCCAGTCTTTAATCAGAGGGGGGTTTGGTCTACCCCACCTCATGGCGACTCTGCATTTTGCTAGTAGTAGCAACATAGCTAACAGCTTACGGACCTCCACCGGGGCATCCCTGACGTATCCTAATAGTCCCACCAGTGCCCTAGGTTCTATGTGTGTCATAAGTATGTCGCTTATTTTTTAAAGATCTCTGTCCAGTATTCCGCGATCTGAGGGCAGTTCCAGGCCAGATGAAGAAAGGTTGCTTGCTCTGCGTGACATCTCCAGCACTCCGCCTTGGGCCGAACGCCCATACGAAACAATTGTATAGGTGTTCTGTAATATTGGTTTATGAATTTGAAATGGATTAATCTGAGTTTATAGTTTGGGGATAGTTGCTCGAGTTGTGCACAGCAAAATTGCCATTGCTCTTCCGTGACCTGTGGGTTCATCTCAGTATTCCACTGTTCTCTGTGTTTTGGTGCTGTCACTGGATAATGTGTTTGCATGGACGAATAGAGTCTTGTGATTAGCTTGTTCGCTGAGGGTGTGGTGAGTATATACTCTAGGGCCTGTAGGGCTGGGGGGGAGTCGGGGAACGTGCTGTGTATCTGTCGACAAGTAGCACGTATACGATGGTACAACAATGTGTCAGAAAAATTGGGAGGTGGCGTGTCCGTAGGGGTAGGTGGCCCAATGAACCCTTCCTCCTGGTATAGGTCTGCGTATCTGGTGATACCTAGTCTCCATGCTCTCGCTATAGCGCCTTGATCCTCTAACGGGGGCATTTGAGGGTTTTTAGCCAAGGGTATTGAAGGGGCATGTAATATTTCTGTCCTGTCTCTCCTCCGTAACCCGTCCCATGCCCATCGCAGCGTTTCTGTTGTGTCGATGACATGGCGAGGACGCTTGTACTGCCGGTATAGCGCTACATCTAGGGGTGTGGGTGCGGCCATGTCATACTCGACCGCCACATGTGGCTGAAAAGGAGTCGGGTATACCCAAAAATGTAGGAATTGCGCTTGTGCGCATTATGCGTAGAGAGGAAAGTCGGGCGCCCCCAGTCCCTCCTGGCTTTGTGGGAGCATCAGTGTTTCCCTAGCAACTCTGGCTTGTCCTCCAGCCCATACTAGTGATATCATCAGCGAACGCATAGTATTGAAGAATGCTTGGGTAAGTGTGAGAGGGACATTTACAAAGATGTATAAAAACTTAGGGAGGACTATCATTTTGGCAATTGCTATTCTTCCCGCTAGGGACAGTGGCAGTGTGGACCAGACTTTGATTCTCCCCTCCAGCCAGGTGATGGCATGACCTATATTCATATTCCATAATTCCAGGGTGTCACTGCTCAACCAGATCCCCAAATATTTAACAGGGCCTTCCGCCCATCGTAGCGGATAGTCTAGTTCGAATGCGTTGGTGCTGTCGGTCAGTGGAAACAGTATAGACGTCTGCCAGTTAATTTGAATGCCTGACATGCTGCCAAATTGAGTGATTTCCCGGAGTGCTGGTAGCAAGTTTACTTGGGGGTTATTTATATATAACGTGATATCGTCTGGGTATTGTGATATTATTATCCCTCTAGAGGAAAATCCCAATCCCCTGGCTGCATGCTGCTGCCTCAGTCGCGCTGCGAGTGGTTCCATCGCAATTGCGAAGAGCAGGGGGGAGAGGGAACATCCCTGCCTCGTTCCACGGGTTATAGTAAATGCGTCCGATATTTGGCCATTTACGTACAAGCGCGCTGTGGGATCTGTATATAACAATTTAATCTGCTGTATAAATAGTGGGCTAAATCCCAATCTAGTTAGTGTTGCAAATAGAAATGGCCACTCCAAGGAGTCAAACGCCTTAGTGGCGTCAAGTAGTGCCACCACCGCATGAAATTGAGGGTCTAGATAGTGAAGGATAGTGAAGAATGTACGCAAATTGTGTGCAGTTGACCTCCCTGGAATAAACTGAGATTGATCTGGTCTGGCAATGAGCGATAGGAGCGGCTGCACTGTGTTGGCCAGTAATTTGGCATATATTTTATTGTCCGTGTTAATGAAGGATAGCGGACGATATGAATCACAAACTTCTGGTGCCTTATCAGGCTTAAGTAGTAATAATGTGCCTGCTTCCCTAAGTGTAGGGGGTAGTCTGCCGTTATCAAGGGACTCTTGGTATACCGTCATGAGGTGAGGTGCAAGAATCTATGCG
The DNA here is from genome assembly GCA_963921515.1 of Calotriton arnoldi. NCBI lineage: Eukaryota > Metazoa > Chordata > Amphibia > Caudata > Salamandridae > Calotriton > Calotriton arnoldi. The sequence continues at coordinate 1,357,711 of CAWUFW010004747.1, read as the reverse complement.
TAGCATTTATAGAAAGAGGCCGGTAAGCCATCAAGCCCGGGGGCTTTGTCAGGTGGTAAACTGTTGATGACCTGAACTATATCTTCCTCGGTGAATGATTCATACAGATATGTTCTGTGCTCCCTGCTCAGCCACAACAGCTCGATCGGGTCAAAGTAGGGTTACATGTTCTCTGGCTGCCCCGTGTATTGCGAGGTGTAAAGACCGGAATAAAACTGGGTGAGGTGTTTCAGTATTTCCTGTGGGCCCTTAATCGTCTGCTGCGCCTCGTCTCTCAGTTCTGTAATGTAATGTATGGTGCGTGCAGGTTTGAGTAGAGATGATAGTATTTTCCCAGGCCTTTATTCCTCGACGTACCTTCTGGCTTGTGTGTATTTGACTAGATATTGGACCTCTCTCTGTGCCTCCTCTTCGAACTCGTCAAGTTTGCTTCTGATTTGAGGGAGGAGTTCGGGGTCCCCAGATTGGTAGTAATCAAGCTCAAGTGTACGAATCTGTGCTTCCAGGTTAGTGAGTGTTTGTCCAAGGGCCTTGAGTACTCCGGCTTGTCTGGCTATACACCTGCCGGGTATGACCACCTTGAATGCCTCCCATAGGGATGATGGAGAGGATACCAAACCCTCATTGAGTGAAAAGAATTCGAGAATGTCTCCCTTTATTTCCTCTCTAAAAGCAGTATCTGATAGAGCTCTGGGAGGGAGTTTCCATTGGAATGCTCGGGTAGGTGTAGTTGTTATTTGTAGATGGAGCAGGCAGGGTGCGTGGTCTGAAAGAGTTCGAGGGAGGTGTTTAATGTCTGTAGTCCACGTGGCTACATCCCTAGATATGAGCGAGAAATCTATGCGAGACCAAGCTAGGTGCTGTGCTGTAACGCACGTTCCCTCTGATGTGTCTAGATGCCACTGTCTCCATACGTCAATTAGCCCACTGTCCCTTATAATTGTGTTTAGCGCGTTGCTAGCGTTAGGGTGCAGTTTGCGAGTCATCCCCCTACGATCCAAAGAGTCATCTAGGACAGCAATAAAGTCCCCCCCCCATAGTATTGTAGCACATCCGGTTCGAAGTATAACTCCCCAAAGTGCATTAAAGAATTCAGGTGTGTCAGCGTTGGGGCCATAAACCGCAACCAGTACCACCCTCACCGGTCCAAGTGTGCCCTCCGTTAAAATGTATCTCCCTTCTGGGTCAGACTGCGTTTTTATCAAATTCCAGCCAAAACTCTTACGAATGAGGATCGGGGTTCCTCTGGCGTAGTTGGAGTAGGTCGCTATGTATACATTCCCCAGTGTTTATGTTAGAGTTTAGTACTCGCCGTGTTTTGTAGATGTGTTTCCTGGAGGAAGCATATATCTATTCTGTGTCTGATTAGGAATGAATGCACAAGTCTGACCTTCCTATTATCATTAAGCCCTCTTATATTCCATGTAAGACAATTATATGTAGTCATTGTCTACTCTGGTCGACTGCGTTGCGCGCAATGTTACCACTGATGTTACATTACATGTAGTATAACATGTGTGCCGTATTACGTTGCTGCCATTTTCTCTTAACTTAATAAGTTCCCCCCCCTGTGAGCCCGCCCCCACCCACTCCAACCCCCCAAACAGGTTGAGTCTGCGTATCCCTCCCAAAAGCTAACATAACATAGTAAACCAGAGTAAAGTTATACATCTAGTCAAACAGAGTAATAACGTGGGAATCCTCCCCAGGGGCGTGGAGGCACCGGCGTACAACCCAGTTCGGAAACTGGGTGGCCGAGTACTACGATAGATCAATGCAACATGTGCACTTTGTCACTAGATATAGTATTGCATTTCCTGCGCATACACAATGCTTAGCTGTTGTATTGTTCTTTAGATGTATCTAGTGTATTCGTGAGCATGTCCCAGGCTGGGGAATACTCAGCGGTGTTCATCAGTCGTTATCACTCAGACCATGATCTGAGGTATGTAGTCTGTTAGTGGTCGCTGCTTGCTTCTTGGTCCCACCGATGTGCTTGGCAAATTTCAGAGCCGATTTCGCATCCGTGAAAAAGTGTGTGTTGTTGTCATGTGTGACCTTTAGCTTGGCAGGGTAGAGCAGGGTGTACGGTATTCCAGCCTGTTGCAGCATCCGCTTGGCGTGGGCGAACTCTCGACGCCCCGCTTGAACACTCGGAATGAAATCTGGATAAAATGATAGATTATTCCCTTTATAAGAAATTTGACCTCGCTCCCTTGCTCTCTGTCCCTGTAGTTCAGTATTTTCGCCAGGATTGGTCTAGTGGTTGCACCTACAGGAGGTCTGGGACCCAGTGAGCGGTGAGCGTGCTCAACTATGAACATTTGGGACAACTCAGGGGCAAATATATCCTTTAACATTTCCTCCACGTAGAGTTCCATCTTGCCTGTAGCTGTGGTCTCGGGGACACCAATTATACGTAGGTTGTTCCTACGAGAGCGTGCTTCCAAATCATCATTTTTGGCTCTAATGACCGTTTGCACTCTCTCCATGTTAAGCATTTGTTCCTTTGTTTCTGTTTGAAACTCATGCACCTCTGTGTGCCGGTTCTCAAGCTGATCTAGGCGCAATTCGTATGTATCGACCTGTGTTTTGACCTGTTCTAGTCGGGCCGTCAGGGTGTCCAGTTTAGCGTCAATAGTCCTGAGGCTGGTTTTCATTTCTATTCGAAGGCTGCGCAAATCATCATTCCCACCCCCAGCTTCCTCCATTGACCCATGTTTGCTTTCTGGATCAGGGTCAGTTTCTGCTTGCTGGGTCTGTCGTTTATTTTCAAACGTTAACTTGGTTTGCTTTGCGTTGTTCTTCCCCATTTCGTGTGTTTGGTAGTAGTTATCAGATGGGGGGGGTATTCCGGCCGGACACACCTGTTGTTGGATATTAGCTCCCCTTCTCGATGCCTTGCTCAGTGCGGTGCCTCTTTACGCACTCTTTTACAGGAGGACTACCAGTGTTTCCCAGATCAGTATGTATGTTTTACATTCTTGTGGGCTGAAAGTTTGCGTGCTGCAACTCTTCTCGCGTACCCATGGGGAGGATTATTTCAGGGTGGACCTGTTATATCCCAGGCAGAGGCCGCAGCAGTTCACACAGTGGGTCTGCGCGGCCTCTACAGTCGCTCCTGTCCACAGTAGTGCACCCCTTTTCCAAAATGTATGTGCTGATAAGATTGTGCACCTCAGCCACCGCCTCAGCAGCCAACTACCCCTTCAGCAGCCGGTCCGCCCGTGATCTGTGAGCTAGTTTGCAATTCAAATATATGCCAGCAGAATGTGCACTTAGTCACTTACTTCTGCGATAGCCTCCCTGAAGGATTTTCACAGTTCTGTGCTCTGGACTCAGGACGCGCTTTCTAGCAGGCACCAGCGGCTCTATTTATTTTGGATACCGGCATTTAGCGGCGTGAGCTGGTGCGTATGGCTCCGGCGCTACACCTTCAGGCGGGGGGCGGGGTCCCGGTTCGCGGTCCCACAGCCGGCGCAGCCCCGCGGCCGCCGGCACGGCACAGGCCACACACATCCGCCTCCACTTATCGGTTCCCCCGCCCGGAACACACATGCTGCCGACCAGGGGGGCGCGAGGCCAGCGGCCCCAACCTCGCTCGCTCCCTACTTATTGTTGCAGGGGATCATGTCGGACAGCTTGATTTTGGCCCGATTCGCCCGTCCGTTGTCGCTTCACTGCGCTTCTCCCCGGGCAGCGTTATCACATGATCGGCGGGATCCCGGCCCACTCACAGGTCGCGTCTAGGCCTGCTTCATCCCGTCTCTCTACGGGCTGATATGGACCCCTGAGGCGTTATTTTCGTTGGTTATCTTGGGTTCTTCCGCGTCACGGACTCCTTCGGCTTCAGGTAAGCCCGGTTTCATTCAATTTGTGTCTTGTTTGCATCAGGATTGTAGAAGGATTTTGCCTCGCCGGCAGAGCCCTCTCAACGAGCGGCCATCTTGCTGCTCTGCAAGACCACGCCTAGCTAAGGTAAAGTTAGAGACTGGGTCAGGCTTACAGTGTCAAAGAAGGTTCGGATGTTTGGCAGATTTTACACCCATATCCAGTGCATAATTTGATCCGGAGGTTTCCGGTGCTCGGCACTATCACTTAATTGTCAACACTGGTGCTGGTGACAGTCTGCCACTTGGTGGTGCTGTCTGTCTAATGTAGAGATGACAACAACAGTAATTTATTGATTCAATATACGTTACAATATACCTTAAAATGGCCATTCTTTTACCCTTGGGGGTCCTGGAAGAGTCTTAATTGTCACATTTGTAGGAGTGTGCTGGTTAGTAGTTGGGTTGGTACTGCGATTGGCAGTGATGGGATGGGCAACGGGAGGTGCAAGCTGCAGTGGCCTCCTGAGGAGGGCCCTGGCACTTTTTCTTTTTTTTTTACAAATTGAGCACTGCGCCATATCTAGCATCAGATTTCCAGGCTTTCTTTTGCTTGAGTGAAGAAATGGGCAGACGTGTCTGACTCATTTTACCTATCCTACCCAGTTAATATCAGGTACTAGTGTTTTCCTAGATAATAATAACATTGTTTCCATGACTTGTGGGTAAATACACCAATAGGGTTTCCTTTCCTGATAGAAGAATAAGTCACCACTATCACTGCTACCTGTTCATTCACCAGAAAGACAAAGAGCTGCACAAAAACATTAAACGCATATTTATTTTAAAGGCGGGACAAACGTGAAGAAAGCCAACAGAAAGTTTGTCAATTTGATTATCTAGAACGATCCCTGGCACAGAATACCCTATTCTCCTTTATTCAATATTAGGACTGGCAGGATACCCTAAAGGCATGTTTTTTTTTTTGCGTGTGTTGAAGTTACCGTGGTGTTATTTTGGCACTTTAAAATGAAGCTAGAAAACAGCAAAGCGTAATATGAAGGGCTTCTTTACATATATCCCATGATTTGATCCTGTGGGGCATTTTTACAACAGAATGGCGGAGCGCAGGGTTACACCACAATTGGTAATGCCGCGCTCTGACATTCTGAAAACGCAGGGATGCGCCGTATTTCCAATAATACAGCGCACCCCTGCGTTTCCACTAGCGCTGGCGCTAAATTTAGCTGCCTAGTGCGAACTCAGGCACCCTTGCATCATAGTGCAAGGGTACAGTGCAAGGGTGCCTGTGTTGCAGGAAATTATTGTTCATGTGCAGTAAGGTGTCCCTTCCTGCACATGAACAATCACTAATGGCGATTTGCTCTTTCTATGTGTGCTTGAATGCAGCACACATAGAAACAAAGCGATACCAAAGGGGATGATGGACGGAGCGCTTGAGCTAATCAAACACTCACCCCCAGTCAACTGATCTGGGTTTAATCCATCATCATTCTTTAGCTCACTCCACCACCACAGTTCAGACATGGCCATATGCAAATCAGTCTGACCCTGTGCCTCATGGGAACAGTCCAGCCCGAACTGCCAAGCCATGTCTTCCCTGGACTGGAAACAAGCATCCTGGGACCGGTTTCTGGCTATTCAGCCGTCATCAGCCAGGCTAGCTTGAATCCAGTGGCAAAGTGAGCAAGGGACCCACGTCTGGGCATACCCTGCCAACTTAGGGCAAACAAGTCGATACAAAGGGGATGATGGACGGAGCACTTGAACTAATCAAACACTGACCCCCAGTCAACTGATCTGGGTTTAATCCATCATCATTCTTTAGCTCACTCCACCACCCCAGTTCAGACATGGCCATATGCAAATCAGTCTGACCCTGTGCTTCATGGGAACAGTCCAGCTCGAACTGCCAAGCAATGTCTTCCTGGAACGGAAACAAGCATCCTGGGACCGGTTTCTGGCTATTCAGCCGTCATCAGCCAGGCTATCTTGAATCCAGTGGCAAAGTGAACAAGGGACCCACGTCTGGGCATACCCTGCCAACTTAGGGCGAACAAAGCGATACCAAAGGGGATGATGGACGGAGCGCTTGAGCTAATAAAACACTCACCCCCAGTCAACTGATCTGGGTTTAATCCATCATCATTCTTAGCTCACTCCACCACCCCAGTTCAGACATGGCCATATGCAAATCAGTCTGACCCTGTGCCTCATGGGAACAGTCCAGCCCGAACTGCCAAGCCATGTCTTCCCTGGACCGGAAACAAGCATCCTGGGACCGGTTTCTGGCTTGGCAGTTCGGGCTGGACTGTTCCCATGAGGCACAGGGTCAGACTGATTTGCATATGGCCATGTCTGAACTGGGGTGGTGGAGTGAGCTAAAGAATGATGATGGATTAAACCCAGATCAGTTGACTGGGGGTGAGTGTTTGATTAGCTCAAACGCTCCGTCCATCATCCCCTTTGGTATCGCTTGTTCGCCCTAAGTTGGCAGGGTATGCCCAGACGTGGGTCCCTTGCTCACTTTGCCACTGGATTCAAGCTAGCCTGGCTGATGACGGCTGAATAGCCAGAAACCGGTCCCAGGATGCTTGTTTCCAGTCCAGGGAAGACATGGCTTGGCAGTTCGGGCTGGACTGTTCCCATGAGGTACAGGGTCAGACTGATTTGCATATGGCCATGTCTGAACTGGGGTGGTGGAGTGAGCTAAAGAATGATGATGGATTAAACCCAGATCAGTTGACTGGGGCTGAGTGTTTGATTAGCTCAAACGCTCCGTCCATCATCCCCTTTGGTATCGCTTTGTTCGCCCTAAGTTGGCAGGGTATGCCCAGACGTGGGTCCCTTGCTCACTTTGCCACTGGATTCAAGCTAGCCTGGCTGATGATGGCTGAATAGCCAGAAACCGGTCCTAGGATGCTTGTTTCCGGTCCAGGGAAGACATGGCTTGGCAGTTCGGGCTGGACTGTTCCCATGAGGCACAGGGTCAGACTGATTTGCATATGGCCATGTCTGAACTGGGGTGGTGGAGTGAGCTAAAGAATGATGATGGATTAGACCCAGATCAGTTGACTGGGAATGAGTGTTTGATTAGCTCAAACGCTCCGTCCATCATCCCCTTTGGTATCGCTTTGTTCGCCCTAAGTTGGCAGGGTATGCCCAGACGTGGGTCCCTTGCTCACTTTGCCACTGGATTCAAGCTAGCCTGGCTGATGATGGCTGAATAGCCAGAAACCGGTCCCAGGATGCTTGTTTCCGGTCCAGGGAAGACATGGCTTGGCAGTTCGGGCTGGACTGTTCCCATGAGGCACAGGGTCAGACTGATTTGCATATGGCCATGTCTGAACTGGGGTGGTGGAGTGAGCTAAAGAATGATGATGGATTAAACCCAGATCAGTTGACTGGGGGTGAGTGTTTGATTAGCTCAAACGCTCCGTCCATCATCCCCTTTGGTATCGCTTTGTTCGCCCTAAGTTGGCAGGGTATGCCCAGACGTGGGTCCCTTGCTCACTTTGCCACTGGATTCAAGCTAGCCTGGCTGATGACGGCTGAATAGCCAGAAACCGGTCCCAGGATGCTTGTTTCCGTTCCAGGGAAGACATGGCTTGGCAGTTCGGGCTGGACTGTTCCCATGAGGCACAGGGTCAGACTGATTTGCATATGGCCATGTCTGAACTGGGGTGGTGGAGTGAGCCAAAGAATGATGATGGATTAAACCCAGATCAGTTGACTGGGGGTGAGTGTTTGATTAGCTCAAACGCTCCGTCCATCATCCCCTTTGGTATCGCTTTGTTCGCCCTAAGTTGGCAGGGTATGCCCAGACGTGGGTCCCTTGCTCACTTTGCCACTGGATTCAAGCTAGCCTGGCTGATGACGGCTGAATAGCCAGAAACCGGTCCCAGGATGCTTGTTTCCGGTCCAGGGAAGAAATGGCTGGCAGTTCGGGCTGGACTGTTCCCATGAGGCACAGGGTCAGACTGATTTCCATATGGCCATGTCTGAACTGGGGTGGTGGAGTGAGCTAAAGAATGATGATGGATTAAACCCAGATCAGTTGACTGGGGGTGAGTGTTTGATTAGCTCAAACGCTCCGTCCATCATCCCCTTTGGTATCGCACACATAGAAACAGCAAAAACGAGGAGAAATCATTTCTCCTCGTTGCACCAGCTGAAGACCAGGTTTTCCGTGGTCTTATTTTTGGTGCTGCCCTATATTTACGCCAGCCTTGGAAATAGGGGGCAGAGTCAAAAAGCAATGGGTGTTGCAGCAGAACGTCCACTGCAACACCCATTGCACGCCCCTCTCACGCTAAGTGCTGCGTTAAAGGGGCATTATTTACAAGGTGGCGTTAAACCACATTAAGTGGCTTAACACCGCCTTGTAAATAAGGCAAAGGGGTTATCGCCACCAGAATGTCAAAAAAAGTGACGGTCTGATGGCGATAAGTCCTTGTAAATATGCCCCAGTGTTTGGTGGACTGAGTTTCAGATGTCCACATTTAATGGACCTGGAGATCAGTTCCAGGTTCTTCTCTACTGAGGTCCACAGTTCAATTGAGGTTGACATTGATAAGTCAGATGTCCTCAAGTAGTTCCAATAGGTGCCACTGGCCCGAGTCACATAAGCCAGAGTAAATTCATTGAATGCATAAGTGTAGGACTGTTGCAGTGTGTACTTTTCTGCTATTTGCAAAGTGGGAAAGAAAGCCTACGTCTGGAAATGTGTGCAGAGGGCATGTGCAAGTGGTCATTCCCAATAGGTGTGTCACCAAAAGTGAGCAATCACTAACAAAAAAATAACAAGGGAGTTTCAAAAGAATGTCCAGGGGATGCAATGCAAACCGAATAAGAGCGTTCATAAATTAATTAATTAGCCTAAAGGAGTGCTCATTCACACATTATGAGACCAATACCTATTCAGAGCTCAACATGTCGTAAATTACTTCCAGTCAGCTGGGGAGTAAGCCAAATATCTCATGTAACACAAATGGCGCCAGTACACAGAGGCATAAGAGACACCACACTGTCTACATAGGTGGTAAATGTACACCATGCCAGTGTAAATAGACATTTCAGCACTGGGATATTCTGGTAGGAACACCCTTGTCAAATTAGAAAATATAATTAACTTATAAGAGAGTAACTAAATCTGTCTCGGTACATTAGTGGGACCGACAAGCCACCACTGACCTCAATTCCTCTTGTGCTTCACACCAACCCTGAACAGGTGAAAGGTACAGCAGCAGCTGAAACCCTTTACTGAAATATATTTTTAAAGTGCAAGGACACTTTGTCTTCTCCATGTCCTTAATGAGAGAAGGCATCGAGGGAAAGACTCCTTGGTAGATAGGTGAAGAGATGGTGCAATGGTATGGCTTTCCACCACATTTGATCCGAAAGTATAACATTACAACTCGGGTATTACTACGCAAAAGCCATTACAACAAACTACCATTACTACGCAAACTTTTACCACGCATGCCATTACAACGCAAAGGCATGCGTGATAAAGTCAAACACTTGGTAAAAATGTTTATGGTAGGTAAAAATAAATATAAATATATATATATGTGAATGTGTATATATATGTTTATATAGACACACACATTTGTATAAGTATATATATATATATATATATATATTTAGGGTCCTTGTGATCGTAATAAAGTTTTTTTGACTGACTGATATATATATATTTTTTTATATATTCATTTTTTTAACCCCCATACCCCATTAAACCCTAAAATTACCCTTCCCACCCAAAAATCCAAACCCACCCAAACCCTAAAATTACCCTTTCCACCCAAAACCCAAACCAACCCTGAACCCTAAAATTACTCTTCCCGCCCCAAAATCCAAACCCACCCTAAACCCTAAAATTACCCTTCCCATCCAAAAACCCAAACCCACCCTAAACCCTAAAATTTCCCTTCCCACCCAAAAACCCAAACCCACCCTAAACCCTAAAATGAACCTTCCCACCCAAACCCACCCTAAACATACATACATATACTTACCTTATACTTACGTGTAAAACACATATGCCTTTACTATTCATGCCTTTACAATGAAATTTGTTGTAAAGGCATGAGTAGTAGAGGCATATGCGTTATAATGGCATGCGTTGAATGGCAGTCAGTTGTAAAGCACTTGTGTTGTAATGCATGCGTTTTACTGGCATGCATTGTGATAGTTGCGATGTAATGGCTGTTTCCCATTTGATCCTGGTGATGCTGTACATTCTTGGATTGGGAGGGTGTGCTCACATCACACATTCCCTGCACCCATTTCATCCTCATCCATGTTAGAGTACTTACTTCCACTGGACTTTTTTGTCCATTATTTTCCAGAAGACCTCTAACATGACAGCAGGCATGCCATGACAGGAAAGGTGCAGCTCTGTCTTAACAGCTGCATACTGCAGTGTGTCACCATTCAACATTCAGGGCAACACATGACAGGCACGTCTATCTATGCTGAGTGCCTGGGGTGCAAATGGACGGGAGAGTACTTTAATACATGACTTCTTGCTGAATATCAGCACAGAGGTCAATGAAATACCAGGCCTAGGGGAGGGGTGCCGTTAGGGGCATGCCGGGCTGAGGTAGAATAGTAATTGGAGAGGAAGGGGAGGGGTGCAGCCGGAGGAATTGAGAGTAGTGAGGGGCTGGCGGACACTGACACCCCTCCCCCGGGAATTTATACAAAACCCTGGGGCGAGAGGGAGTAGCCCTCTTTGTTCTCTCGCCCCAGGAGCTCACGGACGCAGCTGAAGGAGTTGCGGTGGGCCGAGGGGTGGGGGAGCCTCACAGTAGTCTTTTCCGGTATTCAGCCACAGAGGTAAGGTATCGCTGCATACAGCGTGCAGTGGGGGGCCCCTTGTTAAGGGCCATAAAGCATGTTACAAAATTTTTATAAGGATGGTGCGTGGAGGACAAGATGGGGTTTGGCGATCCCCGTAGTAATGCGGGCGGAGAAGTGAGGGCCGGCGCAGGACTCACCGGGAAGGCTGCTTTTCTTTGTGGCATGCAGGCGATGTAGGTTGTGGGCTAAGCGCACCGCGGGACTGGGGCGGGGGTTTACCCAGGTTACCGATCGAATTCCCGAGGCGGGCGGAGAAGTGAGGGCCGGCGCAGGACTCACCGGGAAGGCCGCTTTCCTTTCGTCAGGCAGGCGATGTAGGTTGGGGGCTAAACGCACCATGGTACTGGCGCTGGGGTGGAAGTGGCGGTTCGTAGGCTGAGCACGCCGCGGGACTGGCGCTGGGACTGCCCGGACGTTACGGGCGTCAGGAGGCAGGATGCAGCCTGGGGGGCGGGGCAAAGTACAGCGCGTGTGGCTGTCGGCTGCCCGGAGCGTCATTTCACGAGCGCATGGAAAGGCACGATCTGGTAACAGTGTCTGAAGCTAAGCAGATCCGGCCCTGGTTAGTACTTGGATGGGAGACTACAGGACAATAAGGGGGCTGTAGACATAAAGCGGAGCAGGGGCGGCCCTGGTTAGTATTTGGGTGGGAGACTGCATGGTATAGTATAACATGGCAATACCAGGTGCTGTAGGCGGGGGGACATGCACCGATTACACCAATTGCAAAGGGTTTAAAATCGGAGGCATATATAAAAAATAAAAATAAATAAATAAATAACTCAAAAAAAAAAAAAAAAATTAAATTACAAAATAAATAAATAAAAATGAATAAATATAAAGCGCAGCGCGGAGGCACGGCTATTGTCCTCACCGGGGGATTAAGGTGGCGCGATAGGAAGCGCAACGTGGCGGAGTGACATGCGGGGGATTAATGTGATATATCCCACAAATCGGAGGGCAAGGGAATAATGGAGGACAGAGTTTTGAGTTGGCAGGTGGGGGGAAGATGCAACAGGGTCCATGGGACACCGAGGGGGTGCAAGGGGTAATGTTGCACATGGGATGTTAGTATCAAAGCATGGCAATATGTGTGAGAAGTGTGGCGGCTTGGCATGCGACTGGATTTGGCGCCCAGGGGCGGCAGATTGCACGGAGGGGGGCAGGGGTCAGTCTGCTAATTATCCTTTTTCTTATTTCCTTAGTCGGCAGGATGCCTCCAAAGAGAGCGAAAAGGTGTAAGGAGGCCCCGGTGACAGCGGAGGAATTCAGGTCCTTGTCGGCACTGTGGGAGGTCGCCAAAAAAGGTGGCATTGATTGGGCTTTAAAGACTTTAGCGCAGGGGCCAGGAGCAAGCTCGCAGCCGGAGGTTCCGCCAACAAAACGCACGAGGAGGATGCCCGAACGTTTTAAGGAGGCGCAAATGGACAAGGACAAGAGGGTTGCGGTGGCATCGGCAAGCACAGCAGGTGAGGCGGTGGCACCGGCCCAGCCCCCTTTAGGTGCAGACGGGGGCAGAAGGGTAGGAGATGCTCCGGAGAAGCACCCCGGGGGACACGGGCTCGCAGGGGGGAGCGTTGCGGAGATTGCCACTCACTCAGCACGGCCAACGCTGGTGCCGGGACATACACAATGGGATTCAGCGATGCAAGGGACAGGGGTGACCAACACGCCCACCACAATGCCGGTTTCGGCCCCTCTAGTGGCGCATCAGGGGGGCGGGGTGGCGCAGGTGTGGGTGCAGTCAGGAGGGGTAGCTCAATCTCCGTTGGTGGTGGCGGCTAGCTCACAAGGGCCGGTGCACAATATGGGGGTGCCGGGGGGGGGGCCGGCAGCACCGGTGCCGCCAGTAGCACCATTGGCACGGAGTCCGGTGATGTTTGGTTCGGCCTCACTTGCTGTGGCTCCGTCCGCGAGTATTACGTGGCATGTGCCAGTGGAAACCAGAGAAAAGATCTTTAGGGGAGAGTATGTAGACGTATTTGACCTCATCAATGCGGGAGTGGTCCCAGGGAAGAGCAGAACGAGCAAGGAAGGAGAATTTACACAGAAAAAAGCGTGGGTGGAGTGGTCAATTAAAAACTGGGTGACCGGCTTTGCAATTTATGCGGCAATTATGGTTGAGCGTTTCCCAGCAGTGGCGGCACAGTTAATAGGATACATTGCGTTGATCCATGGGGCGGCTTCGGAATTCCAAGGCACAGCGTGGCTGCAATATGACACCAAATTTAGGCAAATGAAAGCTGTGAGGCCGGAAGTGGCTTGGGATCAACGGGATATCAATATATGGCATACAGAATTTTATTTGGCAGCGCCAGTCATCAAACCTACGTTGTCCTTTCGGGGGGGTAAAGGGGCTGGCGACAAAAAACAAGCGTGCTGGCAATTCAACAAGAATGAGTGCAGCAGAGGTGCAGCATGCAAATTCAGGCACATATGTGCTTTCTGTGGTATGCAAGGACACCCAGAGGCAAAATGTTACAAAAAACAGGAAAAACCTAAGGAGCAGCGCACCCCCGCCCCAGCCAGTACCCAGGGCAAAGGGCGTCCCCCCCAATCAGCATAGAGCAGCGCCCACTCCCACTCCCATTCGTTTGCATGTGTTGGCCCACCTACTCAGCAGATATAGCAAACAGGAGGAGGCTTACTTCTTAATGCAGGGTTTTAAATTTGGCTTCCGTATCCCATCCACTGCGGCACCACCTAAAGTACCACCACGCAATCAAAGGTCGGTGCTTAAAAACCCTGGGGAAGCCCGAAGAAAAATCATGAAAGAGGTGTCATTGGGGAGGGTAGCAGGTCCTTTTCAACATTTACCAAGGGACGATTTGGTGTGTTCCCCATTGGGCCTAGTGCCTAAGAAGGAGGCGGGGAAATACCGGCTTATTCACAACCTCTCCAGCCCCGCGGGGTGGTCGGTCAATGATGGTTTGGACCCAGAGCTATGTGCGGTCCGATACACCACATTTGATACCGCCATTACAAAAATCCAAAATTTGGGGGCGGGAGCGCTAATGGCTAAATCGGACATTGAGGCGGCATTTCGACTGCTCCCGGTACACCCAGATGATACCAGACTGCTGGGTTTTACATTCGAGGGGGAATTCTTTATGGATCTTTGTATGCCAATGGGTTGCTCCATCTCATGTGCGGTTTTTGAAACCTTTAGTCGCTTTTTGGAATGGGCGGTGAAAGATCTAGTGGCCACGCAGAATGTGGTGCACTACTTGGATGATTTCCTTTTCATGGGTCCACCCGGATCTCCTGTTTGCGGGGAGGTCTTGGCGGGGTTTCAGAAGATATCGGGGACTTTGGGTGTTCCGCTGGCAGCTGAGAAAACAGAGGGTCCAACAACTTGCTTGGTTTTCTTGGGCATTGAGATTGACACGGTGGTGGGGGTATGCAGACTCCCTAGGGATAAGGTGACGGCATTTCAGGCGTCCCTTGGTGAGTGCATGACGGCGAAAAAGGTCACATTAAACAAGCTTCAAATACTAATTGGGCAGCTTAACTTTGCATTGCGGGTGATACCGATGGGCAGGTCGTTTTCCAGCAATATTGCCAGGGCTATGTCGGGCTTGAGGGAAAAGCATCACCACACAAGGTTATCCAAGGAGGTAAAGGAAGACTTGGCCACATGGAGAGACTTTCTGGCCAGCTTCAATGGAACAGTTATTTGGCAACAGCCAACACAGACGAGTAAGGAAATAGAGCTATACACAGATGCAGCGGGCAGCGTTGGTTTTGGGGCGGTTCTAGGCTCACAGTGGTGTATGCAATGGTGGCCCACTGAGTGGGCAAGCATGGGCTTGACGCGCAACATCACGTTTCTGGAACTGTTTCCTATCATTGTGGCGCTGCATTTATGGGGCGAATTCTTGCAAAACAGACGCATAGTATTCTGGTCAGACAGCATGTCAGTGGTAATGGCGGTCAACAGTCAGAGGGCCAAGTGTCCGTGGGTGTTACGTCTGTTAAAGGAATTGGTACGAGAATGCCTCCGTAATGTGTATTTTACTGCTAAGCATGTCCCAGGCGTGGACAACACAGTAGCTGACGCCTTGTCTCGTTTTAAGTTGACAGAATTCAGAGCATTATGGCCACAAGCGGAGGACCAGATGACGTTTTTTCCGGAAAGCCTGTGGAGGATTGGTGCCCCATTGCTTCAGACCTGATAGCGGCTTCCATTACACCCAAGACAAAGTGTATGTATGAGAGGACATGGAGGTTATACGCGGAGGTTTTGAAAGGGGCAGGGAGTGTAGAGGCTTTCACACCACAAGGGGTGTTGTTGTTCATTGTGCGCCAGAGAGAGGAAGGGAGGTCATTGTCTCTGGTGAGGCGGCAATTGTCGGCAATTGCATTCTTTGCGGGATTGGGGGGGGCAGCGGATCCTACTAAAGATCCTAGAGTTCGGAGAGCAGTGAGAGGTTGGGAACGTATAGCCCCTGGTGTCAAAGATCAGAGGAGGCCCATAGACCCTAGTAGGTTGGCAAGTATACTGGAGGTTTTGCCGCAGGTGTGCATATCCGCGTATGAGGTGCAGCTGCTCGGTTTAGCCTACTCGTTGGCCTTTTTCGGGGCTTTCCGCATATCAGAGTTAGTGGCAGCATCAAAAGCAGATGAAGAAGGGGGTTACGTCTACAAGATGTTGTATTATCCCAGAGCTCGCTCCGAGTCAGAGTGCGGAGGTCGAAAACGGACCCTTTGGGAAAAGGGGTGTGGCTACATTTGGGGGCAATGAAAGGGGCAGGTTATTGTCCGGTAGCTTTGATGTCAGCTTTTGTTCTCATTAGGCCAGGGATGGGTGATGGTAGGCTGTTGCTGCATGCAAATGGAGCACCATTGACAAAGTTTCAGTTCACACGACTATGCAAGCGCTCCCTGGCCTTGGTAGGCGAGGATACAGCACATTTTACGTCACATTCTTTTAGAATTGGGGCAGCTACTACTGCAGCTACTCTTGGCTTGTCATCCGAAACCATTAAAAGGGTGGGCAGATGGCGGTCATCTTGTTTTGAACGTTATGTAAGGCCACAACTCCTGTAGAATGTCGCACAGAGGTCTGCCGGGGCCTAATAGTGCTTCTCCTTTCTTTCGTTTCTTTCTTTGTCGTTATGCAGGGGTGGCAAGGCAGCGGAAGCAGGTATGCTGGTGTGGAGGCTCGTTGGTACACAGAGCAGGGCAATTTTTACAAGAATTCAGAGGCCGATGCGCGCAAGGGTGGAAAATAATGGATCACCGGTGGATAGGGATCCAAGGGCACTCGCTGGGAGATATCGAGGGGCAGGTTAAAGGAGAGCTGGATAGGGGTATGCCAAACCCAGACGTATTGGTTTTGCACTCAGGAGGGGATGACATGATCCCGGCAGGTAGGAGGGGTGTCAAGGAGGCGTTGTTTCCGGTTTTTTCTAGGTTGAGGAAGGCATTGCCTAGCACCATGATCTTTTGGTCAGGAGTACTCCCACGCCAGGTATGGGGGGATAGTGCCCCTCCCGGTGCAGTGAACAGATCAGTCAGGAAATTGAACATGGAAGTGAAGAAATTGGTGAAAGGGTCACCAATACGAGTTATTACGCATAATTTAATTCAAGCTTCCAAATTGGAATTGTATGACGAGGACGGGGTGAATCTCTCGGAAATGGGCTTGGAGATGTTCATGCTAGACATAATGGGGGCAGTTGAGGCGGAGCTGGAGTAAGTAGCGGCCGGTGGGGGGGGGGCGGGGGCGCCAGCAGGCTCCCCACCCTGTGGCGGAGTCCCGGTAAGAGGAACCCCGGGGACTACCTATTTTTAGGGGGACTGGCTCCTACTGGATCAGGGAGGTCAGTCAATGGGGCTCCGGGCTGGCGGGAGAGGGGGCCGTCCTGCTGGTGGTCCTGGACTCTCCGGCCCTACCCGAGATGCCGGTGCTTGGAGAAACAATCTGTTGATGCATGGTGCGCGTGTAAGGCGCAAGGCAGACCCCTGGGTGGCTGAGGCTAAGGGGTAGGTACATCACAGGCATTTATAACTTTACACCAACGAAATCAAGCAGCAGAGATGGGTGTTGCTGCTGGCATAACATGCATCAGGAGTGGAGGTGGAGATGCCAAAGTGAAAATCTATAATTGTAATCAGTGATTGGAGTATAACAATGTGTAATCCCAGTGTGAAATGTGTATTGGATGTATAATCAAGGACAATAAAGTTGGTCAATAATAAGAGCGCGCCAAGCAGAGGGCAAGGCGTGATGTCAAGAAATAATAAAGACTACACAGTGAAGACCAACAGTTGTCAGGTGTGTTTTTAAGAAAAGGGGGAGGGGGTATTCAGGGGGGGAGGGAAAGCCCCCCCCACCCCAAAAGAGAATGGTTGATGGTGGCCGACTAGCCCGCAATATGCCCACTATATGCATGTCTCCATCAACAGCACATACATGTTCCAAGAACACCAAGCAAAGGAGGCACCCACTGCAACGCATGTTCAACAAGAGTGGCAAATATATGTATGCATGGCAATGGTACACACCTATGTATATTATTTGGTGTAAATAAGATATCATACACTCTCTGACTCCCTGCCAATGTGTTGTTACACTAACTCAATAAATTGATGGTGGCAATGCCCTGCCTGCTCCAAAGCCTCACCATCTCCACACTGTCCCCCCCAAGAGGACCCTGCACACCACAGCATGCCTCAATCAAGAGCTTGAAGAAATATGACCACATCTCCCCACCCTGATAGAACTCCACTGGCTACTCTTTCCTTCCTGCATCATCTTCAAAATCACCTGTATCTTCTACAAAGTTACTACAATGGCATTCCTGCCGCCTGTTTTGCAGACAATATCAGCTTTTTTGGTGCCTGTTGGTGCACCTGAAGCCACAACACTATCAGAATAGAGAGAAAAAGTGCACAAAATAAAACAAAAAACAAGGAAGCTATCTTATCCCATCTAAGCAGCCAGGATCTGGAATAAGGTCCCTGCTTACATTATGACTGCCCAAACATGCTCCAACTTTGGACAGAGCTGGAGACACATCTCCGTAAAAAAAAAGCAATATCACGATTCTTTAACAGCCCCTTCTGCTCTCACAACACGTGCTTGTTGAATGTATCTTTGTCTTTGAACCCAGCATAGAATGTAACTTCTTTTTGTCTAGGTTCACTCTATACACATACTTCATAAATACATGCAAGTATACATATACAGCTACATAGTACATATGCAGCACATACAAACCTCTGATGTTTTTAAGTAGACAATTAATTCTTTGCGGACATGCTTTCAGTGACCAGATCACAGTGGAGGATTGTCCCTATACTTCAGAGCTGTAAGACTGACCAAGCCTGATGCCTGTTGTACAGTATCGTACTATGCCAGGCCACACAAATTCATCTGAACCCTGGGCCTGGTTCAAACCCATGCCCTACTTCCGTGGAGGGGCGACGCGACCAGAGCTAGGATTATGAGCATCCTGAGGCACTTGCGTCATCCATCATGGTATCCCACACAAAGCACACTCCATGACATCCTCTGTGATATCCATGTGCAATACATTGTAGGACAATGGTGTGGACCATACCCCAACAAAATAAACACACCAAAGCCACACAATACATGCAGCTGATCCATGCTTGTGAGCCATCCACTCACACACAAACCATGCACAGAAATGTGCTCTTGCCTAATTAAGTTAGCAAACCTTGTGATGTATGCTTGCTACGTTAACATGTTATAAAATTTAAGGGAATGACAGACCAATGTTAATCCGCATGGCTTTTCAAACTACACCACAACGCTGAAGAATTAAGAGCCATCCTTCTCACTCAACAGCTTGCATCGACTAAATTTATTTTCTACACCAAACTACCTCCACAGACTTCCATAGTACCAAACGGCACCTTAGGGTGAAGTGGTTTTGCTGCCCAGAATGAAATTGGAATGTTCCGACAGGACCATTCAGACCAGTGAGTAAATCACAAGGGTGCCACGATTGGGATTTGTGGATTTGGTGACCAGCCAGCAACCTTCTTGTGCGCTATCCAATCTCTCCACCTCGTTAGAGCTTTCTGTGACTCCTGCAAGTCTAATGCCTCTTGCCGGAGGTTGTGCTTCCATCTGCCTCCAGAACTGACTTATGGTCAAGACATCCCCATTTCAGCACAAGGAGACCAATGATGCACAGTTGGTTTTTGTATGCCTGACATACAACACTGAACAGCTATCCTGTTATTCTGACAAATGCAGTTCTATGGCTTTGAAGTGGGCCTACTGCATTGATTCATCAGCCTGCAGGCCTAAACTAGGACCTCAAATCAGTGCTACATGGGACATTTAAATCCAGGCTTTCCCTCCGTAAAGATCAGTTCCTTGGCATAAAAATCTCAACTCCTTACTACTTTTGCTCCATACAATTAGATTACTTCTCACTTCCTAGACCTAACGTTCTGAAAAACCTGTAAGGTTGGAAAGCCACTATGAAAGACAAGGATATTCATGCATAACCTAGATGTACTTTCCAGCAGTTGCTACTTCCTCCACATGTATTAGTTACTCCACAAGACATCCCTTATCCTCCACTCATTTCGAGCAATGTTGCTGATTAGGCAAGCCTCCCATCACTCACCTCATCTACTCACCCTTAGTGAACACTTAACAAACACAAGAATGGGAGCACTACACTCCAAAGCCATTCCCCATCTCCTTATTAGTTCCATTGTAACTAAACTCTCCATATCTCAACTACTTTGACTCTCACTTCTTCCATTACACTTCACAGCAATCACCAAGAAATTCTATAGGTACAGTCACACCGGCAGCCTTTCATACTTGAAAGGAACATTTTTCTCACACAATATACAAAGCCCAAAAAGGCAGAGAGTAGTAGGTCCTTTGAAGACCTTGACGCCATCATTGAAAAATTATCAACTTCCCTTAACGTTCTTGGTAATCTCAGTTTAAACAATAATCTTCAATCAACCTTATTTATCCAAATCCTCTCAGATTACAAACTCATAAACACAAACTCGAGCTGTACTCACACAAACAGTAAAACATAGGCCCTTATTCTCATGTCTGAGACCCTAGGCCAGTGTTTCCCAAACTGTGGGTCGCAAACCTCTGGTGGGTCGCAAGACGTTTTTTGGTGGTCCAAGCAATAACTAAACATGCCTTTAAACTCTGTATTTATCTTTTCACATTTGCTGCTTCAGTGACAGAGTTCAAATGCAGGCTATGTCTTCTGGCAAATTGTTGTGATTTGGTGTTTACAAACGTCTCTCACCTTGCAGTAAGAGAAAGAAAAGTAAAGTGAATTATATGATAATATTGCTGGAGTACATGAAATGTGAAAGGAAAGCTATAAGGTGTCATTTTTTGTAACACACAACAAAATGTAAATATCTGTAAATGTACTGTACATGTTCAGCAGTTTCCAAAGCAAAAATGGAGTACTAATGTTTGTAATTCTGAAGTGTGATGGAAACAAAGATTTTACTAGGATCAAAACAAATAAAGACACTTTAACTTGGTGAGGTGCAAATAATAAATATTCACTGAAGCCTGATTTCCACACATTCTCATTTGTGTGTAATATTGTTTTATCAGTAAAACTCTATGCCTGTGCAACTTTAGTGGCCATTTCAATGGAAAATATATTGTCTGTAAATGATAGTGCGCTCCACACGATGCTTTAGTTACATTAAAAAACGCCCGCCTCATGTCCATTAAAGCTAGGTGGGTCGCAAACATTTTTGAGTCGTGGTTCTAAAATGTTTGGGAAATACTGCCCTAGCCCACTCCCCACTCACGTTTGATCCGTCTCTTTGTGAACATACTGTCATACACGCCATTCACCATCTCACTCCCCAATGTTTACAAAAAAGATCGAGATCAAAAACAAACTACAGACAACAATCTCAAAACATTGCTTCCATCCACCTCTCTTAGCAAATTCAATTACACACTGGGAGTGCCATTCACCTAACATTATCCTTTATGTACCTTCATCTTGTTTGACCCTGCCCACAGCAGTTGAATACTCCCAGCATCCAATCATTGAAAACTAAAATGCATGTGCTCCTATGCAAATGGTGCCAACCAAATCCTGAGCATTTGGGTGACTACAAAATGTCCCTTGAAGAAGCTCACTGTGGCACCAAACAAAGCTAAGTCTGACTGCTTTTTAAACATTATCTCCTGTCCATGCTCACATATTGAACAATGTAACCATACCTTTAACTTCCTTCTCCTCACACCTCGCACATCCCTCACTGAGTCTCCTTTCTTTGCCTCAAACTTTGCCTCCTACTTCTCTTTTAAAATTGCAAAATCAGGACTACTCTCGCCATCACGTCCCTTTTCTGAACTTTTTCCTCTCCCTCACATTCACATAATCAAACTGTTCCTTCAATTGATGCCTGCAATTAAATCTGCCAGCTTTTCTTGCACACCATCTTACCTACTCAGTGACCAGTCTGTCAAATGCTCAGCTCTCTCATCTCAAATTCATTCTTGCTTGACCTCTCCGTTCAACAACTCCCTCAGCTCAGGCAACTACTGTCAATGCTTTAAGTTGGCTGAGGTCTTACCCCTACAAAAACCCACACCACTACCATCGGCCCTGTCTAACTATCTTCTGGTTTCCCAAACTCCTTCCTTCCCCAAAACCTGGGAACATCCTCCTCTCACACAGCCTACTAAATCCCCTGTAATCATATTTCATAACTCTCCACTCCATTCAGACCTCTCTTTATCTCTTATGTAGCCAAATTGCATTACTTCAGTCCCTCTTAACTTCCTCTATGTAGACTTATAATCTAGATCTCTCAACTAGAATTCATACCATTGATTACTCCATCCTGACAGCCACCCTTATCACCCTTTGTATTATTGACAAAGTGCTTGACTGGTTTGCCCCTTATCTTTCTGATTGATCGTTCTCTATCTCATGTAATGCGGCGGTCGGACTGCTATTCTGGATGTTAGTGGGATCACCACCGACGGCCTGCCGGTGGCGGTCCCACCAACATCATAATCAGGCCCTTGGTCTGCATACCGCCTCCCGACAGCTTTTGAGCTTTGTTCCCCACTATGCAATCCCTGTGGGGCTGCTTACATTCTTAATGTGTTATGCTGACTTCAGCTCCCTTCTTGTGCTTGCTATGAGGCTGCATGTGTGATATTTAAGAATGTATTTCTTGTACAACTGGTCTGCTTCAAAGATAAATTCCTTTATCAGGAGACACTCGCTCATCTCTGAAAAGGTAGATGATGATGTTTGAGATCAAGATATTCAGGTGAAAAGGCAAGACTTGTAACCCATCCTTTTCTGTTGGGGTAGTAGGTGAGCATACTGAGCAGAAAAAATTGTGCCACAAAAATATCATAGACAGAATATCGACTACTAAAATATTGTGAATGTATGTATAGGAAGGTATACATTTACTATTCTTAACTCCACATCTACGTACCTTGAATACAAATATATTTTCAAGATACATATTTGTGAAGTTAAGTATAGCAAATCTAGGGAAAATCTATACTTACATATATGTACTTACCTTAAGACTTAGGTGCTAGCTGATCATGAATCAAACTATTATATTAAATGCAACAAAAGTTCTGCTCTTCATCCTTGTCAACTTGCTAATCAATTCTTTGATTGCTATTAAGTGATCTGGAAGGGGATTTTGAGATTGCAGAATGTTTACTAAAGTGAAAGAGAGGTGTCAGAGGCACTGCTGTTGTAAGTACTGAAATAGGAGGAGCAGTCCTACTTACAACAGCAGCGCTTCTCTTAAGCCTTATTGAATCTTTTCCATTCTCAAACTCCCCTTAACGGATGACCTATTAGCAATCAAAGAAATGGACCATATCTTGACATTGACGAAAACTGGAATATTTGTTCCACTTAGTATAATAAATTTCTCCTCACTTCTTTGTTGTGGATTTAGAGTACTTCAGAGATTGGCCAACCCTGACATACTATAACCTCAAACACAGGGTTCTGTGTCAAAGGGCGCAGATCAATCAAATTGAGTCAATCGCTAGAGATTCACTATTCAAGACCAAATGGAGAGCACTTTTAATCAGTGATTACCTATTGGACGGAAACCAGATGACTAATTTGGCTTAATGCTGGAAGGAGATAAACTAATCTCCTTACTGTAGCATGTAAGTCTGATATGGAGTAATTCCAGCACAATGGCAGCCTCCCAGCTGGGCACACCTGCTAATAGAGTTCACATATAAAAAGGGGTGCTACTGACAGGGATCAGTCTAGCTGCACACTTCAGGACTCACAATGAAGACCCTTGTAAGTATGACTTTTCGCCTCCTCCTTTGAATAATGCAAGACCGTTTTGTGCAAATTTACCCAATTTTAAATTACTTGCACATTTGTGCAAATTTTCCCAATCCCAAATTACGTGTAAATTTGCCCAATGCTGTCAGTTAACATTTGCTTTCAATGTTTAAGCTGAATGTGCTAATTGGGCTTCCAAGGATGTGACGCCTGTAAGGTGTTTGGGTACATGAGTTTCAACTTATGTGTTTTTGTGTGCAAATAATATTTTTTTTTAGCTTGAGTGAGAATTACTGAATGTATTCTGGAATATGCACGTTGATGTTCTGATGGGAAGTGCTGTTTTCAATCTTTAACTGACAAACAGCTCTGAAATATATATGTGCATTTTAGGCCTGGCGTAAAGGCAGTTTTAGGTGTCTAGTTTTCACGTAATAAAAAAAAAAAGATAATAGAGCGAGCTTAGGGTTCAGGCGTTGCTTGTAAGTAATGAGGTTTAGCTTGTTTGGTAAAGCTTCCTTGCTTTCCTATGCTAATCTCTGAGGGTCTGTACAGTATAGTATGCACCACTGTGTTTGTTCATGGGCCACGGTGCTGTCACTCTACCTTGCATTTTTTTTCTCCCAAATTAACAGTTGACCCTTTGGTTAGGCCCTTGAAAACAATGAAAGCTTCGTTTGGGGGTTACATTCAAGCATGTGCGGCTGACTTCCTTGACACATTGGCATTGGCTGCTGGGGCTTCAGAAGTAGGGTTTCACCTAAGGTTTTAAGTTTATGTAAAATATGATTTGTGGCCAGACAAAGCTTTGTGTTGAACCTGTCTTTTGCCTGTATCCCCTCTGATGAACTCTATAGAATGTGTGCTGTCTCTTGTGGGATGCAGGACACACATTTGGCTCTACTCATAAATTGAATATGGCCTTACTGAGGGCCTCAAGGCCAACACTACTAAAGCATCTGCATAGTGGGTACATAGGGTGAAAGACTAAAGCGTTTGCTGTTCTACCCCAGCACAGTTTAGAGGCCTGTTTTGTTTATATTAACCATATGAACAAATTACAAATTTACTAATCTATCTTGATAAAAACACCTCAAGCCTTTCTGCCATCCATTTCCTGAAAACATTTTAAATCCCTTGCTTTGAAAATGGCTGCATTTGGCTGAAAGTGGTACGGAGGTTTTAAAGGTCAAGGCTGCGCATCATGGAGGCAGACACTGATGGGCCACTCATCATAAATTAAAAGTAAAGTTTTCTACATTTTATAAACTAAAATACTCTGTATATGATGTCTGACATCAGGAGGAAGGAGTGGGTTTGGGAAGGAGGGGTCGGGAGCTCAATATATTTTGTTTGCTCAAACGTGAACTTCAAAATATCCTGGGAATTTCTACATAGAACACATTCTTTGTGTGAACCTAAGTAGTTTTTGAGACATGAATAAAGAATGGGGTCACACTCAGACAAAGCAAGTGTATCGAAGGTGTGTCCCTTCAATAAGGTCACAAAGCACTGTGGTAGGTGTAGTCTTTGAATTTGTCATTTCATTCTTTTTATTTTACATTTAAGCAACTGATACTGTTCAGTTCTTTACGGGGTAACCCCTCTTGATTTAAGAGGCTAATATTGCTCAGTTTTCAAATCTCCTGATATCATGATGTTCCGATTTCATGTAAGTGCTTCAAAGGACCTTTATTTTGTTGCATGTTGCTGACTTTGAATGTTCCAGGACAAGTTATTTTTTTAATTATGTGGCAAACTGTGATTCACCCAATAAAACGTTCTTATAATTTTTTTTACAAGTTACTGTAAATTGGTTTTTCCATTTTGGAGTTATGTCTGATGTAATACATAGTGATCATGATCAGTTGTGTTTACTGATGGCATTACCACTATCTACATCCAATTTCAGGTGCTGGCCGCTGCCCTTTTGGGAGTCTTCCTAACGCAGTCACTTGCTAATGATGTAAGTCTTTTTTTCTACATTTTCACTTACTGTGTCTGAATTATAGCTCACTGGATCAACCACGCACGTTTAACATTTACGTGGAATGTTCAGGTTTTAATATTATCCAGCATTTATTTCCTTTGACCTTGCCCAAATTAGTATCAATGTTCTCTGTATAATATTAATATTATGCACTTCGTTAAAACGTTTTGAATCAAAGAGCGCTATAAGAACTAGATACTTATCATGTGCTTCGAGCTGCATCTGCCTGCATGGGGTTTCGGTGGATATAGGTTTACACTGATCAGGCTCTTTCCGGTGTATAATAAATAATATGGTGTGGTCCCAGCATCATCAGCACAATGGAGAACACCAGGGACGTCATTTGAACTTCAGAGCTAAACGAGGCTCAACAGCTTCACCATGGAAGTAGCATTTATGACAAGCTGTTGTGCAGTTTTTACAATTGATTTAAACTTTAATATAAAAAAACAAAACATAGTATGCCCCACCGTGTTTTTTCACCCATTTCCCATTTTGATGTTTGCATTCTATTTTACCATCCGTCAGTGACTGAGGGAAAATCAGAAGGCAGATTCCAAGCGAGGTACCGTCATTTATGGCCTAAAGAGCACAATGATAAAAACAGGAACACAAAGCACCATCATAGGTTTTTTGCACAGCCTCAGTGTAAAAAGAAACCCCTAATATTAAATATCAAGATAAAATCACTAGCACAGTTTTCAGGTGGAAGGTACCAGCTTCATGTCTTGGATTTCCACCTCAGCTTATTGCGGGGGTTGGGGGAGCATTAGTCTCTCTTCTACCCAAAAGTACAATATAGTGACCCCACTCTGCCTACCTGAATGTTAGTGCTGAGCACAAAGGCCAGTAGGGCCAAGCCACACTATTGCTGGATGATATAAAGACACAAACATAGGTGGTCGGAAGAATCTGACACAATTGACAAGATGGGAGACAAAATGGCAAATAAATGATGCTTAGAAATTGGGGATTCATGGCTCTCTGATATTCATACATATTTTTGCTTAAAACATGCATCTGAACACAAAGGGCATAAAGAATTTTCTGTGAGATGTTGTGTCTTAATCACAATTTAGGTGTAACTTACTTATGAATTTCTATCAGTTAGACATATTTTTTAAATCTTCTGCAGTATTGATAGGTTAGAGTATATATCTTTTTTTTTATCAAGCGTTGATATAAATATAGAGCTAGGACCAACTATTCCCATGTCTGTTTCCACCAGGACATCAATATATCCAACCAAGGAAATGTCGGAGGGGATACCCACCAGACAGTGAACATTGATAACCATGACAACGTCGCCAACATTAACAACTACAATGGGTTGAACTCCTGGAACTCTGTCTGGGACTACAACAGAGTGAGTATATCTGGCCTCGCACATCCATTCAGGAACTATTGCACATATTCATTTAGGGAGCATCCATCCATATAAGGAGCCATTCATTATGTCTAACTCTTTGAGACAACACTCATGTTTATAGGCCACAACCTTCCAGGAAAAACCAAGGAACATACATATTTTTCCAAAAAGCAAGTTCTGTAAAAGAGTTCATGAGGTTTCTGCAAACCCTGGCACCATCTGAGTGGCGCCAATGGTGCCCTCTCTTCCTTGAAGTGGAACCTTTTTCAGAAACTTCAAATTCACCTGACTTGTGTGCAGATTTTCTCACAAACATCATAAACTATTTTTGTTAAACTTTGAAAACTTTGTGGACGCTGTGAGGTTTAAAAATTCGATTGTTATAAAATACATTTACAAAAGTAGTTTCTGCTGTTCAAAATATCAGCAAACCCCCCACCCTTTTTTTGAAAA
The DNA here is from genome assembly GCA_963921515.1 of Calotriton arnoldi. Classification (NCBI taxonomy): domain Eukaryota; kingdom Metazoa; phylum Chordata; class Amphibia; order Caudata; family Salamandridae; genus Calotriton; species Calotriton arnoldi. The sequence continues at coordinate 1,330,891 of CAWUFW010004747.1, read as the reverse complement.
ATTGTCCCATAAGAGTTTTTTCTGTAGGATTTGTTTTCGCAACAACTGTTTTTCATGTGCATACAACTTTGCAAAATTCCTCAGTTTAGAAACTTCATGAAATTTTGTAAAACAATTTCTTTTCGCTCATCCTTCAGTACCTATTGATGAACATGTGCCAATTCCATTGGTATGTAAGCATATATGACCCTATATAAAACGTATGACTATCCATGAAGTATATATTTATAACTCATGGAGCAGAGTCATATAATTTAAGGAGCATGTATCTTGGGATCCACCTGTTCAGCAATCATTGTCTATTATTTTAATGCACCAGCAGTTCAATGGTCCTATTACTGGCAGGACAGACATAGCCTTCCACCCTTTGGAGGACAATACATTAAGAACCACCAAGGTCCCATTACGAGTAAGACATATGGGTATCCCTACAGTATCGCTGGGAGAGCAGACAAAACTCCCATACCCAGGCCACACTCTGGGAAGGCCTCTGCCCCCCCCCCCCAACCTCCTCCTCAATCCTCACCAGCTTCCCTCATGACATTAACCAGGTGCTCATAGGAGGTGATAAATGTCAGCAGAATTGTCCCAGCATGATACATAGATATTTCCACCTACTATTCCTGGGACCTCCCAGTTATTCCCCATTTTGGTGCTATAACTTCAATGGCTGGATTTAGGTTCAGGGATACTGGACGGAATCCCAGATCCTGGGCCCATGCGTATATACCCCACCAACTCCTTGTGAGGCCGTAAGTGAGATAGTAATCTATATTGTCATTAGTGTTGAATTGGCACTATATTAAAGTTTTACTAACTATGTACAAATAATTAAAACATTTATAAGTACATACTCTTGAAAACATTGACCTCAACTACTCGTGGTATTTTACACAACAGACTGCATTCCTACCTTTTGTAATGCAATGGACACACGCCAGAAGGGGGCAGAGTAAATACTGAATGAACTCTAAGCTGCCCTTTCATACATGTAAGGATTTCAGGCCAGGGTGGGTTGAGAGATAACTGTCTAAAAAGAGTACGGATCTTGGCTCGTTGTAACTTATTTCCTGCTGTGTTTTCAAGGGCCTTTTTGCAGCCAGACTGTTCCACAAGAGGGCCTGCGTGGTGTCAAGGATGAACAAAGCTGTCGTGCCAAGCCTGGCTCAACTCGGAACCGTGTCCCACGAGAAGAAGGTACTGATAGGAGCAAAGAGGAGGCAGTGGGACCCTTGAACAAGGGACATGCTCAGACCTGTAGGAGGTACACAGTATTGGTAGCTGTAGGAGCCTGCTGATTGGAGGCAGGGCTTAGGAGGCGTCCTGTTGGGCAAGCCCTGTCCAGTGACAAATGCCCTAAGAAGGGTGTACAGAGTTTGCACCAAAATGCAATGATATCTCATAATAGATTAAAGGATCTTGCTTTATATCAGTTCTCTTCTGTGGTGCTTTCCCGAATTTGAAAGGCCTCTAGGTGTTGGGGAGAAGATAAGCTGAAGATGTTGTGCTGTTAAAAGTGTTGGATTGGATACATTTGGGGGTCTTACGTCTTTCACATCGATGTGAGCTTCCATCAGTGCCAGCTTCTCACAGTGCCCACCAATGTTCACATTTCACACTGCCCACCAGGGCCGGACACCAGAACCAGCCCTGGCAAAAAAGTTTAAATCAGCCCCGTAGTGCAGGAAGGCACTGCTAGATAAGGGGTGTGTGGCATGGCTGGTCCCGGCTGCTGCTCTCAAAGCTGCTATAGAGCCTGTGGCCCACTGGGAAAATGTCAGAGTGGTAGTATTGCCAGTGCTCACCAATGCCAGCTTTTCACACTGTCCACCAGTCTGAGCATCATGTAATGCCCACCAGTGCTCACTTTTCAGGCTAAGCACAAGCACACCATTCTCACACTGCCTTGTCTCACACTGGTCATGGTATGGTCCATAGCCTATAGTACCGACACTGAACTAAGGGGCATATTTACAAGCAGATGTCGAAGCACGGAGCTGTGCCAAATTTGGCAGCGCCGCGCTCCAACATTTCCAAAACACAGGGATGCGCCGTATTTAAAACAATACGGTGCACCCCTGTGTTTTCCCTAGCGCTGGTGCTAAAATTAGCTGCCTAGCGCCAACGCAGGCATCCTTGCACCATAATGCAAGGGTGCCTGCATTGCAAGGAATGATTGTTTATGTGCAGGAAGGTGTCCCTTCCTGCACATAAACAATCAATAATGGCGATTTGTTACTTCTATGTGTGCTGCATTCTGCAGCACACATAGAAGTAGTAAATCGTCATTATTTAATTATTGTTTATGTGCAGAAAGGGAGACATTTCAGCACATAAACAATCATTAATGGGGTTTTGCTCTTTTTATGTGTGCTGCAGATTGCAGCACACATAGAAAAAGCAAAACTGAGGAAAAATAAAAGTATTTCTCCTCGTTTCACCATTCTAATGCCTGCTATTGGTTGGCATTAGTTTTCGCCACTGCCTCAGGTTTACACATCCTGTAAATCAGGGGTAGCATCAAAACGCAATGGGTGGTGTGGTGGAACGCTCACGGCAACACACATTGCGTGCCCCTTTCACGCAAAGTGATGCGTGTAAAGGGGCCGTATTTACAAGGCGGCATTAGGCCACAAAAAGTGGCTTAACGCCACTTTGTAAATATGGAGAAGGGCATAGCGCAACAAGAACGTCACTAAAGCGCTATCCCCTTGTAAATATACCCCTGGGTCTTTTCACTATGGTTCTCTTCCAGAAGCCTATTGTGTTTTTCAAAACTACTCAGTAAAGTTCTTGTACTTCTTATTAATGGAGTTTTTTTCCCCTCTCCTCTTAGCCTGCTACCGGCGTGCCTCACCCACGCGAGCTAACTTACACCGTCACCCAGAACAAAATCAAGAATGTTGCTCAGTTCGGGAAGCATGTCGAGGCCCTGTGCAAAGGCGTACCTACCTACTACGCCCAGGAGATCCAAGGTAAGGGAGAGCCTGTGGTTCCTTTCTTTTCATGTTTTGAAGGGGCCATCCAATGAAAAGTATAAAGCGTGTCCTCTTACCCAATCTTACATCATCAGCAATCACCAACAATTATCCAGAATGCCCCTTTGTTTTATGACATCTGGCTGGGTTGTAAAACCTGTTCTGGCTTCATTCAATACATGGCCCCTTTAATTGCAGGGTCTGGATAAATTCTTCCATTTATCCTAATCTGCATCTATCCTGAAAGACACCCAATATACACAGAATTTCAAATTAATAGGTCTCTACAGCAGCCAACATACAAGAAACTCAGGAGCTATGGATTCATGAGGCACTGAAATATTAATTTCATTTAGATACATACATCTTTTTACTATGCTTTATTTGAAAATATTAAAAGATTGATTTCTTTAACTATATCGCTTTTTCATTTGAAAATATGTATAGCTAAAATGTGTTTTTATTATCTTTTAAATATTTTTAAAAGAATATAAAAATACATTTTAGCTATAAATATTTTCAAATGAAAGAGAGCTATAGTTAAAGAAATCAACACGTTATCCAATAGCCATTTATTTTAAAAATATTTTATACTGTTATACTCTAAACCTATCATGATAAATTCAATAGCTATTGTGAGTTCTGCAAAATTATTACAGCTGGTTTGCGGTCTACAAAGTTGTTTGGTTGTCTATTGGAATTGTTTCAAAACCTACTTTGATGCCCGTAAAACCTCTTGAGATGTGCTGAAATCCTAGTCGGGTGTCTGTAAACTTTAGTGGGATGTCACTGAAACATAGTGAGATAGCAAAGCTCTCAAGAATGCTCATTGAGTTAAATGCTCAATGCTGACATAGGCTGTCATCTTAGGTAAACAAGCTTCAATCACGGCAAGGCCAATGCAACGTTTTATGTCAATAAATTGCTTAAAAGTGACATCAGTTATTCACAGGACCATAAAATGGGAAAAGTGTGGTAGGAAACATGATATAAAAATTAACAGCCTTATTTAGAGCTTGGTAGACAGGATACTCCGTCAAATCCAGATTATGAAAACCTATGCTGGTAACAGTAACCCAATTTTTAGGCCACATAAAACAATTGGGATGACTTCAAAACATTTGGTGATATCCCTAAAACCTATTCTGAGGTGCCCAAGGTTATGGGAATGTTCTCAAGCCTAGTGGAATCCTATGGAAACTTTTCTGTGGTGTCATCCATGCCTATTGCGAGTCCTCAACCCCAAATGAGATGACTTCAAAACCTATTAAACCTATTGGGATGATCTCAATTTATCTAGTGATGTCATCAATATCTATTAGTATAGAATGAAAACATATTTTAGTGGTATCAAAGCCTATCGTGATGTCATCAAAACTAAGCTGAGTGAATTTCTCATTACATGAGTGTAATCTTGGTAAAGCCCCATCAATGGGCTACACAGTGTTGTGTTTTCACTGAGTTAAATGTATGAATTTGTTGGGTGGCGCCCTCTATCAGATATACCAGTAAAAACAAGATTTTGTTACATCACCGAATGTCTCAAACATAACAAAAGAAGCACTTGCACAGGCAGCCATCTGAACTCAAGATGAAATGGTAGGAGTGGCGAAAGGAATGAAAGATAGCCACGCCCTTTCAAAGTGCACTGTCAAATCATGCTGAAGTCACGTGCCCTGTTTGTAATGGCCGCTGTCTCTTCTATTCAAGGCACCAGCCTGTTCGTGGACAGCAGCGGCTGCGCTGGCATCGGAATCCTGAACATCCTGGGCATCACCATCTGTGGCCGCATCACAGGCTGCTAAACTTGAACCCCGCCCCCTTAAAAAGTCTGTGCCTGGTCTAAATGATTTTTATGCTGCTTGTGTTTTTGTGCTCTCATTTCCTCTCTGATGTGAGGGGCATTTTGTTGACTCATGTATTCGTCCTTGGGGGTTCCTGACCTCTTTCGATTTATAATAAACTTCTTTTATGAACACTATGCACGCTGTTTTTCATTTGACTCGCCTAAGAGAAACTTAAAATTGTATTTTATATGCTTATTTTATTTCTTTTCATTATGGTGAGTTTTATCTGTGAAAAACTCAGGTCTTTATCCTAAAAGCACACAAAAGAACTTAAGACAGGAAGGAACTACTCCCCTCTACTGTTGCCTAAATGCATGGTACTATCTACCACTACAATAGAGTGGGCATTTTCCATTATCACTTCAAAGGGCATTTTGCGTGTGTGCATACTCATTGCGCGAGCATCGATATCAGAAAATGTTTATTGGGGAGTGCGGGGGCTATGAGAAAGTGCATTCCTGGGGTTCCATTCTAAATCCCCATCCTCTAAATCAGAAAATCTTTGAGGATATAATTCGGCCGAAGACTTGAATTTAGCGAGTCTGATTACTATTCATACTCTATTTGAGTTGTAATCCCTTAATCCCTTTATCACCTCCTGAAGTAAGCCTAGACTGCTAGCTCTTGCTAACACTGAGAGACAAGTTTAGAATATGAACACCTCTGACATCCAAATGGAATGAAATAGGCGTAGGCCCTTATTATGAGTCTGGTGGTCCACGGACCTCATGGTGGCAGTCTCCGACTGCCCTATTAAGACTAGGGCGGTCGGGCCACCCTGGGACCACCCCAACCGTCACAACAGCCATGGAACCGCCATTTCCTGGTGGTTATGCGGCAGTCCTGAGGTCGCAATATGCTTGGGAGGACCGCCGCAGTCCCGCCAAGCATATTACGATTTTCCGCTCACCCACGGTTTTCATGGCGGTGAGCCCGCCATGAAAACTGTGGCGGAGAGAAAACAAAGGGGGGCCCCTTGATGCCTCATGCCATGTGGATGCACACGGCGGGCACAACATGTGCCCCCCAGTGTGCATGCACCCAAGTACCTGCACAGCAAGGACTGTAGCAATCAATGCCGTGCAGGTACAGCCTTTGATGTTCCCATTGCGGTGCCTATTTCATAGGCACCTCCATAGGAACGCAAAGAACCGCCCGCCAGACCAGAAGAAATCTCCTGATCTGGCGTGCGGTTGCTACACGGGTTTGGCAGCGCGGGAGTGTGGAGGTCCCACTCCTGCACCACCAAACTCGTAATGAGGCCCTTAAGCTCTTTGAAACAGAAATGGTAAATATCAGTAATTAACTACCACACATACCTCCAAATAACCACCTATTGCCACAGCACCTGGTCCAGTTGTAGAAGAAAAAACCTTTCTAGGGGTTCACTGATGCACCTGGTCCTTAAACCAACAAAGAAGAGATTGGCACGGAAGATGGAATATCAAAATAACAACTTTATTAACCTCACATGAGGGAGACTGTGTCAATACAATACCCTCAGGCCACTGTATGAGACAGTCAAGGAGTACAAACACTCTGGGTCTTTTATGCCCAGTTTATAGCTGAGTTAACATGTAGAGGCGGTACAAGTGTGCACATGAATAGCTAGTTACATATAAGGATACATAAGAATCGCTTACTCAACAGAGTGGGAGGGCTTACAATATTGCTGATAATAGTTAAAATAGACTGACAGTTACTCTAAGAGCAGGTGCATTCTAGCAGCTAGACCTTTCTGAGCATGTGCAGTGCTCTGGCTCAGTACTGAAGGAGTTAACTGTAACAGATGACACAAGCAGAATACAAGGGCAGGCAATAGTGAAGAGGGAGAAAGCACATGGCGAGCACATGGCTAAATAAAATGGCTGCCAAAAACAAAATGGCTTCAGCTGATGCTAACAACCATTGCAGCTAGTTTTCCACAGATGGCCGTTTTAGCATTAGCTGAAGACATCCCCTATGAATTAATAGAAGCATGGAAGTTATCCTGCACATTTATCCTATCCATTGCTAGGTGGGAATTTACATTTTTAACATTGTTTAACTGGTGAGATACAAGTAGAAATACATGGGGAACAGAGCATTGGGTCATAATGAACACACAGATAGCAGGAGAAAATAATGGCTATTATTACAAACAGAACTATCAATTTTTCCAACCCCAAGCAGAAAGTAAATCCTAAAACCATCCAGTCCAATTCTATGTTTCAGGGCTCCTATGTATTTCAGTAACCATCTATTTCAGCTTCAGAATAGCCAACAACACATATCTAATATAATATCTTTAAATAAAAAAAATTTAATAGACCTTTCCAGTGTTCTTTTTATGAGGGCTAGAGTACCAATTGATATGTTCAGGAGGAGGGCAGAGTAGTATTTATCAACTGTTCAAAAAAAACGTTTCCCTTGCAGAATAAACATTCCTAATGCAAATATTAAAGCAAATACAAGGATCATTACAAAAACAATTTTCGCTTCAGGGGACCAGGAAGACCAAACGGGGCCATGGGAATTAGGACGAGGAGCCGCAAAGGGCTGCTCCTCCTCAAAAATAGGACGACCAAAGGGATACATTGCTAAAAAGTACTTAAAGAATAGAAGCCGCTGTACAACCAGCCAGAGGGGAGTCTTCTCCCTGTGTCCGTCTGAGCCTCACAGGCAGGCTCCTATCAAAGTTCTTTTCCAACGGTGGAGCTGCACAACTTGCAACTCAAGAAAACAATCATGGCCCAGTTTTAAGGGAAAAAGGTTTCTTCTTTCAGGATAGGGGAATCACCCTCCGGGGCAAATGCCGTCAACGATCCTGTCCAGTGTCTCAGGCAGTGCACCAGTATTCTTCACTTTAATCTAACAGGCACCAAAGGCACAGCACCTGTACCCTGAACTCAAGTCCTTCCCTAACTCCTGTGTTGCTCCGCTGGCGCACTGCTCTTTTGTCGGGGCCAAAGATTGTACCCAGTATGCTCAGGCATCCCTTGATCAACAAACAGAGGTGCAGACGTGCATTCACCTGGGGACCAGGACTCAGAGGCCTGAAGCAACCCTTGTTTTAAAGGGGGTCACCTCAAGCAAAAGCCTCCTTGCCGTCCTTGTCGGTCTGTGACTCTCTCAGCTGGGCATCAAAAACTGGATCCATACAAAGATTTCTCCATCCTGATTTGTGACCCCGTCTTTCGCCCAAGACAGTGGCAGGGGTACACACTTCACGTCCCAGTGCTTCCGGCCTTCTACCTTCACTGAGGTCCTAGTTGCCAGCAATGCCTGTGCTGGTTCCCTTCACCTTGGCTTCAAGCTGGACTGGCGCTGACTCCCCAGGCTGGATCTGATGTCCGGGCCTGTAGTATACTGGTATTTAGTGTATTGCACATTTCCTGCTTCTCTGCCTTGCTGCTCAGCCAGTGTGGATGTTCTTGGAAGGTTGGTATGTGTGGAGAGGTAATAGAATGTTGGTATGACTGTGTGTGGAGTGTCAGTTGAGAGGATGGGCTGAGCAGCAAGGAAGCTGCTCCTGGTGGGGCTCGCTCTGTAGAGAAGACCTACTCTACATCCAATTCTGTACTACTCCATGTTGTGATTCCTGATCTACTATATATACAATAAACCTACATGGAAATCTAACAGGTCTTGGTTCTATTCACTTATTACATTTGTCGACGAGTTGGAAACAATCTACGCGTACTTTATGGATTACAAACGTTTAAATAAGAAGAAACTACAAAGTGACCGCATGAATCTCCTGTAACTTAAAGGTACGAATTGTTAAAGAAACTTGGCACCCCTGGAGCCCCACCAGTGACCTCCCATCGGTCGCCCACAACGGTAATGTGCCAGTTTCTACCTGCTGACCGGACAACTGAAATGTACAAGTTCCTGAACGCAGATCCTGATGCTGCCCAGTTTTGCCACAACGTTCCTGCTTGCACACAAGTGAAGTGTACCAGTTCCTGTCACCCACATCTGAAATGTGCGAGGTTCTGCCTGCGTGTCCTGCTGCTTCCCTGTACTGCGAATGGCTTGCCTTGATGCCTTGCTACCTCCCTTCAGACTTCAGAAAACCAGTACCGGAAAAAGAAATGTTAACTGGGTCAGTGAACTCTGATCTGGGACATTGATGCCGGCATTTGCGCAGTTCTACGCAGACCGATAGCAAGTATAAAAAGCTCGGTGTGGGACATTGATTTTGACAACTCCACAGTTCACTTTGTCTTTGCCGTCTGGGTGTTATCGGATGGCGGAGTATGCTTGGTGCCATACGGATGGGGTCCTTTGAGCCATGGTAAGACGACTCATTTTAATTTTATTTTTGGACCTAGATTTTTAGTCTACTCTTAACCAACCGTCATTTTTTAAAAAATTCATATGACATTGCTCGCGCAACCACAGCTCGCGCATCTCACCGTCTTTCCGGTGCTGCCGGAGCTTTACAGTCTTCTGTGATGTCTTCTCTGGTCTTTGCAGCTCCATGCTGATTTTGGACGCTTTGCACAAAGGGCGTGCCGTGAGCCACCCGGCTCAACGTTATGAACGCGCCGCCATCTTGGGATTGGAGTATGCACGTTATTTTAACTTTGAGTTGTGCTCGTCTTGCCATCCATGTTGCTCTTTTATATTAGTCAATAAAGTTAAACCGTGAACGTGGCAGTGTTCTTTCCTCCAGTTCGTGTCTTCGTTGGATCTTCCGATCCCCTTTATGGATTTATTGCAAGAGTAAGTGATCTTCTTTGCATTTGACCTTCCACAGTTTACAGCATGTGCAGCGTAGGCGCGCTGCGTGTATGGAAGATTGAAACTCGGTAATTTCTGCATTCACGAAGAACTGATTTTCACCACAAACTGTCATGCAAGTGCAATCTAAACTGAAAGGAGATTTTGAGCGCATTTATTTTTATTAAAGAAGAAACAAAAGTTTTCATTTTCCGACGTGGGAGCAAGTTGTTACCTCCCCACAGTCTGATTACCGAAGTGCTTCAATCTGCCTACGTGGGATTAGTCTTCCTTTGGGCATGGATGTGTGGTACTGTTTCTTTTACAGGCATTCGGAGTTTCAGCTTACATTCTGTTTTAAAGTTCATTCGCTTTAACAGCCTGACGCAATTATAAGAAGCATGGGAGTTTTATACTTCTTTGTGTGCTTAAAGTATAATAACAAGCTTGTTTCCTACAGTTAAAATGTTTATTTTATCTTGCTAAAAGGAATTATACTACTGTTTTGGGGGTCGGATTTGTTTCTACCAATAAGTTTCAGTTAGGGAATTTTCATTAATTGAAGTATGCGTTTGATAGCCTGTGACCTTCCACTTATACATGGATACTTCACCTACATTATTACTGAATGTTACTTAACTGCGTGATATGGTTGTTCACTCTGTTTTATTTACGAGTTTCAGTAAGGGAACTTTTATTAATTAAGATATTCGTTGTATGTGACTTTCCAAAGGTACGTGGATTTGTCACCTAAATTGTTCTACAAGGTTTATGATGTAATAGCCTTTTGGCTATGTGACCTTCCACCGGTACGTGGATTTGTCACCTATTTTGTTTTCATGATTCTTTCTTTGAAAGTTGATTTTAGTATACATTATAATAGCCTACTGGTTATATATGATTCCACTTGCACTTCAAGGTATACATTTTGATAGCCTACTGGCTATGTGACCTCCAATTATGCGTGGATGCGTCACCTTATTTAAGTTATGCATTGGAATAGCCTACTGGCTAAGTGACCTCCACTTATGCGTGGATACGTCACCTTATTTAAGTTATGCATTGGAATAGCCTACTGGCTATGTGACATTCATTTGTGTGGATTCGTCACCTATATTTTAAAATCCCCTGTTCTTGGGATCTACTGTTTTGACAGAGTGCGTTTTCACTTATCACATGGTACCTGTGCGTGATTTCTCACATACTTACTGTCATGTTGGATTTAATTTAAAATTCAACAGGGGGGAATTTTCACCCTCTTTTTCTCCTCTCTAGTTTTCTTCATTCAAGAATTGTATGTTGGAGCGTTACCCAACCTTTTTCTTGCGTGTGTGAGTGAGAAAGTCTAGCGTTATGTCTCTTTGAGAGCGTTTTTTTCTTGTCTTTGTCTTGCACTAATTTTTCATTGGTTGACGTTCTCTGTTTATCACTTCCATACTAGTCTGGCCAACTGGTGTGTCCTGCTGGTGACTTAGATGTCAAGTTCTTGTTTTCTTCTGTGGTTTGTTTAGTTTTCCTGAGCATACGGTGGGAGATCTCTTTTTCTCACATTCTCTTTCTTATTTTTGTGAATCCCTTGATCTATTCTGTTTCTTTTTCAGACCTTTGTTGCTAGATCTATCTTTGATTGCAATTATTGTTTAGCGTATTGCATTTTCTACTTTTCTTCATTTAATCCGTAAAAAGGGGAAGAGGTGTGTTATGTCATTTTTGTTAATTAATGCAATGTTTTACTCCTATGTTTATTTATGCTTTTACTATGCTTACTGCTTACATAATTCTTTTGTTGTTGTTCATTAAAGGGGAAGGTGTGTAATATACTGGTATTTAGTGTATTGCACATTTCCTGCTTCTCTGCCTTGCTGCTCAGCCAGTGTGGATGTTCTTGGAATGTTGGTATGTGTGGTGAGGTAATAGAATTCTGGTATGACTGTGTGTGGAGTGTCAGTTGAGAGGATGGGCTGAGCAGCAAGGAAGCTGCTCCTGGTGGGGCTTGCTCTGTAGAGAAGACCTACTCTACATCCAATTCTGTACTACTCCATGTTGTGATTCCTGATCTACTATATATACAATAAACCTACATGGAAATCTAACAGGTCTTGGTTCTATTCACTTATTACAGGGCCCCTCTGGCAATGGTTGTAGGGCAGCAGATATCTATTGATGGACAGAACAAAAAATCTTTAGACAAGGCATACAAATAATCTATCAAGCAGAGAGGATACTCTATTTCCAAATACCTTCTCCTTTTTTAGCTTGGGGCGCCCCATACATTAGCAAGGCACCCAAGAACCACTTCATCTATCTGAGAGTAAAAAACACCCTGGACCTATTAGTGAGTATAAAGGGAACTTTTTGGTGAACTGACAAGAGTAAAACGTTACACTATTTGAAGCAGCCAAGGAAGTCTATGTTTATTTACTAAATTCTGAGGGAAAAAGAAAAACAATACGGACATACTCTAAATCCTTACATTTGTGTATTCCTATATTATTCATCTGAAGAACCTCAAGAAAGGGAAGTTTTAGAACAAGCATTCTTTTGTGCTTCTTGTCTTAACAAGCTTGTGTTTCATAAGTTATAACCTTTCACTACTTGAACAGGACTGCAGACACTTCTAAAATGATTTTTCTTACGTAAAACCACCTACATTTTACGCTTAGAACCATGATCTCATGTTATAGGTGCGGCGGGAAAATCTAAAACTGCTAATTTAACAGGGATCCTGTCAGCTCAATTACACAGACTAATAAGAGACTAATAATGCCTTTGCAAAACTGTATGTAGCATAAAAAATAACAAACAATAATGGTGTTATCACCTGAGAATTTTAGAACAAAAACTACCCACATATAGTTCCCCTTTAAAGGTCAAATAAGGGAACATCAATCTAGACTACTCATCCTTTCATAAATTCATCAGACAGGATGGGCAGGAACAAGGCGTATTTTTTTTATTCATTTTATTAATCTTAACAATTTTAAAACAGTATTACTGAATAGTCAATTAAACGTCTCATGGCCGTTCCTGGACAACTTAGACAGGCTCAAGAGAGAGTGAGAAAAAGAGAGAGAGAGAGAGAGAGCACATAAATCAAGAAAAATGACAATGTATTACTTAATTTTGCTTACCCTTAATTTGCCCAGGAGCTAATCTCCCTATTCTCTTCCTCTCATTCGACAGCAGGTAACCTGAAACAGGTGACCTTCTGTCGACACTATCTACCCCTATTTTTGGCAGCTGGGCACAAACAAACTTGTAGGAGGTAAATAGCACATTTGAGCTAGCTAGAAAACATTAATAACCAACTACCAATTCCTTTAGCAATTGTACTAGTGTAACATGAAGGCGCATGAATGCAAACTGAATTTCATTGCCTCCTTATTGGAGCCCTTGCACAGTAATCTTTAAACTAAAAGCATTATTTCTATATACATGGCAGAGCTATGCTCTACACAGGGCCCACATATGTTACTGCCTTTCCTTTGCTTCTTATGACTGTGCAAAACCTGCCTGGTTTTTTGCCAAAAATAATAAGCAAAGTTTCTCTTTCACTTTGTGCTGTCATCCCTTCCTTCAGAATCTTTTCCGAGGTCGAAGTGCCAAAGCAAGCCTATTAGAAAAACCCCTCCCTTGTGGGTATTTTGCTGGTCTGCTAAATACAGAACTCGACCTCTGCCCCTTAAACCTGCTGTCCCATTTCTGTAAGGATATTCCCATGCGGTTTCCAATTCAAAGTAACTCTGAAGAAGCACAGCTGAAAAGCAGTCCTGTTCCGTGCCTGTGAGCTAATAATTTTAAAGGTCAGATGCACTTGTTGCTGTCTTATTTTATACTAATTTTCATTTGTGTGCAGTGTGTGATGTGCTTTCTAGCAGTTTAGAGGCCAGCTGCTTGTTCTGCAGTCGCATGTGTGCACTGCTGAAACCTAAGATCAGTTTGAAAACAGCCCTGGGTGCCAGGACTGCTTTTAAAAAGTAAATTGTGCCCAAACTCGACTTTGGTAGTAGGGGCACTTAAAAATGAATAACCTACAATGTTTTAGCATATTAGGGACCCCCAGGGTCTCCCCTAGATATCCCAGAGGTGGGGGATCAGAAATGTATAAGGTACACCCTTATAAAATAAGGTTTTATATGCCTGGGTAAAGTGAAATTTCACATTTCACTCCCCACATTGTGGTAAAGTGCTGCTCAAATTCAACTTTGATGCTGGGAGCTTATATATTTGTCACAGTCGGATTATTTAGACATTATAAAGATCCAAAGAAAAAACGATTTTAGTGCAATTACTGTTAATAATTTGTTGCACTTTTTAAAGGGCAGTAATTATTTACCATCAGAACCACAGACATGCTTATTTAGAAAAGCAACAAGAAAGAAAATCCCTGCTTTTAATCCTTTCTATTTAATCCAAAATAATGAAGCTGTATTTGTAACTTTTAAAATCAGTAGTCTTTAACGCACGTGTTGGATCTGTAGCTTGTGGCCGGCATAGCCATGTGTTGTTTACTCAGCTGTGTTTTTACGACCAGCAAGCCTCAATTTCCACACCTTTTTCAGGAAAAAAAACCCTTTGCTGTAGTGTAATGACCTGAAAAAAGTTTGATCTCCGTCTGTTTTGACAGACAGCTTCCTTCGGTACAGACAGCTTTGAAAGGATGTTTTAAAAGCTCTTTTTCTGGTGCTGGAAATTTGAGCACGGTGCAGTCTATTTAAAACACAGGCATTCCAAGCCGGCACAAATCTATCGTCTTGTAATGTGAAAAAAAAAGGCGTGTTTATTTCAGCAGCAGCCAATTACTCAGATGATGTTAATGCCTTTTAATATTAATACCTTAAGGATAATGCTGTAACATTTGGTTTCAGTCCTAATTATGTAAGCACACAAATTTGTTTTTTTTTCTTTCTATGGGGCCTATTTTTCCCCTATTGAGTGTTAATTGTAATTTCTCTTTACCATTGTGGAAAATTCACACATCTATACTTTGTTACTGTTTTACTTGTAATGGTAGCGTGCAGCTATTTAGCATATGTTATATAATTAATTTCTTGAATTCTAAAATGTAGTTCTTTCAATGACATTTGCATAACAGAATGACGACAAAAAACCAAATTGAGCTCATTCCAGACATTTTCAAGAAGGGGGGCCACACACTCAGAGCACACAACACTGCTTGCTAAGGCAAGCCATTCTCACACAAAAAACATATTCACTACTTAGTGAAACAAGTACTTTCAAGCATCACCACCGGTGTCAATCCACAACCACATGGACACTCAAAAATAAAAACAATTAACCCACAAATCAACACTTAGGACAAAAACAGGAGACAGCCCACAGACTTTACTCAAAGCAAACCATTTGTAAATACCAATTGTAAGTCATATTTACAAACGAAAGGACTCTCAAAAAAGTACAGAGATTACACCAAGACAAATAGACAGCCAAAAGACTGCCATGTTCAAAAAGACAGGCTCGCGCCTCAAAACCTTTTCCAATAATACACCAAATTACCAGTTGTGCGCAGATCAGGATCTTTGGATATATATTTACTCCATACTGTACTATACATTATGGAAGAAATACCATTTTTAATATACCTAAACCCATTTAGGTATCCCCTCTTAGGGAGTCAGCTGAGTACTTCCTAAATCCATATTGGTATCTCCAAGACAGCAACACTTTCTACGAAGTGTGCTAGGAGCAGGCATGTCAAGAATATTATAGCATATATAATATTATACTCCAAGTGACACTTAACACAATTTGTGCCGTTCAAGTTTTCAAAGTTAGAGAAAAATCTCCTCATTACCTGCCTTCATTTGCTGCAGCAAACAAACAAACAAACAAGAATCTTGGCCAAGCTAATCCAAACAAAAGTGTTGCTACAGCAACCTTACCAAACCAAAGTCTCCAACCTCCACCTGCCAAGTTCTGAGTGACCTAACGGTCGTTTTAAAATACTCACACCAAAGAAGATCTCTGTCGGGAGCGGCCAACACCTGGAGGGTCAGATCGGAAAAACCGGAAAATACGTTGGTCTGCAAAGACAAAGGGTCTCCTCATGCAGGGTACCTCCTCAGTAGATTCCTGCCTTCCGTCAAGACCACTCCCTTGGATAGCCGCTTCTCCGATGAGGTCCACGTTCGGGCGCCAATTTGTAGAAGAAAAACCTTTCTAGGGGTTCACTGATGCACCTGGTCCTTAAACCAACAAAGAAGAGATTGGCACGGAAGCTGGAATATCAAAATAACAACTTTATTAACCTCACATGAGGGAGACTGTGTCAATACAATACCCTCAGGCCACTGTATGAGACAGTCTAAGGAGTACAAACACTCTGGGTCTTTTATGCCAAGTTTATAGCTGAGTTAGCATGTAGACTCAAAAAGAGGCGGTACAAGTGTGCACATGAATAGCTAGTTACATATAAGGATACATAAGAATCGCTTACTCAACAGAGTGGGAGGGCTTACAATATTGCTGATATTAGTTAAAATAGCCTGACAGTTACTCTAAGAGCAGGTGCATTCTAGCAGCTAGACCTTTCTGAGCATGTGCAGTGCTCTGGCTCAGTACTGAAGGAGTTAACTGTAACAGATGACACAAGCAGAATACAAGGGCAGGCAATAGTGAAGAGGGAGAAAGCACATGGCGAGCATATGGCTAACTAAAATGGCTGCCAAAAACAAAATGGCTTCAGCTGATGCTAACAACCATTGCAGCTAGTTTTCCAAACAGTGGGTACAGTTTTAGCCATGGAACTAGCATACTTGACATGTAACCACGTCTCCTGGTTCTACGTTTCTATCTTATGTAATTGACAGCAACTAGGATTGTAGTCATTCTAATGGAAAGACTAAGAGGCTGGCCTTCCCAGGGAAAATACATTGCATTGTGAGCACTGTCAAGCTTTATAATACAGTGTTTATTTACACCATAATTAGAAGAAGTGGTGCAATTGAGATTTTTAATCCAGGTCTCCCATCTGTCCAAACTGTGTGCTCCTGGGCAATCACTTTTTGAACTTATTCATTTCCTCCCTTTTTGGCAAGATTGGGAGTATTTAGAATCACCGTAAAAGCTGCTTCTACACATGCAGGTTAGTGTGGGCTAGATATTACCTTGGCCAGGGGAGAAGTACCCAGTCTCATGGTATAATCACTAAAATGCAGTATGGTGGTAAATGTATACCCATTACAGCAAGCAGCAGTGTGCTGGGGTCTCGGGTCTCCTACTCAACTAACAGTTTGATACTGGGCAAATCTTACTCTTATTGTCAGCACTTTGAAGCTGGCTTAATAGAAGAAATAGACATCAATGGCTTACTCCCAGGACAGGACCTAGCATAGTATTCATTAAAACATTTGGGCTGTTCACTGGGAGGTGGCTGGATTTGCATCTCAATAGTTGCGCGTGCTCCTGAAGCTGCACTGCTCAGGGCTCCGCCTGCGTTGCAGCTCCTCCTTCATAGCCACCGATAGGCAGTGGCGATTGGTGGATTTATATGGTGGTTCCAATGTGAGTGGTAATGTGTAAACAGCTGGGCATCAACTGACATAGGATGGTGTAGAGGGGTTTCCCCCGCACAAAATGTAGAATAATTGGGGTTAAATGGAGCACAGTAATCCTCACCCTGGACCCAAACATAGCCACTCCTGACTGAGCACAGTCACTTCCGACTTCAAGCACAGGCACGCCTGAAACCGAGCCTGTACCAAGATCAGGGTAGATGTACTGAGCCAGGAGTTACTTTGATTTGAAACAGGGATAACTACAGGCTTGGGGCACATGCACTCCCAACTCCAGTGCAGGTGATCCATCTGAGTTATGTAAAACTATTGCTCGGTGTTCTATTTTCTCCTCAACTGCATGCGCATACTTTTACTAATTTAGAGCTGTTTTTGCATTGCTTTAATGGTGGCTTGTTATTCCAAAATGTCATGAATTATTGGTCGGTGTGCATTACCGGATAGCCCTTGAGTAGGCCAATGGCAGACCATGTATATTTCCTGTTTAAGTGATCCATATTAGGTCTTACGCACAGGCCAACGGGTACTCACAGACAGACGATAAACTTTGATTAACATACATTTGCATTGTATCCTTCGCGAGTACTGTGTGCTGTACTCTAAACTGTATCCTGCCTGAACACAAGCTGCTTTCTCATCCCCTCCTCTCCCCGTTGGGCCTCAGTTGCTTCTGATAACATTACACGCTCATTTTTCGCACTCAGATATACATGACCCACGCATTATTACACAAATATTGCAACGTGAGCTTCCTAAGGCACAAGCTGTATGCTTACCACTGCAGCCCAAGCGTGCTGAAGGTCACCTTTTAAGACAACTGAGAGCTCTCTTTAGATATCTGTGAGAGTTAACAGACCATTTTAAAGGGCTTGCATGTCTCCTGCTTTGCATTCTGGGTCTTGTAGTTCTTGCATTGAGGACTGTTGGGCTCAGAAAAAATGACTGACTACTGAGGCATGGACCAGGGAAACCAACTGAGTGGTTTGAAAGGTTAGAGATTTTGTACCACCGCACAGAGATTAAGAAACACAGGAGCACACGTGTGTCAATGACACAAAGAGATTTCCCGAAGATCGATAAATTACATTAAAAACCCCAAAGCCCAGCACCGGAGGAACACTCCCTTCCAAGAGTTTGGCTTACAGGTGTCCCTGGCAGTCTAAGAATGACTTCGAGAGTATCTCTCAGAAGTCCAGTAGCACAGGAGTTAGTTACCATTCTAGTTAGACCTCCACCAGGCAGGATTACCCGGAGTGGCAGAAGCACCCTCAGAACAGTCCATTCACCCCTAATGCGTGGATGTCACCAGTATTCGGGTGTTGACACACGCACACCCCCAACTCTTATATTTCCTTCCGCAATAAGATGAGCTGTGAGTGCACAAGGGCGACTAACTAGACTAGTGGCCAACAGTTGCTTTTCAGACATGTGGGAGGTGCTGCAGATACGAAGAGTCAAGAACTGCTCAGGCCATGCTCAGTGCACCAGCAGCAGTAGTGCTGGTGAGTCCAGGCCACGCAAGGGTTCCTTAGTATGTTGCACGGAGGGTGTGAGGTGAATTCATTTAATCCGTGTCTCAGGAAAGTGCAGTTTTCTCAGCTGCTGACAGCTGTGCCTAGCTTACAGTTCTCATTCATTGTATGCATATTATTGACGTCTACTGTTGATCCTATGATGTCCGTTGAGTGATGTGCTTAGGAGATAAAAAATACAAATAAACAGGCAGCATGGTCTGCAATAAAACATGAAAATGAACTATGAAATAGGAGCAACACCCCCCTCTCAATGTACATTTTCAAAGGCATCATTTCCACAACATTTCAAAGAATTCTTTGAGAAATACTCTCAATCCCATTGTCTTTAAAATAAGCATGGCTGCTTCGAATGAGGGCAAACTCCAATCCTGGGCCTTTACTGAAGGTATCAATGCATTCGAGCATTTCTATTCCTGGTAGCTTCACCTGGACCCAAGATCCTGACTGCTTCAACATGTAGATGGAAGACAGTCAACTGGTTTGTACTTCACCGCCCCTTCCTGACGGCTCCTTACTTGTTCCAGGTGGGCTGTGCTGCTTCACAACCCTTTTAGAAGTCACAATAGTGTAAGGTCTGACGCTTCTTCACCCCTGCACTATCTTGTCTAGCCGATAGGACTCGGGTGTCTAAGCTGAAAAGTTGTCCGCGCCCCAGCGGGCTCCTAGCTCTAGACATGCTGCGCTGTATAGAGCTTGCGCAACATGGCTAGGGTGTTGCAAATCTGTTTGAGTGCTGAAATCAAAAGCGCCCTTCGCACATGCGCAATCCAAGCAGACCTGCTCATGCCGCCCACCTGTTCTGCTGACATCAGCTCTTTGCACTGTCAGGTACAGGCCACGGAAATGTAAAGACACAAACAGATAAATCTTTCAGTTTCGGTGTTTACATGTCTCTCGCTAGAAGCTGCAAAGAGCAGCACCTCCTTCTTGGTGTCAGCTGGTGCTGGTGGGGCATCACTCTAGTGAAGGCGCGCAACGCCCAGTGGGCTCAAAGGGCTTCAGTCCCCCCCGTCGTGTGTGTCAGCCTGGGCTGAGACAGCTTCCCCACACACACACACAGTTCTTGAGCTGCTGTGGGCTGGCTGGTCTGGCGCCTTATCCCAGCCGCACCCACAGGTCTTTAAAAGACCATTTACATGATAATGAGGCTTTGTTGTTTTTCCACCCGTTCCTAGAGCCCCTGCATCTCCACTCTGCTTATTCCTTAGAGTTGTAAATTACTTTTGCTGCCACAGTGTGAGAATGCATTTCCTGAAAAGTAACCTTAGGCTTTGTTTTTTTGCAGTTTTATACAGCTCGAACTCCACTCGAAGGTATTGAGGCACTTTTCATGAGCACCAGTTACATTATACAAGGACACATTGCTGGAAGTATTAGCCCCCCCCCTCCCTCTGAAATTTGGCTCTACATTGCTGGAAGTATTAGCCCTCCCCCGAAATTTGGCTCTTGTTGCGCTGCTGCTCTAGTGTACCCATGTACCAGCCGCCACTGCCGATAGATACCTATTTCACAGCTTATAAACGATTGAAAGTGTGAGAGTTGCTTATCCTTTGAGAGGGTTAGATTTGGTGGGGAACCAAAATGCAGGACAAAGTGGGTTCTTCAGTGTCTCAGTGCGGCAAACAGACAGGAGCCCTGATTGCAGGGCAAACCTGCAAAATGTGGGATGGTTGGCAAGCTACGATTTGCTGCAGGCTTTGAATTGCCACAAAATGTAGTGGAGAGTTATCATCTCCTATAAATTCCACTGTCATAAACCCACAAGGACCAGCAAGCAACCTCCTGAAGAATCTCCCTCCCCTTATTACCTGAAACTGACTTTATAGTTATTACACCTGTGCCCAGCCCATTTCTTACAAGCCGACCAATGACCACACCCGGCTCTGGGTGACACTACACTCTGCTAGTTCATATGTATATTTCGGCCATGACTCACAAAAAGGGATGACTCGAGGTGGTTCTGATGCCACTCTGCTCCCTCAACAATGGTAATAAATATTATATTATACTCTACTCATCTGCATATGACATGCCATGACATTTCCTTATATATACATATATATATTTTTTTTTTAAAAAAGGTATTTCACCAAATCCAAGACGAAGGAGGTAAATTTGTGAAGTAAGGTAAAACATTTTGCAGAGGCCTCCTGACTATGAGAAGAGTTGTTTCCATGTCTAATGACATTGTAACGTGCAATCAGTAGTGCAGTAAACAGCATTTTTCTCATGTGAGCTTCACTGTGCTTTGGTGGTAATATGGAATTTTACATTTGTACTGTAGTAAGAAATACATGAATGTGTTTGTATTTGCACAGTTTCTTTAAATATATAATTTAATGGGGCAAATGTATTTCCCCTGCAATGGCATAAATAGAATGTATGCAGATTTGAAGAGTGTAATATGCTGTTTATTACCATTGTTGAATGTAGAGAGAGTCCATGAATCACAGAGTCTAGAAATCTTGAGTGGATCATGAAGTCCATCCCTCAACAATAGTAAATAACATATTTCATGCAATCTGTGAGGCAGTAACATAGTTTTTTTTCTTATCTCATTTCACTATACTCTGGTAGCAAAATGGAATTTAATATTTGCACTGAGTAGCAAATGTTTACATGTGTCTTTATTAATGCAGTGGCTCTAAATTATGTGTTATTGGGCTACATTAATTTTCTCTTTTTTGGCATATAACTATATGCCGGTGTAAAAGAATGGAGCCTAATAAAAACCTGTTGTGTCAAGCAAGTGTAATAAACACAGATTCTGACATTTAATATTGCAGTGAAAAGGTAAAGTCCTCTGTTATTACCAGAGTGGAGCTCCATATTCTAGTCAGAACACGCCTGTAATTAGAAAACTACAACAATGCTCCTTTATAATCAGTTATTACAAGAGAGTATGTAAGAAATTGGGTTACTGGTTGGGGCAAACTCCTACTCAAGTAGGAATAACAATCTATGTCAAGGTGAAGTCACAGTCAAATCCTAAGTTAACCTGTGCCCAACCCTCGAGTAGCTTGGCACAGAGCTGTCTGGCTTAACTCAGAATCAATGTGTAAAGTATTTATGCAAAACCTCAAATGGTAACGCAGTGAAAACACACCACAAAAGTATTCCATACCAGTTTAGAAATACAGAGCAATTTTTTAATAAGTAGAACAAGACCAAAATGACAAAAATCCAATTAGTAGAACCGGAGATATGCAGGTTTTAAGGTTTCAGTGAAAAAAGAGCCAAAAAGCACAAAGCGTCAACTGTGGATATCTGATCACACCGGGCAGAGAGAAAGTCACATGTTTAGGCCAACCTCAGTGGAGCATGGGCCGGCTACAGGGACCCAGTTAGGCCTGCTGAATGAGAGTACCTTAGGTCCTGGTTGCGGAGCGTTGCGAGACCCGGCACTGAGGCTGAGTTGCGCAGCCGAGACAATGCGTCTGTGCCGGGGTGCTGCCAAGCTGTGATGCAAAGTCCTGCATCATCATCAAGGATCCTGTATACGAGCGCTCGCGATGTAAAGTCCGGCTGTGAGGATGCATTACGCAGTCGAGACAATGCGTTTGTTCCAAGGAGTTGTGAGGTGGTGAAGTGAGAACCTGCGGCACTGTCGAGGCTGCCGTCAATGAGAGATTTGTGATGCGAGGGCATGCGTAAGAAAAGCTTTGCACAGGTGGCAGTTCCAATGCGGACTGTGAGGTTGATGCGGAGTCCTTGCGTAAGGAAAACCCTCACAGCAGAGGCGATGAATCGGTTTTGGTCGGGGTTGCACGGCGGAGCAGATGAGATGCACTGGTTCTGCTAGATCCACAGATTGACTGGCAGAGCACCTTTAGGCCCACTTCCAAGGGTCCAGGACTGGAATGGCACCACTTAGCAGGGAAGAACTCACAGATGGCAGAGTCCAGGTACTGGGTTCAAGGTTGTTGGAGCCTTCTGTCCCTGAGGCTCTAGTCAGGAGGTCAGTCAACTAGCCCTTGGAGTCACTTTGGAGTCGGAGTTCAACAGATGCAGGCACAGTCATTCTCATCCAGGCAAGAGAGCAGCAGGTAGCAGGTCAGCACAGCAGGGCAGCAGTCCAGCAAGGCAGTAGTCCAGCAGGGCAGCAGTCTAGCAGAGTGGCAGCCCTTTCAGCAACACAACAGTCTTTGTTCCTGGCAGAGTGTCCACAGGACCAAATGTGTACTAAAGAGTTGTTGTCTGAGGCCCAATATTTATACCCAGTTCTGCCTTTGAAGTGGGAGAAACTCCTAGACGTTTCCCTTTAAAGTCCCCAGGCATCCTGCCTTCCCTGTCCTGACTCCAGACTAACTACAGAGGGCATTCAGCCTTTTGTGTGGAGGCAGGACACAGCTTATTCAAGTGTAAGTAGGGCTGTGCCCAGCTCCGCCCTCCCACCCTGCCAGTGATGGCTCATCCCTGCAACCTAAGCTCTCTATTGGGGGTGGCTTTCTAGAAGGAATACATAAACACAACTGTCAGCTACACCCAGTCATGTGACCCATAGACAGGCTACAAGCACTAAATGGCTAAGGCAGGAAACTGACAACTTTCTAAAAGGGGCATTTTCAAACTTGAAATTTAAGATCCGACTTAAAAATAAGAAAAACTTTCATTACAATTCCAAAGACTCCAAACATGGACTAGTTACCTGTTCCTATTTGGAAATTACAGCTTATTAAATGTAATAAGGTAAGTCCAATGTTATCCCATGGGAGTGGTAGGCCTTGCAGTGGTGAAAAATGGCTTTAAGAGATTTTCACCACCAGGACATGTAAAACTTAAAAGTGCATGTCTGACTTTTTAAATGACACTGCACCCTGCACTCTGGGCTGTCCAGGGGCTAGGGTGACTTATATGTATTAAAAAAGGAAGGTTTGTGCCTGGCAAAAGGTTTTCTTAGCCAGGTCGAAATGGCAGTTTAAAACTGCACATACAGGCTGCAGCGGTAGGCCTGAGACATGTTTAAAGGGCTACTTAAGAGGGTGGCACAGTAAGTGCTGCAGACCCACTAGTAGCATTTAATTTACAGACTCTGAGTACATGCAGTAACACTTTACTAGGGACTTACAAGTAACTTAAATATGACAATTGGGGATCAGCCAATGTTACCATGTTTTAAGGAGGAAGCACATGCACTTTAGCACTAGTTAGCAGTGGTAAAGTGTGCAGAGTCTTAAGTCCAGCAAAAACGAGATCAGCACAAATGAAGGAGGAAGCGCAAAAGGTTTGGGGGAAGTCTACCCTAAGGCAACCAGATCTAACAGAGTAGTTATATAACAGTGCACCCTTCCATTGGAAACAGCGGGTTGGTTGCCCCCTCCACCTCCTTGGTCTCTGAACCTCTGGAAGAGCGCACTTTCACCCAGCAGCTAGATTTTGCAGAATGTGGACGCCGACCTTGCTTCCCCTCCTACCACCAGTGATAATTAAGAATTTGGAGAAGGAAGGACGTTCGCATCCGCTCCGCTCAACAACCCCGTCTCTTTCTGCCGCAAAGACTTGTTTCCAGTAGATGACAGTCCTGGTGGAGTTGTGGTGGTTGGCGGTCAGTCTGTCATCGTTGATGTAACTCCTTTCAATCCTGCACCCACCTCCGCTGTTAGCCACCCCACTAATTCGAGGACACAAGTATAAATAAAGGGAGATAAGGAACAATGATAGAATTCTCTTCCCATAATAACTACTCCTAGGCCATCTAAGACAGGCCTGAGAGCGAAAACGATATGATTGGAGCAGTGGTCCATACAAGCTGTGATCATAGCATCCAGTTTGTTTTTCTTTGCATTCTGGGATCTGTAGCTGTGCTGCTGAATTCTAAATAAAATAATGCAAGTCAAAGGTTGCAAAAAAAACACAAGCACAGCACTGGTGTACCTTTGAATGCCTGATCAAAGACAATTTAAGACCACCGTGGGAGGTTAAAAGCTTCCACTTATTATCTGGAATAAAATACCCACATCTGTACATTTAAATTATGTTGCCCATCACCTCGGCGTTCTGTGTCTACAAAAAGGAAACTTTATATGACTTTATATGATCACAGACCTCCTCACTGACATTCACTAGTATTGTAATGTACAGTTGGGGTAATTTAATCCATATGCAACATAAAAAGGGCTCACTATTCATGTTACACCGACCTCTTCATGTGCCACCAGTCAAATTATAGCATTACATTTTTAACCGTAACTTCACGAGTGAATATTTTCTAAAAGAAATACATGACTGATATTACGTGTGAACATAATATTAGATATTAATTTGCACTTTTTCGTTTTGATCTACCCATCCACACCAGATGCATTGTCGCATCTCAGCACAGCGTTTGAGAACCTTTATATCAATATATCTAACGAAACCTCTGAAGAGGTAATCTATTTCCAGATAACTCAGCCTACTGTGTGAATGCGCAGCATATGAACAGATAACCAAGATATATGCCCCAGTCCGTGGATTAGTCACAGAGAATCTCCACACTGACATAAAAGATTCCCGAATGTCCTAAATCCCTTGTTCACCGGCTGCTTCATTGAAGTGTGTTACAGCGAAATCAGAATACGTCATAGAATTTGTTTTATTAGCATATAAAGATACTACTTTTTTTCTCTAAATTGAAAATATAAATACTTTAATAAAACAACATTTGTGCCAGAATGTGCAACAGGTGGTGTCTGACTGTTTGAACACCTTAATTCTGCACTTGAATGCCAAAAGGCCAAATTGCCCAACTTATCTAACTATGTGTGGGGCACTGTGCAACATCTTGCATCTTCTTCGCCATCCCAGAACACATTATTCGTGATTGGCTACTTACAACCCAAAATAAATGTTCTAGTTCAGACTGGTAGAGGGACTGATTGGAACAATCATTTTTCTCTACAGTTCTGATTGTCCAACTTTGGAGAAATCAGAATTTTTTAATCTCCAATGTACCAATGCTTGGGTTTCTTGTTTCTCTTATTGTTTCCAATAGGGTGATATTTTTGTGAATGATATTTAGGACTAGATATTTATGTCAGGCGATATTCTGATGATTTGAAACAGTACTGAATTCTGCAGAGACTAGAGGTACGTTGGTTATTAGTTCCTGTATCAGTGATGAAACAGGTATCGTGTGGAGCTTAGGACTGTTCAAATGGGTGTGTTGTGATCACACTTTTTTAGCCCTTTGATGAGACGAATTATGGTTTTTGATGCTGTCTACGGTGGTTAGTGTTGAAGTGTAGCCTCGGGCTAGTATTGTGCTCCCACTATCTAGGTGTAAGAGGATCAGGGCTTGAATGGTACATCTGAAGTCTGATTCGGGAAGCTACAGCTTTATTTAGGAATCTGTACTTGTCCCTAGCTTTTTGAGTCTTTTGTGCAATGTAGGTTTTGAATTGGAGGTTGTCATTCATGGTGAATTGGAGTGGTTTTGCCCTTGCAGGAAGTTGGCTATTCACCCAGTCCAAATTCACATCCAAGAGATATTTCTGGATTTGGGCTTGCTTGCTATTGTTGTTGAAGTGGATGCATGTTTTGGTCACCAATTTTCAAATTTTAACCATACAGAATACATATGTGACCCTTTACTTTACCTAAGAGCATTCTACTTGTATTTTACCTGCATTTGTTTTTGCTAGATATCTTGTTAAAAAGTGAAATGTTTGCATAGTACCATTAAGTGTGAATATTTGATTTCGACTTTTATCTTCTATACCAGTTATGACTACACTTTTCACTTTATCATTGGCCCTCTCCTTCTCACCGTTAGGACAGGTAAATATTTTTGAGGTTTATTGTTTGTTTCACCACATTATAGTAACCCCCTCTACAAATGTAATGAAGATGGATCATACTTACTTACTTAGGCCTACTACCTCTCCTGAGGTATATATAGGCCATCAACTAGGACTCTCTAGCCAACTCTGTCCTGGGCGTTTCTTTAATCTGACTCCAGGTGTAATCCTTCTCCTTGCAGTCAGACACGAGGTCTCAATGCCAGGTGTTTCTTGACCTTCCTCTTTTCCCTTTCCCTTGAGGATTCCAGGTGAGGGCTTTCCTGGTGGTGTTTGATGCGAGCTTGCGAAGGTGTGGCCTATCCAGCTCCAGCGTCCTTTCATGATTTCTTCATGAGCAGGGAGTTGGAAAATCTGCTGCCATAGGCCTTTGTTGCTGATGGTGTTTGCTCAGCGGATTTGGAGGATTTTCCTCAGACAGGCGTTGATGAAGGTCTGGAATTTGTTGGTGGAGGTCACTATTGTCCTCCAAGTTTCTGCTCCATACAGAAGGATCGATTTTACGTTGGTGCTGATCTTGGTTTGCAGCGTTAGTTCCTTGAGGCACCAGATCTTCTTTAACTGAATGAAGGCAGTCATTCTTTGCTAATTCTTGCCTTCATGTCGGCATCTGTGCCGCCCTGCTTGTCTATGACGCTGCCCAGGTAGGTGAAGGCCTCAACCTCTTCCAGTGCATTGCCTGCAAGAGGGTAAACATCGTTTACCACGCATGCGTTACAACGCATGCCATTACAATGCGGTCATTACAATGACCGCATTGTTACATCGAATACCGTCACAACGCAAGTCGGAACAACGACTTGCTGTAGGGGGCAGAAGGTGTTGGATTTAAAATCCAACACCTTCTCTATTGTTGCACAGACTGGAGTTGGAATAGTAAATAATACTATTCCAAAATCCAGCGCCCCCACTACAGCAAGTCGTTGTTCCGACTTGCGTTGTAATGGTATGCGAGGTAACAACGCGGTCGTTGTAATGGCAGCGTTGTAATGGCATGCGTTGTAAACGCATGTGAACTAACGTAGCCTATTCCTGCCAGAGTGACTGCAGTTGTGCTGGCCGTGTTAGCCTTCAGGATCTTGGTTTTTCCCCTGTGAATGTTGAGGCCAAGTTGTGCTGATGTGGCTGCCACTTTGTCAGTCTTCTCTTGCATCTGCAGATGGGAATGGGAGAGTAGGGTCAGGTCGTCTAGTTGCATCCATGGTGTCACTGTATCCCATTTATTCTCCTTGCTGTGGATGTCTTCATGACCCAGTCTATGGCCAGCAGAAAGAAAAAAGGCAAGAGCACACTACCCTGATGGACTCCAGTCCTCGCTTCAAAGACTTCCGTGAGTTGTCCTCCATGGACTATCTTGCAGGTCATTCCCTCCAAAAAGCTCCTGATGATTCTTAGAAGTTTATCTCGCACACTGTAGTTGCGGAGGAGTTTCCAAAGCGTATCTCTGTCCACTCTGTTGAATTCATTCTCATAGTCGATGATGTTGACATAAAGTGGGTAGTTCCATTCCATTGACTGCTCAATGATGATGCTCAGTGTTGCAATGTGGTCTGTTCAGGATCTATCCTTTCAGAAGGGATCATACACTGTGATATTTGTTGAAATTCTTTGCATTGTATACTTTTTTCCACTGCTATCAAGTTCCAAAGTCTCTTTCACCATGTATGATTTGCAGGAGCATTGATCTGTTTCCATTCAGTTGTTATGCCTATATTTACTCCAATGAAGACTTGTAATAGTCTTGTTCCTGGCTGATGGTACAGTCACCACAACCCCTAAGTCAATGCTACTAGAACTCACAGTGTACAGATCCCTATAGTATCTATATTTTACTGTAATCCTGTGTGTACTTCTTTTATATCAGTTACCTTTTTGGAATACAAACCTCAAGCTGCTTTTACTACAACATCGCCACACAGCTCTTACACAGAAGAACAGCTAAAACTGTTTTCAGAAAATCATTGAGAGCTTCATGGATAACCCCGTCTAAAGACAGTGGAGATTATACTGGCACAAGGGTTCAAGGTCCACAGACTGTGAGTGTGATGGAAGGGGCTGAGTCTCAAAAGTCTGAGAACACAATGGACTGAGTTTCCACATGGGCCAAAGCATGGATTTTATAACTGATTGCCACATAGTAGGTTGGTTAGTGTAATGATTTTCTCTTCTTATCTTGAAAGTGGGATTTTTGAATGCTTGAATCTAGAAAGGGTAGTTGGCAAGAGGCTACAAGGTCACAGGTAGGCATGAAGTCATGTTGGCAGGAAAGGATCACTTACTGTTTGGTGATTGGTGGGTGGTTGGAGATGGCATCGCTGGGGATGGTGAAGTGTTTCAGAGGTGCTGGAACCTTGAATTAGGGCACATGTGCCTCCACTGTCTAGGCATTGTGAATGAATGGCCCTAAACAGGTTGGCATACTAGAGGTAAAATGAGTGTGTGAGCCAAAGAGGATGACACTGGTTTTGCACCTGTTGACTTTCAGCCTTCTTATTTCCATCCATTTCTGAAAGGAGTCAGCTAGTCCCACATTGAAGAGACTGTGCCCTGTGAGGCACAGCCCTTGATTGAAATAGATCTTAGTGTCTTTAGGAGCTACATTGGCACGCTTAAGGAGGTGGAAGAGACAGGATCATACAAATGTTGAACACAAGTGATCTCTTAGAAAGGGGAGCCCGTAGGGAAAGTTGCACATTGCTACAATGTCTTTGGCTATGGATGTCACAAGTTTTACTTTTCATCTCCTGACAATGAGGAAGTAGTGAAACGGGTCTTGGAAGAGGTGAGTAAACTCTCCAACAGTTTACTGGACATTATGATGGATGATGAGGTAACCATGACAACATTGGCAGAAATTACCGGGAGAAGGACAAGTAATGGCAGTTCACATTGATGGGAGAGAGAATAGCAGATAGAGTGATACACCCTGATATCAGGAACTCTTACAATTAGCAACCACCAACTTTTGAAGATTTTGAGAGCCAACTGTGGCGGGCAATGGGTGATATTGGTTAGACTGGTGGAGTAGACACTCTAAGGAACACAGTGAAGACAAGGGCATGGTGGCATGGTGCCTGTGGCTAGTGAGACATATATAATGGAGCGACCAGCATTATGCTCTTAAGGTTACACAGTTTCATAATTTATTGATCCACGCCACTTACAGCTCCTTCAGCATTAATCTGACAACACTTTGCAGAAGAGTCCAAACATCACTTGTAAAATTTCCATGTACTTTGATTTTAGTCGCTAAGCCTACTACACCACAAAACACCCTCATCAGCACTGCATATGTGTATTAAAAAATAATGGAATTCACCATTGCAAAAGAATGACACAATGGTCTTCAATCTAGAGAATGTATTAGCAAAGTGGCAAGATGGACCAGCGAGTTAAATCGTACCTGATCACATTTGGTGTTACAAAACTGTTGCGCCTAGGAATTTCAACAGAGGTAACTAAAGATTTTATCCTTGGAATGGTGTTAGATTTAGAACAATTAAATTGTGGAATAGTAACACATGTTATTTACCACGCTTGGGAATGGCAAATACTACAGTTTCGCACACTTTATAAAGTAAGTTATTATTATGTCACGTGAAACATGGCAGGATATTCTGTCTATCAATCCCCACTTCCATCAAAAATCCCTTGCCCCCTCCTAGGTAATGAGCTAAACAGCCTTATAACTCTAGACAGCGACGTGTGGGATTACACATTGGACTAATAAAAAAATAAATGATTATTGTTAGCAAAAGTCAATTATTACAGTCATCTTAGTAAAGTACATATAAGCCAAAGGGTGTAACAAAAACTCTAAAAAAAGGGAGTATACGTTTGAGTCATGATTAGAAGTCAAACAGTGCATACGATTTGTTTCTTTGTTTGTTTGGTTTTATGTATTTATAATGTATGAAACGTGGTTCCAGATTCAGAAAAATCTTTATTACGTAAAACAGCCGTAAAATATTCCATTCCATGATAAAACGGTCAATTTACATAACGTGCATAGAAAAACTACAAGATTTACAATGTGAAAACAAATAGTAGGACAAGTAAAATAAAAATGAATGACACATAAGTTTTGAGATAAAACTTATCTGCCACCTAACCCTTAAAGTTTGTTTAAAAAAGGAAATCACAGAGGCACAGGTAAACATATATTGAAGCTGATACAGGAACTAGAGCCAGTCTACATTGTCTAAAACAAAGTTTTTTTTAATAGTGGCTGCAGGCAGCATGATCCCACTCTTTGTAAAATTTGCAGAATAGCACATATTGTAGAGTTGTTTGATTAGAAACTCAGTCACAAGGACAAAGAGGAAGATCCTGACACCATTCACTCGTTATCGGAAAGGCTTCCCGGAAGTGTATTGTATTCATGAAGAAGCAAGTCAAAAAGTACCTATGTTGAGAGTTAGTGACTTCAGACAAATAAAAATGGCTACCCTTAGAAGCAAGGAATGAGCAGCAATAGTGGCTTTATATGCTTCTCGCTGCTCATATCCAGGAAGCTGGATTTAATTTTTAGAAATATTACAAAGGGAGTCCGGGTTGCTAATAAACTCAGGTTTTCCCAGTCTCTTACACACTTGTGCGATAAATGCCAACCTAGGGACATGATGTGTATCGTATGCCAACCAAGGGATGTGACGTACTTAGTCCAATGTTAAATAGTCCCATCAAACCAATTAATTAAATCAGGTTTCTGCTTTGGACCAAACAGCATGCTAACAGCATGCTACAGGAGAAGAGGGGATAATCTGACGAAGTCTTCCAAATGGTTGAAACTCAATTCTTCATGGCTTATGAAATTAGTGCAAACAAGTGGCACCAAGTTCTTCCACTATTTGAAGGTTCCAGCGATCAACATAACCACAAATTTCAGCTCAGTAGCTCGCCACAGAGATGCACTTTAATTTGTACAGTAAACACATGTCTTTTAGTGGCTTTAAAACAAGTTTTTTTTAGCCAATCTAAATATTGACTCAGAGGGCTTATAAATTGTTGCTTCCTTATCCGTGTCTGATGGGCTCAATTCCAATCTGAGTCAAACTATATGCCAAGGTAAGGTAAAGCTTGAATCCTCCCAATGTTGGTAGCAAGTAAAGAGAGGGCACGTGACTTGGTAGACATCGGACCACAAACCAGGTCATGGAAAAGGTTTTACCCAAATTCGTTTTTTAAATCACAATCATTTATAACTTGCAAAAACATCTTGTATTTTTTGTAAACCATTTGCATTATCTGAGTATAATAGAATTGAGGTAGCTCGAATACCTAGTTTGAGCATGTCAAGTCCTTTATGAACCAGCTGTGATTCCAGCCATTAATATACAAATGAAATGGAAAGGGGGCTAACACACACCCCTGTCTCACAACCCTTCTTATCTTAAATGAATCATCAGAGGATTCACCATTTGGACCAAACCTCACCTTCGTTTTTGCACTGAAATACAGTTGTCGCAAAAAATTAACCATGGCCTCCTCAACTCCTAGTCGTATGGCTTAAGGTGGACTAGTTCCGAATGTGAAAATCCAAACTGGTCTCAATGATGCCCTTTTGTGCATCAACAACTTTTTGAACATTTGAACTTGGAAATCTGTGTGACCAGTTGAAATTCTGATCGACTTGGTAGATTTTAGTTAATTTCGGATCTGAATTCATCTCACCCATATGGATTCGAAATAATAAACTTAGGAAGTCAAAAGTTCTAACATTCGTCAAAGTCCAATGCAAAAATGCCCTAAGGGTGTTTTGCAGGCTCTGTTCCCGGAATGTGGAGAGTGAATAAGTGGAAACATTATGTTAGACACAGCCTCTCCTTGCAAAATGAACCTTAAGTGCCTTTATTGACCAGATACCACTTATTTACTTTCTATTAATTCACTAAAAAGAAACCTTCCTGGTAATCACCAACACACAAGACAAGAGATCAAGATTTGCCCCTAGAAGAGCAGACAGATCTACTGAGGATGCAAAATCTCATAAAGGAACATCTGCATATTAATAACTTCATTAGCCAAAGATCAAAATGTAACATGCAGGATTTGATTGTCTACACCCCCTGCTCATGCTTATATAAATATTTATTTAGAGCTATGAAAAAGTAGTGCTTGAGTGAGTTATTTTTTTTCTGAAGTAGACACCTACTAAAGTCTATTAGAATACTATTCTTTCAAAACCACACAATCTTCCCATCAATTTATCGCTCTGCTTTTTGTTTTTCAGCAGCAAACCATATTTTTGTCCTGATCAATGGTTTCTGCTGACAAATGTTTTGCTCAACCATTAAGATTTATCAATGCTTCAGTTTCAGAAAATAGTCAAAGAATGACCGAGAGTTAAAAAGAAGAGGAGAATGACAACCCAGCAAAGGACTAAAGTGTAAATGGAAATAGATGAAAGCCTTGATAATGCTCTGTGCTTTATGAAAAAACAGTTGACTGAAACAATTTGAACAATTACTAATTTGTAGCGCAACTAAAATGTGAAAGGCATTCGATAAAAAAGCTATGCTCTGCTGATTTAATTACTGAGGAAACAGTGCAACTGGATCTTGAACTTTCTACAGTTGCAAGTCCAAGAAGCTGATGCTCTTTATGTGGTGAATTCGCCACTTAGCCCATTTCACTTTAAAGGTGGGTTCAAACTTCCATCAGGGCCAGCGTTAGGCATGGGCAGCTGCCCGAGCCCTGCACTCAGCCTACCAACATGGGACCCCACACCAGTATGCCACAGCCAGGCCACGGCACACTGGTCCTCTTGTGCCCTTGCTCATCTAATTGACAGCAAGGTGTCTTGGGGCAATTGTGCTCATGGGAGGGTGCCCCCACTCCACAGGGCCTCAATGGTATGGTGTAGCGAGGCAAGATCTAGGAGTGGGGGGGCCATCCAAAGCTCCTAGTTGAAGGAGACACATTCTGCAGGTTTCTGCTGTAATCAGGCCTCATACCCTTTTGCCCATACATAGGCACTGCAGGACGCCCTTTGTCCCGCAGTTTAGTGCCCCAGTGGTTTTAACCCTCTCAGCCTACAAGAAAACCTTACACCTTCAGCCCTTTATGAACTGTAGAAGAGGTCCCTGTATGTGACTGAGAGGGAGGGAGGGGATGCAGCCCAGGAGGGGTCGCCATAAAACAGCTTCAGAAGATGGAGAGACCAGAATTTCTCACGTTGTATGCAAATTAGAGGGGCCTCACACATTCCCTTTCTGCCCAGGGCCCCAAAAATCCTAGAACCGCCCCTGACCTTCATCACGCTGTAAATCTTTTGAAGGGCAGCTTTTTCCTGAATCGTTTTAGGTCGAGCATACTAGACAGTGCACACGGTGTCTGTTGCAAGGAATTTTATGTCTTACCAAGTACATAGAGGGGCTTGGAGCCCACCAAATGCTTACCATAGGTTTGCTGTCTCTGTTTGCTTTTACTGGAGAAAAGCAGTTTTGTGTGAGGGCAGAATGTCACATGGCTGCGACCCAGAAATGAAGCAGTGACATTACACCCTGATTATGTGGCCCATGTCCTTGTTTTTTTGTGTGTTTTTCATAAGAAGGATTCCCATGTCCCTTCTTTTTTTTATGCGGGGAGTGCCCCCCATATTCCAGCATCTTTTCTCAGCTATGTTTCATTCTTTTCACCTCCTGTATCCAGTGGCGGCCACCACGACACGAAGGTGGGGGGGAGATGGGGCAGATGGGCGGGCGGGGGGTACGAGGAAGGAATAATAATAATTTTTTAAAACGTACCTTTTCTCCGCAGCCTCTGATGCCGACGGCCGCTGTGGCCTCGGAGCTCTCCCAGCAGTCTCTGGGAAGGCAGAGGCTGCTCAGCCAATCCTCCTAGGAGATCGGCCCCAGGATTGGTCTGAGTGGCCTGCTCTGCCGCACAGACACTGCCTGTGGGCCTGCGGCATTTCTCCAACCCGGCTGTGAATACAGCTGGGTTGGAGAAATTGAAGTGTGCATATATGTTTGGCCGGCCTAGGACATCCGGCCAAACATACATGCGCACTTCTAAGTGCCACCAGCTGCCTGTCATGGCCTGGCCCCGCCCTGCCATGCACGCATGTCAGAATCAGTCAAAGAAAAATAAAATGATATTGTTT
Source organism: Calotriton arnoldi (assembly GCA_963921515.1). Classification (NCBI taxonomy): domain Eukaryota; kingdom Metazoa; phylum Chordata; class Amphibia; order Caudata; family Salamandridae; genus Calotriton; species Calotriton arnoldi. The sequence continues at coordinate 1,296,404 of CAWUFW010004747.1, read as the reverse complement.
CATTATAATTTTATTTTTCTCTGACTAGTGGGGTGACGCTCCTCCGCCATTATGGAGGAGCCGCCCCTGCCTGTATCATTGTTCTGTAATCCAGGGAAATGCCAGTGGTACGTTGTTGTCACCAGTAAAACAGCATAAAAATACAGCACATGTTATAAAAATGAGGTGTCCAAATGTTATTATTGGAGAAGACGCCAGATCTTTACTCTCATTCCAGAGGAGTTTATAGGTATTTCTCCTGTGTCAGTATTTGAGCAGACCAAGTAACAGAAATCAATACATTAGATCTTCTATCAATAAATGATGTAAGCCACCAGATTCTTACTTTATGACAATGAATCGCAAGGCTTCTCTTTTTCTACAATTTATAACAATTGAAGGTTTATTTTGCATAATGAGTACATGCTTTTTCCTGAGTGGAGCTTAAAATAAATCAAAAGACAGTGAAGCTGGGAGTATTTGCCTCTGATGCAAACACTGTGCTTGCAAGCAGCTCTTCTGGAATATTGTTTATAGCAGTCCTCAGGAGTGTGGAATTCTGGACAGAGGGAAACAACTGCCTTAAAGCTAGGTAGCCTCTTCAATGTGGTTTAACCCTACTGCACAAACGTAATCTCTTTGTATTCTGTATTGTTTGAATACCGTTTGTTAAAACAAATACGCATGAACAAATGCCTTGACATAAACCGTTTATGTAGATGTGCAGATTATAATATGCTATTTATTACCATTGTTGAGGGAGGAAAGAGGTACCAGGATCCACTTGAGACTTCACCTCTCGCGAGCCATAGTCCATCCACAAAGTCAACAATGTCAATAAATGTCTCATATATTCATATTATGAAGTAGCTTTCTTCTGCTGTAGCATGTGTAAAGTAACTCCCAAAATCTTGTCAAATCGTATTTCTTCGGTCTACTTCCTAAAGGAACAAATAAATTGCAGTATAAAACAGTTGCTCAAATAGATGCCACAATTATTCTGTCTAACCCTGAAACATAAATTGAGCCATTCGTTGTCCTACTCTTAGCTGGGATCACGTTTGTATGTTTCTGGCTGCTGATCTCTGGTGGAGAAAGATGAATAAAGCGCTTAATTTGTAAAAAAAAATAAGTGCCAGGACCCTCGTCAGGAGGAGGCCACCACAGCTTGCACCACCCATCGCCCCTACAAGTGCTGCCAGTGACAGTACCAACACAAGTACTAACCATCACACTGCTACACGTGTGGCAATTCATACTGTTTGAGGGCCCCAATGCTATAAGAATGATTTGGGTGGAAGGTATTAGTAGTGTGAAATGTATATTGAATTAGTAAGCGACTATTGTTCTGCTCATCTTTAAATTACATAAACACAGCACACACATGTGGCAGCTGTCAAGTGCTGGTGTTGGCAATTAAGTGCCAGTGCTGAGCACCGGAAACCACCGGCTCAAATTATGCACTGAATGAATGTAAGAATTGAACCGTGCTGGTAGCACTGGGACATGTCTCTGAGTCCCCAATGCTGCTCTACTGCTGGCGAGCAGGGGTTTCTTAGTACCAGAGACCTTTAGTATCACTTAGGGATGTGGTTTCACAGTCTCGAGGTACCCTATGTGCTATAACATAGTTTCATTTCTGGAATACCCAGGTCGCAAACGTTTGACCATAGACATTAGTCTATGACCAAGAAGGAGGAAACTGGCCTCAGACCAGCATCTTGCAGGGTCCCCTGATTTTTGCCTGAACGCTAGCGCGTAGTTTTATCTCTCTCCCATGCTCAGACACGGCCACTGGAATTAGGCGAATTTGCGGCCGCTTCTTTTCTCGCACAATTATGGATTTGCTGCATTTGCCACAGAATCCATCATTGCTGCATAATCTGCAGATTGTAACAAAAAAACACACACATTTTGCTTTAAGCTCAAATGGATCAATCATTACTAAAAACATTGAGACATATGTTCTTGCGCAGGGGCAGGCCAGTTGCAAAGATTAACTCGTCATCTTTTAGTTGCATATTTCTGTATTGGCTGCTAAACTGCTACTAATATTTAACCAGACAATATTATCATGGGTAAAAACGACGAAATAATGAATATAATCAAAAATGTGCCTCATTATAGCGCATAATTAGGTTTCCCTGCTTTATAATGTGGTGCTCTTCTGCCACATAATTTCAGTGGTCCTGTTCATAGAGTCTCGTGGAGTCTGGGTGGCCTCTGGTGATATCAGTGGCATCACTAGGGCGGGGGCTGCTGGGGCCAGTACCCCAGCAGTATTCCTCCTGTTCACCCCTCTCCCTCGTGCCCAAACAAAAAGTATTAGGCAAAACAAATAGTAAAGGAGAGACGCGCGAGTGCGCGAACAAGATGGCCGCCTCCCGGTGAGCTCCACTCGTTTTCGCCCATTTTTATATCAATAACGACGATTTTTCTGTCAGAATTTTATTCTATATGAGGTCGCTGTGATTGTGAAGCCCTTACCTGTTGCTGTGAGGTTTTTTCAGCGTATTTCTTCAGCAGAAGTGGTGTTTTCCTTCCTCCTGCTCCAGCACCCAGCTCTGCATCGAGGTATTGCCCAGCTTGTCTATCAGGGGGGCGGAGTAAGTGCTCAAGAGAGGGCCTGGCTTTGGCCTAACCACTCCCACAGTCTGTTTTAGCTGCTGCACCAGTCATTTTCAAGCTTTTTTCTCATCAATACTCTACTTCTTCCTTAATTCTACATTGCTCTACAATTATAATTCTTTATACAAGAAAATGGAAAATAAAAATGCGCATTCTCTTCATAATAAAAGGAGACAGCAAGTTTCTCCACCTCCAGTTAAATCTAAAGTAGTAGAGTCAACTGAACCTTCTTTGACATTAATTCTTGATGAAATTCAGGCACTCCGTGCTAATACAGATACAATTGCGTCAGAGATTAAAAATTTGCGCAAAGACATGGCTAGTATGTCAATGAAAATCTCTGATAATTCAATTAAAATACAAGACAATAAAGGTAAAATTGACGCTTTCTCTCCACTTGTGGCGAAAATATCTCCTATGTCAACTCTCCTTTTGGACATGGAAAATCATAACAGACAATATAACTTGCGCATTTTCAATTTACCAGAAGATGTTGAAGGTTCCAATTGCAGATTGTATTTAGAAAATCTGATTCCTGGCCTCCTAAACATCAAATTTCCAGAAAAATGTGAAATTGATAAGGCTCATAGGATTCCATCTCATCGTAACCCTCATCACACAAAGCCTCGACAAATGATCTTTAAAATTCTCCGCCACCATCATTTGGTCTTGATACGAAAAGCAGCACGAGAAATTCCTTCATTGATGGTTAATGGAAATAAAATCTTTATACACCAAGATTTTGCTAAAGAGACTGTTTCACTTCGCAAGGAATTCACTGCTTTTCGTCCTCAGCTCAGAAGTCTCGGATTCAAATATGGTCTTTTTGACCCATCAGCAATGCGCATTTGGAAAGATAATTTCTCTAAATCCTTCCATCGTCCTGAAGAACTAAGGGGCATATTAGCAAGAAGAGGCGATAATCATCGCTAACCCTGCTTAGCGTGATTTTTTTTATCGCCGGCTATCGCTGGAATATATTGCCACGCTAACGCTGTATTAGCAACGATTAGCGCTATGGCGATGAATATTCCAGCGATAAGGGGGGAAATGGGCCAACATCGCTGAAAAACCAGCGATGTTGCATGGAGAAAGGAGAACACCTTGCTGATACGACCCTGTGGTCGTATCAGCATAATCCACCCCCCATGTTAGGTATGGCTAACACCTGCTAATTGCAGGTGTTAAATAAATGGCGATGACCCCGGTTAGCGCGACTTTTCACGTCGCTAACTGGGGCCATGGCCACCTTGCTAATAGGCGATAGGCCTGTTAGCGAGTGTTTCCCAGGTTTGTTCGTCGGGAACGCCCACTTTGAATGTCATTAGCGATAAATATCGCTGACATGCAAAGCGGTAAAAAAACGGGCGCTAATGCCCGCAAACTGTTGCTAACTGCTGTTAGAGACAGTTTGCTGATAGGGCGATATAAATATCGCCGCTTTAGCGGCAAAAAGTGCCGCTAAAGCGGCGATAGTGCCCTTGCTAATATGCCCCTAAGACTGTTCCTGGATCAACATTCACAGCACTCAATGGATACTCATGACTCTGCTACTTGAATTTTACTGTTACGTATATTTCTGACAAACTTATTGTTTATTTTCACAGAGGGCTCCAACGGTTCCGATCATGCTTGTAAAGCGTGTGTGCATTTCATTCCTGTTATTAATGTTTCTTGTTTGTCGTTTTTCCATGTTTTGTTTGTTTTCTTTTTTACCTATTCCCTCCTTTTCACTTGATTCTGGAGCTACTATTTTTCACACTCTTTGTTTACTTTTCTCTCCTCTTCTTGATCTTCTTTTTCCTTCTTTTTATTATGGCTAATGTTCATAATATCAAGATAGTTTCTTTAAATGTCAAGGGGTTACGCCATCCAGTTAAACGAACAAAAAATTTAGACTATTTTGGCAGTTGTAAAGCAGATATTTGCTTTATACAAGAAACTCATATTGATGACAAAATCTTAGATTATATGAAAAAAAGTGGGTTGATAGTATTGTCTCTTCTCCTGCAAATGGCAAAAAAAACGGTGTTGCTATCCTTTTTGCAAAAAGATTACATTGCCAAATTTTGAGTAAAATTTCTGATAATGATGGCAGATATGTTCTAGCTAAAATTAAAATTCATGATTCAGTCGTGTTTTTACTAAATGTTTATGGTCCAACTGCTGATGATCCCATCTTTTGGTCCACTCTAACAACAGAAGTTCTTAAATTGGGTAAAGTTCCTCTTATCGTTGGAGGAGATTTCAATATTATATCTGATCCCTTATTAGATAGATTATCTCTTACTAAATTTGACCTCCTAAAGCTGTTTTTGCTTTCAAATCATTTCTTCAAACTACAAAGCTGGTTGATATTTGGCGATTACACTTTCCTACAGAAAAAATGTTTACATTTTTTTCTAACCCACACAACTCTCACTCTAGGTTGGATTATCTTTAAATTTCCAGACAACTAATTAATTCTGTAGTCACTCCTATTATTGGTAATATTGATATATCAGACCATGCCTTAATTTCTTTTATTTTGAAATTGAATTCAAATTTTACAACGCAATCCAGATGGAGAATGAATACTAGTATTGTTCTTAATGAACAAAATAAACCTAAACTCTTAAATGCTATTCATGATTATTTTCTTTTTAATCCAGAAGGCTCTACTTCCATGGTGAACAGATGGGATGCGTTTAAAGCCTATATTAGAGGTGCTTCTATTTCTCTCATGGCCCATGAAAATAAATCTTTTAATGCAAATATTAAAAATTTAGATAAACAAATCGCAAAATATGAAAGACTTTTTATTACATCTAATGACTCTCAATATAGATTCAAATTGCAAAATCTTAGATATGAGTTCAATTCAATCCTTAGCAGAAGAGCTGGTATTCAACTCTCAAATTCTAAAGCCAAATTTGGTTTTAATGCTAATAGATCTAGAAGACTGTTAGCCAATTAGTTACACATTAAAAAAGATAAAGCACAAATTAATTCAATTCATGGCTCTAACGGTAAAATTGCTTTATCCCAACATGATATTGTAAATGAATTTCTAGATTTATATAATAAACCTAATTTTGATGATACCTCTTTAATTGATTCTTTTTTAGCTAGATGTGGATTACCCAAGATTTCCCAATCTGATAAAATTGAACTTGACTCACCCATTACTCAAGATGAAATTTTATTAGCCATAAAATCTCTTAAAAAAAATAAATCCCCTGGACCAGATGGTATTCCCGCTGAGTTTTATAATGAATTTCAGCTACAGCTTATTCCTCATTTATTTCAACTTTTTAACTTTTTTGGTTCCACGGGAATTACTACTGGTTCTTTTACTGAGGCTTTAATTATTGTTTTACCCAAGACTAATAAAGACCCTACTCTTGTGTCTAATTATCGTCCCATCTCTTTAATTAACCAAGATTGTAAGTTGTATGCCAAAATACTTGCTACTAGATTATCCTCGGTGTTGGATTCAGTTATTCATCCGGATCAATCTGGTTTTATGAAGAATAGATATTCTGCCAATAATACAAGAACTTTGCTTCATTTTATTGAACAAGGATCCACTTTATCTTTACCATCAGGACTTCTTGCATTAGATGCTGAAAAAGCTTTTGATAAAATTCACTGGCAGTTTTTATTTCGTACTTTATTATCATTTAATTTTGGTGACATGTTTATCCGTATGATTTTTGCTTTATATTCTTCTCCTATTGCTCGTTTATTTATTAATTGCCAAATATCAAACCAATTTTCTCTTTTCAGAGGTACAAGACAAGGTTGTCCCCTTTCCCCGCTTTTGTTTCTTCTCGGTATTGAACCCTTACTTGTTTCCATAAGAAAATGTGACACAATTACTGGAATTAATATCAAAGAAGTTATTATTAAAACTTTAGCTTATGCAGATGATGTACTTTTATTTATTAGTGATCCTTTATCCTCTTTTCCTTCTCTAATGGAAATTATTTCGTTTTATTCCACTGTTTCTGGATACAAATTAAATACCAATAAACGGAATTCTTTCCTTTAAATATTTACTGTACTCCTGATATGCTACCTATGAATGAAATTATTTGGCAAAAAGATAAATTTAAATACCTTGGTATTATGTTTTCTTCATCTATGAAATCAACAATATCGATGAATTGTGACTCCATCTTACCTTATATTAAAGATAAAATTTCTAAATGGTCCTCTCTTCATCTTTCATGGTGGACCAGAATGGACTCTATAAAAATGACTATAGCACCAAAAAAATGTTATACCCTTGCTATGATTCCTACTCAATTTCCTTTAAAGTTTTATGAAACTGTAGACAAACTCCTCTCCAAATTTCTTTGGAACAACAAATCATCTCGTATCAGTTATAAAAAATTAAAATTGTCCAAATGTAATGGGGGTTTTGGATTACCAGACTTTTTTCTTTATCACAAAGCTTTTATTTTAAAACAAAGCTCTCTTTGGTTTAATCACTCTTTTCTGAGTAATCCCCCAAATTGGCTTCTTATCAAAAAAACTTTAATAGAACCTTTTCCTCTACCCACTTTGTTAACTATGTCTAATAAATCTCCATTTTTTCATAAATCTGTTATTTTAAAGTCCACTAAACTAACTTTAAATGATTTAGATTCAATTTTTCAATCACCCATATCCACTACTGAAGATATGTCATTGTGGTATAACCCAGTCATAAAACTTAATCGGAATGTTAGATTTTGGTGTTCTTGGATTAAAGCTGGTATTTTTTACCTTAAAGATGTTTTTTGCAATAATGCTTTTATTTCATTTGAAGCTTTACAAACAAAATTTCTTTTACCTCCTTCTGATTTGATCAAATATGAATCTTTATGTAATTCCATTTTAGATTAATTTCCTCATAATATTCCTTCTAATGTTAAATCAGATTTATCAATTTATATTCAAACTGTTTCTACTTTCTCTCATGGCGTTTCTATATTATATAAAAAAATGTCTATCTCTCAAGGAACCAACATTGATGTGATCTCAACATTCTGGAATAACGAACTTTCAACTTCTTTATCTATTGATACATGGAAAGTTATTTAGCTTAATAGTATTTCCGGTTGGTTACCTGTTTCGCTCTATCAAACTAATTCTTATATTTTATATAATTGTTTATGGACTCCACTACGTTTATTTCAAGCAAAACTTCTTCCATCTTCAATGTGTTGGCACTGTAATTTACATACTGGTTCGTTACAACATATGCTTTATGATTGTCCTATTGTTTTTAAATTTTGGACCGATGTTTGGGATATTATAAAAAAGGTACTTAATATTCATGATGATGTTTCATTCAAACTGTTAATCTGTAAATCTGTTGTTCTTTCACAAAAAGTAAATGACTTAGAAGGTAAACTTTTCAATTTTCTATTATCAGCAGCTTTTGAATCCATTACAACATGTTGGAAAGACGTTTCATTATTATCTGTTCATGTTTGGTGGTCATGGGTTATTTTTACTAGAAGAGGCGCTCAGTTATCTTTGAATGGCATTAATCATAATTCTAATTCTTATCATTCTTTTTGGAAACCTGTTGATATATATTTATTTTCTTAAATATGTTTTTATTGCCAGTTGTTCATTGATATTTCAATAGTCTAATCTTCATGTTATAGTAGCTCTATTTTATTAGCATCATTATATAGATTTATATTTGCTCCTTCCCTCCCTTTTATTTTTTCTATATATATTATATTTACTGTCTTTACCTATTGTAATTTAATGGCTGTTTTTCATTACCTTTCAATTGTAATTGGGTACATTTTCGGTACTATTTTTTGTATTGTCTCTTGTTTATTGTTTCATATGAAAACTCAATAAACTATTTTGAACACAAAACAAATAGTAAAAGAAAAAAAAAGGAAATCAGGACTCCAGCTAAGCCTACAAGTGGAGCTCGGGCTGAAGAGCCAGAAACAGAAAAAACCCCCACAAAATGTAAAGAAAATGGAGATGTGATACTAATTAAAAAAGAAAATGACAAGAACGTTTACAGGGGAAATGAACGAAAACAGCAATAAAAGAAAAAGAAAGAATTAGGGTAGGGTGAAAGGGGCAATGAATAAATGAACAATTGGGAAGAAATGAAACTTTTATTTATATATGCATAAAGAGAGATGCATACATATATTGTACATATATGTGCAAACACACTCTTCACATTTTTCATGTTGTAGTGTTATCAGTGGCCCCACCAATTTTATCTGTAGCCCTTAGTGTGCCCCCCCCCCTTTAAAACCATTTTTAGAGACACCAATAGGTGATGAGGTGAGGGGGTGTATTCTTTGCAGGGCAGGTGTGCTGTTTACAGAAAAAAAGCCTAACAGTCACGGACATACCATTTGTATTTACGATCTCCCAGTCCATCCGCTATACAACTATTTGACGATACCGAACACTGGTTTGTGCCACCTAGGATAGCGTCGGATGTTCACTGAGAAAGTGCAGACTAGGGGCCTCATTTACGAGGCCCTAGCAGCACTTTTGCACTGCCGGAGCACCACTTTTTTGACGCTATGGTGGCACAATGTGCCGCAGCATATTTACATGGAAACGCAAAGCCACTTTAAGTTTCTTTTCATGGCCTTGTAAATATGTACTCCTGTCACGCAGAACACATTGTGAAAGGGGCGTTTCATGGGTGTTGCTGTGGGTGTTCCCACGCAACACCCATGGAATCTGAAGCATTCCCAGATTTACAAGGAATCGTAAACCTGGGAATACATCAGATTCCTATGCCTCCCCTGGGAGGCATTGGAGTGGCGCAACAAGGAGAAATACTTTTATTTCTCCTAGTTTTTTCCTCTTTCTGTGCGTGCTGCAGAATGCAGCACACATAGAAAGAGGACAATGCCATCAATGATTGTTTTTGTGCAGGAAGGTGACCCTTCCTGCACAAAAACAATCATCCCCACAACTCAAGCACCCTTGCACACTTGGTGTAAGGGTGTCTGCCTTAGTGCACGGCTGCTGTTTGTGCGCCGGCGCAGGGGAGAAGGGCAGGAATGCGCCATATCTTGTAGATATGGCGCATTCCTGCCCTTTTCTTTTGACACACGGCAGCACAGCAGGAAGGCCTGCTCTGCCTCAAAAGTTTGTAAATGAGGCCCTAGATTTGTTAATATGCCCATTCTTGGCCTTGTTATGTGATTTTTGTCACGACCATTCTTAATGCTCAATCAAACCTTGCTCTTGGAATTGGCTGCTTCTGGTAGCCTGATGCATGCAGTAGGCCAAATATTCACCCGAGATAAGTACAGTTTATCCCTAAACAAAAAAAAGATAAGTCTGAAAATATGCAGCCTTTCCTTTAGGGAATTCATAAACTCATTCACATGGCCCACACCCTGCTGCATTGCTGTGCCTCGAAGAAGCCATGAGGGAACCTCTGGCACGTTACAGCTTTCAATAGTAACTATTGGCAGGCCCATATCCAGAAGTATATTTTTAAGGGGGCATGGCCCCCAACTATGACCAAGCATTACAGCTGTTGTCTTTAGGTGGATTCTTTCCCAAATACTGATTGCACTACTAAATACCAACCCCCAGAATATCAGGATACAAGAACATTGACAACAGAATATTTAAAGGTAAGTGCCATATAGGGAAGTATAGATTTTCTACTACTAACTTAACCTTGAAGGTATCTATATGATGCAGGTACATATATGTGGAGTAAGGTATGGAAATCCTATACTTACCTGTCAATATTTTAGATTCGATATTCTGTCCTTGATATTCTGTGCCATCTATATTCTGGTTTCAATATTAAGGTGCATACCATGTGATTCTATGTGAAGGAAAATGTGGATTTTCTAAGGTACATATTAAATCACACTCCATCAACTTTTCACAATCCAACTTTAAATCCAATCAGTTTGATGAGATTTAAAGTAGAAGAATGTAAAGTTGTAAAGTAGGCTGACTCACAACTCTATGTATTTTCTAAACTGTGCAAGTTCTCTTTTTAATAAAAATAAGCTGGCCTCAGCTCAGAACCCTCCCTCACATACCTCTTACCTCAGGTGGTGAATGCCCAACCTCAACACTCAAAATAAGTTTGCTGAACCATGTCCTACCTGGGACATTCTGCATCAGGAAATCATCACACCTGGAAGGCCCAAAAGGATTAGCCTTTACTCACATAAACTTAGGAAACTTCATCTGCTTCATAAAGTGTGGAGTTTCCTAATTCCGAACAATTTTGTAAGTGAAGTTTTAGTTTGACTCGTCACTAATTTAAAATAACCTTGCAGAGAGCTCAGAAATTAGTGGCAAACAGTGTGTTTCAAACATTTTAGGGATGCAACAAGGGTGAAAACTAAATGAAATTTAAATTTCATTTTCCAGGGGAAGTTGGGAAGGTTCCACAATGAATTTCACTGTAAGGTTGATATAAAAGATGGATAGTTCAATTATATTTCATCAAAAACACCAATCAAAACTACATGGACTTGAAGCAGGCTCTCACAATGGCATATACCCCTCATAGTTTACAGGCAAGTTGTGCGAAAAGTGTTGTACAAATGGAAATCTTAGTTAGAAATCAACAGCAAGACAGGCAATCATGGTAAAATATAGATGATTGTGCAAGCCTGAGATGGGTCTATTTGAGGCCTGTGGCCTGACTAAGGACACGAGTATCAGCACTTTGCCTCTAAAGGTCTGAGTGGTGGTTTCACAGTTTGCAACTAGGAACCTACTCTGTGATAATATCGCTGTTTGATGCTGCTCGCAGGGTATCTCCCATTTGGATGGTGCAGAGTCCACCACTTCCGGAATTATCAACATTTTCTACTCTTTCACAGGCAGTAGACTTCTTGCATGGAATCGTCAAGGTGGCACGCTTTTAGTGGCTGACATTGCTTGGATGAGGATGGGCATTTCTGAGTGGTGAATGTAGAAAGCATTTAATCCTGCCATGTGCATTAGAAATGGAAAATATTTTCTTGCAGAGGGATTGTTCGCCATTACTACAGGTGCAGTTAAAAGTCAAGCTTCATGTTATGAAGCAGTTAAGAGACTGTCATATTTAAATGTACACCAGAAACTCAAATCACTTCCTTAAACGAACTTTAACTTCTCAGTGAGTAGGTTGTACTTTTCAGCGACTATACCAGCAAATGTACACATGGCTGATATGCATTAAAAGAGAAAGCATCAGCACTTCTCATCAAGAGCATGCAGTAACAACTAACAAGGGGGTTCCATTGTTAAGCAATTTTCAAAAAACAATGCGGATCAAGTAACAATGGTCAGATCTTATTAGGATTTTAAAGACTACTATGCAAGGTGATATTTGGATCTTATACCAGATCCCTTTTAGAAAATAAAGTGCAAAATTGTGCTTTGAAATTACATTGGGCCAATTGTATTGGCCAAAACATGATCAGTTATAAATTCAACTTAAAATCTCCACTCACCATGACTCTGCAAGTAACTAGCTCTAATTTTGCTCCTTTCGGCTCTCTCTTACTTTCTGTATTCACTCACAATCTCTGCCCCCGCTTCCCTCTCAACATTTTCCCAACTATCCATTTCTGTTTGCTGCTGCATCTATCTTCCCATTCCTGTCTCTCCTGCTCTCTCTTGCTTTTTCTATTTACTCCCCTATCTCTTAATCGTCTCTCCTTTTCTAGAACCTCTTCTCTCTAGCTTCTCTTCTATCTTCTTTGTAATTCTCAATATTTGTATTCTCTCTCTAGCACTCTTCTGCACAGACCATGTATGACAACTGAAACATTCTCTTGGCTGTGCATGACCATTAGCAGCACCTGCCACATACAGTTGAACACAATGTTTTACACTGTTCCCCACTCCCTGAAGCCTACAATCCTGGGGTCCTCCTGGAACTGGAGAAGTCCCCTACCATCATGGAACAAAGAAGTGAGTGCAATGTGGCCTTCATATACCTGCAGCTTGTTGTCAATTCTTGTTGGACAGGACATCAGGCTGCATGGATTTGGTGGGTTTAAACTGCTTTAGGTCAGACGATGACCCGTTGACATCCACCACACTATTTTCACAGTGCGGTGGTAAATACACCAGAAACTTTCTCTTTTCCAAAACCAAAGTCTGCATACAAGGTAAATGCTTCCCAGGAGTCCCAAGTTAGATTTTTTTCATTTTGCTCTATTACGCAGCATGCTGTGCGAACTGATGTTACATAGCAAAACAAATGTGACAGCAGGTCACACTAATGGAATCTGCAGGGATCCACAAATGTCCTACCACACAGCATTCCTACACTTCTCCCAATAACAGTAGCACCCCGCTTATGTGACTGACCTATCGCCTGTGAAAGGAAAAGCTCCCTTAGACAAAAGGAAAGATTTTGCCTTGCAAGTTGACCAATTCTGGCAATGTGGGTAGCTGTGGTATGTAGGCCAGGGATCAGTCGGCACGACGGGAAACTTGACAGGCCCAGACATTTCTGAAAACAAGGAACCTAGTGAAGCCTGAGGTGGTGTTGTTTGTGTGGATCCCTATACTTTTTTTTAACCAGAATGCCCTTCAAACACTAAACTTTTGCAAAATCGCAGATTATCCTCATATTTCTGTGAAGGAAAATTCTGGAATCTGTGAGGATCCATAACATTCCTACCATCCAGTGTTCCCACACTTCTCCCAATAAAACCACTACCCCAAATGTTCACCAAATAATATGTATTTAGTACATTAATATTATAGGACCTCAAAACAGCAATTTATTTGCTATGATCATAAATTAGATAAAGATAAAGCAGAATTTCAAAGGAGTCAGTACATTTAAAAAAGCTGAGTAGTACACAAGTCTTAAATTACAATATAGAAAAATCAAAAAATGTTAGTTGATAGTCTGTGGAGATGTCTAGAGAGGTCAATTATAATATAAGTGCTTTCAGCCTCAGATACCCTGATTACGGTTTCTACGATGTTTGGTGAATGGAGATAAATCTTCAGTGTGTTGACCCTGGCAGGGTTATCTAGATATTAAACCATTTTTGAAAGATAGTATGTTATAGCAGCCCTTTAAGACTTTGCAGGCTATATTGGGTCATTTCAGTTTCACATTACTGCTAGTTAGGGTATTTGCACCCCTCTGCAGCAGGCACATTAACATAACATACTATCTGACTCCTGCAAAAAAAATAAAAGGCTGTAAAGCAGATACATCATCTCACCAGGCTACATTTCACAATACACTGGAGCAATGTCAGTAAAATATAAATTGAACTTGACTTGTGATAACTCTGCACCAGCACAACAGGCTAATCAAAGCACCATACCATATTGGAATATGGAGTTTCCTGATTGAAGATTGCTTCTGAATGACTGGGAGGTCTGGGTAGTGGCAACTACTTATGTATCAGGAATAGGAAATGTCATGAAAGTTACTGGCTTAAGAACAACATGACTCAATGTCCTGTACAGTTGTGCAATCCCTTCACACAGCAAATTCTTGTTTGTCATACCATATGTGAAAGGTGAAAAGGGAGTTCAGCTAATACCCATTAAATTCTTGGCCTCTCAGCTGTGACAGCAAACTAGTGTTGGTACCACCTATCAGCTCCTCATGCACAACACTGTGGCATCCCAAAGAAGTCCATCATATCCCCTTTACTGTTCAACATCTACATAACTTCCAACCAAACCTGATTAAATCATTCAGCCTCACCTGTTACGATTACGTATATGACACCCAAATCATTTTTTAAAATGGATGGTCTGGAACACCTCCACAATTTACAACTTAATGACTGACTTTGGGTCATAAACACATGGATGATGAATAACCATCTAAAGCTAAATACAGATAAAGACAGAGTTTATGACCTGCGGACAATGACAAAAATACCAGCCTACTGCCATATGGCCCAAGGAACATGAAGCCCCTCCACCAATATCAAGAGAAATCAGAAACCTAGGAGTAACCATCGGTTCAGACCTATATTTGATACCACGTTAACAACGTAAAACAGAGGGCCTCAGACACAATGAAAACACTATGGTGCATATGCACAAGCCCCTATCGCCACCACAACGTCACCTACAGTGACGTTGTGGTGGCATTAGGGGCTGCGCCTTATGTACAAGGCAGCGTTAAGTCAGTTAACATGGCTTAACGCTGCCTTGTACATAAGGCCCCCTTTCACGCTATGGTTAGGATGAAAGGGGTGGGCAGTGGGTGTTGCGGTGGGCGTTCCACCGCAACACCCATTCATTTTGATGCTGCCCCCTATGTACAAGGGTGGCGTACATAGGAGGCAGCGCCAAAATTAAGACCAGGTAAAAACTGGTCTTAAGATGGCGAAATGAGGAGAAATGCATTATTTCTCCTCGTTTTTGCGTTTTCAATGTGTGCTGCCTTGTGCAGCACACATGGAAAAAGCAAAATGCCATTGTTTGTTTATGTGTAGGAAGGTGTCTCTTCCTGTACATAAACAAACTTTTTTTTAAAATGCCATTTTGTCAGTTTCATGTGTGCTGCATGAAGCAGCACTCATGAAAGTGACAAAATGGCATTTCTAGGATTGTTTATGTGCAGGAAGGGACACCTTCCTACACATAAACAATCCTCCCCTGCACACAGACACCCTTGCACTCTGGTGCAAGGGTGCCTGCGTTGGCGATATGTTGCTAAACTTAGCGCCATCGCAGGGGGAAACACAAGGCTGCACCACATTCTTGTAAATATGGGGCAGCCTTGTGATTCAGAAATGGAGGACGGAAGCATTAAGCCAGGAAGGCTAACACCTCTCTCCTCCACTTCCTTGTACATATCCCCCTATATCTCTTCCTCTCATACCTTGGATACCAACAGAAACTGCATTCCATTATCTCACTTGTAATCTCCAAGCTTGTCTATGCCAACAGCCTATGCCTTGGCACACCCTCATTCATAATATGCAAAACACAACTCATCCAAAATGTTGCTGCAAGAATTCTTCTCTACCTTCACCCAAAAGAACATATAGGCATGACTCATGTCTTACAATCATTCCACTAACTACATGTAGCAAAAAGGGCAATGTTCAAGGCACTTTGCATTGTTCACAGGGCCTCCAAGGAAAAGGACAGCTATAACTACAAGCTGAATTCAAGCAATACAAACAAATCAGGACGCTGCGCTCAAGGCTTGCACCACTTATCATATCACCTTACCATAAGAAATCCGTAGGAGGAACTGCTTTCTCAGTACAAGCCACTAAGCTCTAAAACACACTACCAGCCAGCATTAGAAGCATCCAGGAGTCTATACACTCCAGAAGACAGTTAAAAACATCGCTATTTCCAAAACAACTACACCACCACGCATCCCGGCAACAGAACCTGGAAAGACAGTCGCACCCTCAAATACAATCTTTAACTTACAATACACAGTTTGGAAACAACCCAACCAGCAAACTACTTTTGATAAAAAGGTAAGTTAACGAGAGTTGACCTATGCTTTGCCAGGGGATTGTGGTGCATTCTCAGATTTACTAAAGCTAGTAAAACTGGGAATGCGCCAAAACGCTATGCCATCACCAGTGAGGCATAATGAGGAGAAATATCTTTATTTCTCTTTGTTACTTCCCTATTCTATATGTGCTGCATTCTGCAACACATATAGAAAGAGGAATATGCCTTTAAGGATTGTTTTTGTGCAGGAAGCTGCCCCTTCTTACACATAAACAATCCAGCCTGTAACGCAGGCACCCTTGCATCAGGGTGCAAGGGTGCCTGCGTTGGCGCTAGGGAGCACACAATGCACCAGCACTAGGAGACTACAGAAATGTGCCACTTTTTTGTAATAATTGCACATTTTTGCTCTCTGCCTTTCATGCAATGCAGTGCAGAAAGTTACCTTGCTGAGTTGCATGAAATGTAAGTCAATCTGCCCCAAAAGTGCTGATTGGACAACCCAGTGCAGTAACCAGCTAAGCAGACTATAATCATATGAAATACCATAATGGGGCCCGCAGAGCTGTTCAAAGCTGCCAGCGTACTGAAAAACAATACACTGTGTGTCTGCATCTCTCACATCTCATCATCCACCACCAGGGCCGTACTGTCCGTAGCGGGTATCAGGTGTTTCCCCGGGAGGCTGGAAGGGTGGGGGTCAGATTTGAAGCTGTGGGTCCATTTTTGTTACTGGGGGCCAGTTTTGCAGCATTGCTGCAATATTGGCCCCAAGCAACAAAAGCAGCAGTGCTTTACACTTGCAACTCCCCTCTCCCCTCTCCCCCTCTCCCCAGGGGGAGAGGCTGGTCCGTCAAAATTGCCAGGGCTGCTTTGGGTTCCCAGCAGTAGCGGCCCGTGGAGGGAGTTCCGTGGGGCGGTGAGGCGGGGCGGGCGAGGGGCAGGGTGGGGGGTAGTAAACACCGGAATATGGATGAACGGAGGTAAGTAAACATTTAAATAAATAAAACGAATTTCGTTGCGAGCGCTGCATTGCAAAATGCGTTGCAGCGCGCGCAACGAAATTCGTTTTATTCATTTAATTGTCTACTTACCTCCGTTCATCCATATTCCGGTGTTTACTACCCCCCAGCCTGCCCGTCCCTCGCCCCGCCTCACCGCCCCACGGAAATCCCTCCACGGGCCGCTACTGGTTCCCAATCCGGCCCTGTCCACCACACTGCTACACGCTGCATCCCATAGCACGATAACTGCACATCAGTTGTCATCACGCACGACATGGAAATACTTCCCACATTGGTTAACAAAACAAAGACAACACCCTTTTAACCTCACACCACCCTATATGATGTAGCTTGCTCCCATGTAGGTAAACGCTTCAGTGCCACACATAGGTGTAGTAAGCGCTATGCAAATGGGCAATAGAATACAATCAAATATTTATCACTTGCATTACCAAGATTTGTTTTGATCCTACTAAAATCTTTGTTTCCAACACACTTCAGAATTATAAAACTAAATGTATTTCATTTGTGCTTTCATAACTGCTGGTGTATGTTGAAATATGTGTACAGTTCATTCACAGGTATTTAATTTTTGTGTGAATTAGAAACAAATTGACATCCTACAATATTTCTCTTCCCACACTCAGGGCCGGACTGGGAACCGAAACCGGCCCTGGCAAACTGCTCGGCCGGCCCCCAGGAGGGGGGTGGGGGGGTGCGGCCGAGCTGTTTGCTACGGCCGGTTTTGGCCGATTTTGTTACAGGGGGCGATATTGCCGGCCCCCGGTAACAAAAACGGCCCCCAGGGGCCCAAAACCGGCCCCCACCCTAGCGGCCTACCGGGGAAATGCCCGGTGCCCGCTACGGCCAGTCCGGCCCTGCCCACACCCTATACACAAGGCCACTGGAATTATGAGATTCTACGGCCAGGGAACTATGCGATTCTGTGGCTGCTGTGTTTTCTGCATAGTTATGAATTTTCCGCATTTGCCACTTAATTCATCATCTGCTGCATATTCGGCAGATTTTAACAAAAAAAATGTTTCCAGCTGAAACAGATCAAAATTTACTAAAAATGGTGCAAAAAAAGCTGACGTGCAGTGGAAAGTCCTTTGTAAAGGTAGAACGGCCACCTTTCAGTTACTTGCAGCTGTAGTTAGATGTGGAACTGGTACTAAGAAGTGAAACATTTGCCCAGACAGAGCTAAAGTGCAAAAATGACCATATAATGAAGTGATACTATTAGAAAATGTGGCGCATTATGTGGCATAATTTGTGCTTTCTTGCCACATAAATTTATCAACACTGCCACATAATTTAAGGCTCCACTGCTGCCTAATTCCAGTGGCCCTGTCTGTACCACAGAGAGATTGTCACATAGTTCACTTTACAAATTCCTCTCACTTTACAAAGGAAGAAAAGTAAACAACTTTTTCATGTTAAAAGAATAAGAAGCAATTTGTCAGAAGACATAGCCTGACATTTAAAATGCCTTGGAACACGCAGCAAATACAACGAGATCAAAACAACATTAAAGAGATTTTTTAGTGCTCATTCACCTTCTGAACACCCGCACCTCTATAGTGTGCCAGCTGCCTTATTCGTTTGGGGGTGGGGCAAAGATTATTATGGGCTGGCCCAGCCCTCAAATGCCCCACCTGGCTACGGACCAGGCTATCGGAATTACGTGTTTGTCTCCTCCCTCTGGGTAACTCATACCATCTCCCAGAGATAACTTTGGCGAGGCAATGGCGAATCACACCCGTCTATCACGGTGGAACATGTGTAGGCCTCAGCGCCTGTTGAATAACACAAAGCGCGCTCAGCCCGAATGGTAAACAGACCCAAGGAAGATTATCTGAAATATCTGTTCCTACGGGTGGGGCTGCGATTGGGCTCGGCCGAGTGGGTGCAGCTTTTGGAACGGTCACTGATGGGTCCCAGCACCAGTGAGTGCTTTTATAAACAAAAACTGAAGCGGCAGCAGCGTCACTGCAAGATGTTTCACTGAAACTTTTTAAAAAGAACGTTAGCGCTGTGGTTGTTCCTGCACACCAGAGACATATACATTACATGTCGGGAGAAGGTGCCCAATGTAAAACACCCAAAAGACAACTGGTTTGTAGTGAGCGCTATATCGATGACATAACTACACAGCTCTTAAAGAAAACATTGCAAGGCCAATAGGTGTGTTTTTTTGTATAATGCATGCATATAGAGACGTATAGCTGACAAACAAGCAATCACAGGTAGACCACACATAATATGCACACATGCAGGTACTCAAGCAGACAGGCCTGCAAACATATAGACACCCGTGCAGAGAGACCAGCCAACAAAAACACATCCATGCGCATAGGCAAAAGGATACCCCCACTCATATGAAGCACAGTGGTGCTGGAATAATTTTCAGAGTGGGGGTGGTGGACATCATCCTTTTCTCATTAGTAATGGGGGCTGTGAACATTTCAAGTGCTATTTAAAGAGTAAGGGGCATATTATCAAGAACGGCGTTAAACTTATCGCCGCTTTAGCGGCAGAAAACTGCCGCTAAAGCGGCAATAATGGGCTTGATAATATGCCCTTGAGAATTCCAATAGAAGCCCATGTTGACACCAGAACATGGGCTTTTATTGGAATTCTCAAGGGCATATTATCAAGCCCATTATCGCCGCTTAGCGGCAGTTTTCAGCCGCTAAAGCGGCTGATAATTTTAACGCCGTTTCTTGATAATATGCCCTGAGTGACCCAAAGGAGGTAATCTCATTGGATGGTGGAGCACAAAAACGTGGTCTAGTGGCCCATTTTGGAGAACACGTTCATATATGCATGGCCAAACATGATGTATGATGATGCCTTTTATTAAAAGCAAAGTCACTCAAATAGTCACTAGAGAGCTAGTTCACTTTCAGTAGGAAAATAACAAGGCCTTAATTGTACTAAAAGTCTTAAGATGAAGTGTTTTAAAGGCAGGCCAGACCAAATATGGCATCTGAATATGCAGGCACATTAGGAACGCTAAAGCATCTTTTTTCCAAAATCAACTAGACACAGCAACAAATCGACCCAAAAATCTGTTCAAAAGGATCAAACACTAGTTGAACCACAACCTCGATCCCTCTCCCTCTGACAATAAAACACTACCTAACTGCGAGACCTTCGCCTCCTTCTTTGCTGAGAAAACTAGGCTTATCACCAACGATATCCAAAACTCTATGCAGCTCCTACCATCTGAACCCTCCTTACACTCCTCTCCCCATGATCAGGAAGGACACCCGAGTCACCTACCACGCTCACTAAAAAATACGGCAGCCTGGTCTAGTTTTAATATCTTTGGCAAAAATGTAATTCTAAAACTATTGGCCTCTCTGAAATACTCCAACCACTTCAATGACCCCCTTCCCTCCAAATTGCTCAACAAATCCATCCACCTCCTACTCCCCTTATGGGCCACAATCATTAATGCCTCACTCACCCAAGTCTGATTGCCTCAAAAGTGGCTAGGCCGACCCCTATTCTAAAAAAAAACAACTCTGACCAATCTGACCCCAACAATTATTGCCCTATCTCCAACATCCCTACCCTAGCCAAACTCCTAGAAAAATGTGTTCACTTACAGCTCTGCAATCATATCGAGCAATTCCAACTCCTCAACCAATGTCAATCTGGTTTCCATCCGGGTCATAGCACCGAAACTGCCCTGGTCCATATTGTCGATGATGCCCTTCGCTCACTGGACCAGAATGAATCTTACCTACTTATCCTACCTGACCTATCAGCAGCATTTGACACTGTTAATAATGATACCCTTTTGAATCTTCTAGAGCATAGGATGGGTCTCTCTGGAACCGTGCTAAAATGGTTCTCCTCTTTCCTTCACAACAGATCTCAGCACATTCTAATTAACCACGCTCTCTCCGACCTGGCGCCAGTGTCACTGGGTGTTCCCGAAACTCTACTCAGTGGCGTCTTCTCCGCTAAGGTGGAGGAGCTTCACCCCACTGCTTTGCAGCAGTGAAAGAAAGGAAAAAGAAAATGATAATAACTTGATGTTATCATCATTTTACCTTGTTCCTGCTGCAGCAGCATGGGGGTGGGGCAGGGCTGCTCTGCTCACAGAGCAGGGCAAAGGAGGAGTGGTGGGCACACTGAAGTGCGCATGACGCATTGGCCGGCCGTCTCGGGCCGGCCAAACAGTCATGCGCACTTAAAATGTTCTCCACCCAGGAAGCATTACAGCCTGGGGCAGCCTGTGTGGAGAACATGCCCAGGCCCCCAGGCCCCACCTGAGCATTGCAGCGTTGTGATTGGCTCAGGGGAGCCTGGCTGCTTCCTGTTCGGCAGACGCGGAGGAGAGATGACATGGGAGAGAGCGGCGAGGAGGTACGGCCGCCACAGGCTCTACTCTGTCTCTGACTCCGTTTAACCTATACATGGAGCCCCTAGCGTAAATCCTTAAACTGGCCCACATTTCCTACCACATGTACTTGGATGACATGCAAATCTATATGAAAATCTCCTCTCCTGATGACATTAATATCCTCAATACCAGCCTGACGAAAATGCAACATTGGCTGACTCATAACCACCTCAAACTCAATGCCCTCAAAACAGAATTCTTATTGATCTCACCACCCACCATCGCCCCCAATATCAAAGACTGGCTGTTAGACCTGGCATCATTGGCGGCATAGTTTGGAGATGGCTAAATTGGAAGGTCAGAAGGACCTTGAGAGTAAGAAGTTAGACATTGAGAAGAATCGATTGTCATTTGAACTTGAGAAAATGAGAATGGAACATGAGAGAATGTTGAGGGAGATAGAGATCAGGGCGAGGAGAGTCCCGGTCTCCCCTCTGGTGGCAGCATACCTTTAGTAACTCCTGAGAGTAGAGTTTATATTCCTAAGGATGTCATTAAGGATTTTCACAAGAGTGAGGATATTGGGCAATGGTTTGCCGCATATGAGATAGCAATGGTGTCCCACCGGGTCCCTGAGCAGGATTGGGGAGCGGGATTGTGGGGGCGCTTTGTGAGTGATGGTAGGGATACCCTGTTGGACCTGCCTGAGGAGAGCAGGATGGTGTATGCCCATATGAAAGAAGCTTTGATGACCCGTTATGGTTTGACCCCAGAAATGTACAAGCAGAGGTTTAGGACCTGTAAGAAGTTAGAGGGTACCACGTGGGTTGAATATGTGTCTTTTTTCTGCAGAGCAATGGATCGCTGGATAAAAGGTAGCAAAGTGGAAACTTTCGAGCAATTATATGATTTGTTTGCGTGGGAACATTTGTCCAGTAACTGTTTTCCAGAGCTACGCCAGCACCTGATTGATAGCAAGCTGACTAACCCTAGGAAGCTTGCTGAGGAGGCGGACAGCTGGGCGAGCACCCGGGTCCGCAAAGGTTTTGTGGGAGACTTCGCCAGAGGTGGGCAGGTCCCCAGCAGAAAAGTGGGGGGGACAAGGGTAAACAGAGGGAGTTCCAGAGGGGGCCCCAAAGTAATTCCCAAGGGAACCAAGCCGTGGTGTCCCAGCCTCCCCCTGAGAAGAAGCCAGTGACCCCGACAGGTAGGCCTGTTCATAGGGGGCCCCTTACTTGTTTCAAGTGTGGTCAAGTGGGCCACCGGTATTATGATCCCCAGTGTCCCCAGAGGGACCCCAATGCATCCCCTCGTGCACCACCCCGTGCACCAGCCCGCCAGATTGCCAGTGTTGCCCTGAGGGGGGAGGAAATGGAGGTCCAAGGTGGGTGGGATCCCATAGTGTTAACCCTTGTCTCACTAGGGGACTTTGAGAAGGTCCCTAACCCCACACTGCCGACCAACACTCAGAAGAACCGGCAGTGGGTGACCATCAATGGCCATAGGGTGGAGGCTCTCAGGGACACCGGAGCTAGTGTGTCTGCTGTCAGCTCCCGGTTGGTGTCCAAAGAGCAAGTTATCCCCCATGCATTCTGCCCCGTAGTGTCAGCAGACAACTCAGAGAGCCAGAGTGAAGTGGCTCAGGTTCCCTTCGAGTGTGGGGGGGGGTCACAGGAACTCTTCAAGTGGCTGTGAGGGCCGCCATGCCTGTAGACTGTCTGTTGGGCAACGATCTGGAGAACTCCCCGTGGGCTACGGTGGAGAGAAAGTCTCATTTGGAAATGTTGGGTTTGCCTGAGTGGGCATGTGTGACCACTCGGTCCATGGCAGCTCAGAAGGATGTTCAGGAGGGTCTGGAGTCTGAAAGTATGGCTCAGGCCCCTGCCTCAAAGAGAAGGGGTAGGGGGCGCGGGAAACCGGCCCGCGGTTCCCACGGTCCCGGAGGGAGCAGACCTTGAGGGGGATGCCCTGGAACCTACAGGGGAACAAGTGGCCGAACTGGGGGACCTAAACTGGGGGACCTACCGGGGCTGACCCATTGGCAGCAGGAAGGGGGGCCCTCCAGGGAGGAATTTTGCGAGCAGCAGAGAACCTGCCCTTCTCTTGAGGGGGTGCGGCGACAGGCAGCAGGTGACCAGACAGGGTCACATTGGATCTATTGGGAGAACGACCTCCTTTACAGCGAGCCTAAGGTTGCTGAGCCTGGGTCAGCCCGTGTGCTGGTGGTACCCCAGCGCTTCAGGACCTTCCTACTGGAGTTGGCTCATGATGTGCCACTGGCCGGACATCTGGGGCAGACCAAGACCTTTGAGAGGCTGGTCACCCACTTCTATTGGCTCCAGATGCGCAGGAGCTCCGATGCTCACTGCAGGACGTGTGAGACTTGCCAGGCAAGTGGGAAGAGTGGGAGGAAGATTAAGGCCCCACTACAGCCCTTTCCCATGGTGAGCACCCCATTCGAAAGAGTGGGCATTGATATTGTGGGGCCTCTGGATCCCAAGACAACCATGGGCAACAGGTTCATCCTGGTCTTGGTGGACCATGCCACCCGGTACCCTGAGGCCATCCCGCTCAGGACAGTGACGGCCCCCGTGGTGGGACAGGCACTGATGGGGATTTTCTCCCGTGTGGGATTCCCCAGAGAGGTGGTGTCCGATAGGGGAACTAACTTCATCTCCAAGTACATGAAGTCTCTGTGGGAGGAGTATGGGGTAACGTATAAGTTCACCACTCCTTACCACTCCCAGGGTAATGGGCTGGTTGAGAGATTCAACCAGACCCTTAAGGGCATGATTATGGGCCTAGGCGAGCCCATGAGGCGTAAGTGGGATGTCCTCTTGCCATGCCTGTTGTTTGCTTACCGTGAGGTGCCACAGAAGTCCTTAGGGTTCAGTCCCTTTGAGCTGCTCTATGGTCACCCGGTAAGAGGGCCTCTGAGTCTGGTCAAGGAAGGCTGGGAGCAATCTCCCAGGAAACCTCCCCAGGATGTGTTTAGTTACATGCTGGCCTTCAGGAACCAGACTCGGCGTTTCAGGAAACTTGCTGAGGCAAACCTGGAAACCAGCCAGGAAGAGATGAAACGCTGGCACGATCAGAATGCCACTCTGATCGAGTTTCAGCCGGGACAGAAGGTTTGGGTCATGGCCCCGGTGGAGCCTTGTGCGCTCCAGGATAGGTGGACCGGCCCCTTTGAGGTGGTGGAGCGCAAGAGTCCTGTTACCTACGTGGTGGATTTGCAGTCTCCCAGGAACCCCTTGCGGGTCCTGCATGTTAACTGCCTGAAGCCCCACTTTGAGAGGTCTGAAGTGGGCATGCTTCTGGCCACAGATGCTGGGATGGAGGAGGAGAGCGAGCCCCTTCCTGACCTCCTGTGTGCAGGGGAGCGAGATGGGTCAGTGGAGGGTGTGGTCCTCTCCACCACACTGACCCCTGAGCAGCAGGGTGATTGTCGCCAACTGTTGGGGCAATTCAGTGATCTGTTCTCCCTGGTACCTAGTGTCACTGATTGGTGTGTCCATGACGTGGACACCGGGGACAGTCCTCCCATTAAGCACAAGGCTTACCGAGTGACTGACCGGGTAAGGGCCTACATTAAGGATGAGGTTACCAAAATGTTTGCCCTTGGGGTGATTGAGTCCTCTAGCAGCCCTTGGTCCAGCCCAGTGGTCCTGGTACCAAAAGCTGCAGCGCCTGGTACCACCCCAGAACTTCGGTTCTGCGTGGACTATCGGGGCCTCAATTCAGTCATGAAGACTGACGCGCACCCCATCCCCAGAGCTGATGAGCTCATAGATCGGTTAGGGGCTGCCAAATACCTCACCACATTTGATTTGACGTCTGGGTATTGGCAGATCGCCTTGACCGAGGAGCAAAGGAGAGGTCAGCCTTCTCCACACCGATGGGCACTACCAGTTCCGGGTGATGCCCTTTGGAATGAAGAATGCCCCTGCCACCTTTCAGAGGGTGGTCAACAGGGTGTTGGTTGGGCTGGAAGACTTCAGTGCTGCCTACCTGGATGACATTGCGGTGTTTAGCTCCTCTTGGGAGGACCACCTGCGCCACCTCTGGGAGGTATTGATGGCACTGCGGAAGGCAGGCCTCACAATCAAAGCCAGTAAGTGCCAGATTGGGCAGGGTTCTGTAGTGTATTTGGGGGCACCAGGTGGGGAGCAGCCAGGTGGTGCCCCTTCAGCCCAAAATTGAAACTATCCTGGCGTGGGAACCCCCCAAGACTCAGACGCAGGTGAGAGCCTTCTTAGGACTCACGGGGTACTACAGGAGGTTTGTCAGAGGATATGGTAACATTGTTGCACCCTTGACTGAGCTGACTTCTAAGAAGCAGCCAAGGAAGGTAAACTGGACTGACACCTGTCAGAATGCTTTTGACGCCCTGAAGACTACCATGTGCACTGCACCCGTGCTTCAGGCGCCCAACTTTTCAAAGGAATTCGTTGTCCAGACAGACGCCTCAGAGCATGGTATAGGGGCTGTTCTGTCACAGATCAATGAGGAGGGACTAGACCAACCGGTAGCCTTCCTAAGCAGGAGGTTACTTCCCCGGGAACAGAGGTGGAGTGCAATTGAGCGTGAGGCATTTGCTGTGGTCTGGGCGCTGAAGAAGCTGAGGCCATATTTGTTTGGGACTCACTTCCGGGTTCAGACAGACCACAGGCCCCTTAGATGGTTGATGCATATGAGGGGTGAGAATCCCAAGTTGTTGAGGTGGTCCATTTCCCTACAAGGTATGGATTTCACGGTGGAACACCGCCCTGGTACAGAGCACGCCAATGCTGACGATCTGTCCAGGTTTTTCTGCGTTAGTGATGAGAACTCCCAAGGGAATGGTTAGTTCTCCCCACATTTCAGCTGGAGGGGACGTGCGTTAGACCTGGCATCATTGGCGCGGGTCTCCGTTCCTCTTTTCGCTTCTGACCTTTTATGTTGGCTGGATTTAGATGCTCTGGGCGCTGTGCCACTGCCAATCAGTGACACTGCGCGAATGCTCCCTGTGTAAAGATAACTGTATGAATTGGGATAATCATAATTGGCTCGTTTGGTTTACCTGTCAGTCCCTAGGATCAGTGCACTGTGTGTGCCCAGGGCTGGTAGACCAAATACTGCTGGTGGGCCGGCAGCGCTGATTTGCGTTACCCACCGAAGCAGCTTTTAAAGTATGTCTGTGTAGCATGTTCTAATAGCGAGTTACCCTCCATTTCACTGTTTACTATTGCGAGGCCACCCGTTCTAATAGGCCAGAATGTGCAGGCTGAGTATTACATGCCTTAATCCTACCTGCCCCCAGGAACCTGATAGGAACGTCGAATTTGATATGTTTAAGCTCAGAACATTGAGATGCATCTTTTAGTAAGGATTATTAGCGTAGCCCGTGTTCGAAAATGCCTCTACTAGAAACAAGGCATTTTCTGGCCTGAAGCTTTCCTGTAGGCTTTTGCTAGCGTGTGTATTGGCCGTCTGGTTTTGGAGCGGCAGGGCCAGCTGGGTCAGACCTGGCTGGAGAGAGATATCGGCATTTAGAGTATGGGGAGGGGTGACTCTTTGATCCGAGCAGGGCCGTACCTGGCAAGGTGAATGATGGCTCCATCTCCCACTGGGCGTCTGATAGCAGACCCCCAGATTCTTAAAGGGCAGGATGTCGCCTCGTAAACCAAGTGCTCCCCGACCCCACCTAACTGGTTCTGGCTGGATGCAGTGATTTGTGACTGCAGAGAACAAAGACTTTTTAGGTATAAAACGCTGCGCTGAAACCTGTTTTAAGTGTGTTCCTTCTGGATGTCAAGACGAAACTCTGTCCGAGCGGACAGAGGAAAGGACTTTGAAACTTTCACCAAGCTTGCTGAAGAAACTACCCAAGGGCCTGAATTGAGAGCGCCTCCTGCTGAAGTCTCAGGGACATTAGACTTCACCCCGTCAGCCACCCGAATTCCCTTGCTAGGAATTCTACTTGCAGGTGAGGCCTCCGTCGAGTAATCCGGAACCTCTAGTCCTACTGTGAGGAACGCGGACTGGTAATCCTTGTGAACTCTGTGTGTGGGCCGCCGCAGCTGAGAGAGAGCTGCCGCCGCTGAGTGCCCGCCTTAATTTGAATCTTCAGAACCTTCGCTGAAACTGTGTGGGCCGCCGCAGCTAAGAGAGAGCTGCCGCCGCTGAGTCTCCGCCTTATTTTGAATCCTCAGAACCTTCGCTGAAATTGTGTGGGCTGCCGCAGCTAAGAGAGAGCTGCCGCCGCTGAGTGCCCGCCTTATTTTGAATCCTCAGAACCTTCGCTGAAACCCTGTGGGCTGCCGCAGCTAAGAGAGAGCTGCCGCCGCAGGATGCCCGCACTTGCGTTAATTGTGCAACATCATGGATTGTCCTGTGAGCTGCCGCAGCTAAGAGAGAGCTGCCGCCGCTGAGAGCTCGCACCCTTGCTAACTTTGCATCACCGAGATTTGTCCTGTGAGCCGCCGCAGCCAAGAGAGAGCTGCCGCCGCTGAGTGCTCGCACCCTTGCTAACTTTGAATCACCGAGATTTGTCCTGTGAGCCGACGCAGCCAACAGAGAGCTGCCGCCGCTGAGTGCTCGCACCCTTGCTAACTTTGCATCACCAAGATTTGTCCTGTGAGACGCCGCAGCCAAGAGAGGGCTGCCGCCGCTGAGTGCTCGCACCGTTGCTAACATTGCATCACCGTGATTTGTCCTGTGAGCCGCCACAGCTAATAGAGAGCTGCCGCCGCTGAGTGCTCGAACCCCTGCTAACTTTGCATCATCGTGATTTGTCCTGTGAGCCGCCGCAGCTAAGAGAGAGCTGCCGCCGCTGAGTGCTCGCACCCCTGCTAACCTTGCATCATCGTGATTTGTCCTGTGAGCCGCCGCAGCTAAGAGAGAGCTGCTGCCGTGGAGGGCTTGCACCTTTGCTAACTTTGCATCATTGGGATTTGTCCTGTGGGCCGCTGCAGCTAAGAGAGAGCTGCTGCTGCTTAGTGCCCACGTCTTTGTGCACCTTGCACCATCGTGAATCGTCCAGTGGGCCGCCGCAGCTAGGAGAGCGCTGCTGCCGCCGCGAGCCCACCACGGAGCTGCACGACGAGAGTCATCGCCACCACCAGCCCGGGCCGCCGCAGCCGCGTGCTGCTGCCGCTGAGGGCCCGCCTGTCCAGGAGTGCCCGAATCATTGCGAGTGCACTTTGCGGACCACTGCCATCGAGAACTGTGGTCGCTGGGAGCCCGCCTGTCACCGTCTCCGCTTCTTCGAGAAGCTACGTGCTGTGTCCCCGGCCAACGGCAGGTATCTGGTGCGCAACGGGTCGCGTAGACCCAGGCCTTGAACTCAGTCAGTGCCACGTTCTGGTGAATACGTATTGCCCTTTTTAAGTCCCTACTGATTTACATGCATGGTGACTGGTTAAAACGCTTTTGAGAGTCTCGTACTAAACCTTAGATAAAGATACTATTTTTTTCTATACCTACTGGAGTTGTGTCCTTTTGTGGTGTCGTTACTGCCTTATTGTGCATGGTCATAAATGCTTCACACACTGCCTCTGAGATAGGCCTAACTGCCCCTGCTACGTTACCACAGGGTTGAGCAGGGGTTATCAAAGGGGGTAGCCCACTTGCCCTGACTTAGGAAGCAGGGTCCCGATTTGGACAGTGGCGCCAGCCATTGCCAACTAGAGACCCCCATTTCTAACACTGGCTATGACATCTTACTGCCTTTAATTGTAACCCACGAATCATTGACTCTGTTAAAATAGCTAGGTATAACCTTGGACAAAGCCCTCTCCAGGAGTGCCGCCACCAGAGGAGCTGACCATCAATTCCATATTCAAAGGAAACTAAAACCCCTCCTCCCCCCCTTCCTCCCCTTGCATGACCTCAAAATTGTGGTTCAAGCCCTTTTATTACCGAAATTAGATTAAAGTAGTGCCACCTTGGTGGGCCTATGGAAAATCTCACTTGCACCTCTGAAATCTACCCTGAATGAAGCAGACAGTCTCATAACTGGATCAAAAAATGTGATAACACCCCAGACCTCCAATCACTGAAATGGCTACCCTATGATGATAGGATCCACCTTACAATTGCATGTATGACCCATAAAGCGCTACACCACAGCCCTCCCTCCTACCTGACCCAGAGACTGACACTTTCGAGTGGAAACAGGCCTTCCAGAACTTACAAGCTCCTTACTACTCAAGCCACAAACATTTAAGAAAAAGAAAGCCTACAACAGATCCTTCCCCGGAATTGCCCCTAAAAGTTGGAACTCGCTTCCTCCCAAGATCAGAAGTAGCCCATCTACATCCCTCTTCAGAAATGAAGTGAAAATTCTGCTATCCAACAAACTCCTCTCACTATGAGGTCTTACCTCCCTCAGCTGAGGAGCGATTGTTCCCCACCTGTTTTTGTCGTTGCCTCTAGAGACATCATTCCCTTCCCCTCGTGTTTCAGCACTACTCTTTCTCCTGTGTCTTGCACACCGCTCTGTTACCTATCATTCTTTGTCCGACCTAATATTATGTCTGGTCCTTTTTATGCTCTCATCTTCACTCTTTCCATTTGCGTTTTGTAAGTAATTGTAATTTACTGTTCTTTATGCTCTACACTATGTTTGTACATTGTCACCGTTTGTATCATATTCTCCTTTGTCTTTTCTTGTATATCTTGTTGGTTATTGCCTGAGTATTATATCCGACCCTTTTGTTCTCATCCCCTCTTACCATTTTTGTTTGCAAATATTGTTCCTCATGCCTTATACCATGTCTGTACATTTCCACAGTTTGTATTTAATTTTCCTTTGTTCTGTATTGTAATGGGCTCCGTCACCCGTAAGGGTCTTGTTTGTGTTATATAAAACTCTAAAAATAAAATAAATAATAAATTAAATGCATTTCCAAAGTACACGTCCACCTCCAGCAAAACAGGTCTATTGCAAATTTCAATTTTGATTTGTCAATATGTGTTGGACTTGGCCCTTTTTGGCAGGTTCATCCCTAAACTTTTTGCCTTTTCTCTGACATGGTGTTGGTGGTTTTAGGCCTCTGGGCACTTTAGCACTGTGGTCCAGTGTAAAGTGCGTGCGCTCTCTGTGTACATTTGGTAAGGTTGGCCTGACCTCCCATAGGAATGCATTGGGGATTCCCTGATAAAGTGTGTCGCTGGTAATTCCTGGGATGAGAGGAGCAGAGTGGGCGAGTTTAGTATGTATTAGATTATAAGAATAAATGCTGCGCAATGGTGTGCGCAGATTTATGATGACTGGTTAAGAAATGCCACTTTTAGAAGTTGGCATTTCTGTGTGCTATGTGTCTGCCTGCCTGATGTGAATTGCATGTCTGGCTTGGGAGTGACAGGGGCTGGGAGGTGTGTGTGGCTCCAGGAGGGGCAGGGTGAGTCAGCGCTAGGCTGAATGGGACATCTGCATTGGGAGTAGTGGGAGGAGTAATCCCCTGACCCTGAATAGGACTGTGCCCAGCCTGTACAATGCTGGCTCCGCCCCCTGTGGTGTGTCTGATCACCTAGCCCCCACCTGACAAAGGGGAAGAGGAGCTTGGAAAACAAAGTGCTCCAAATCCCCCCTGAACCAGTTGCCTCTGGTTCCCCCAAACCCTACACTGCAGACAAAGGAGGGAAGTGGTATAAATGTAGGGGCTGTGACCCATGTTTTTGGTTCTGTGCTGGTGCTTGTTCCTGAACCTGCTGGGGCGTGCTGCTGCTGGGGCCCAGGAGGTACCACCATGAGGGCTTGCCTCCCTGGGCCCTGCATTGCCCCCTTGATCTCCATGGACTTGCTGGGACTTCTAGTGCCTCGTGAGCGCTGTGCCTTATTTCTTTATTTTTCCCCAAGACAGAGGAGAGCGTGGGCTGCGCAGCGCTGAGCTGCAGCCCTTTGAGAGGGAATCCCCATTGTAGGGATTCCCCCGTGAGGCTGGAAATGGCGGGTGCCCACCCCGCTTATATGCTTTGTTTGATAGCGGGTGCCCACCCCGCGTTTCACCACAGCGGCCCGATCCGAAGTAAACTGACCGGCCGGAGGCTGACAATCGCAGCGCGGCCGGAGAGGAAGTCAGGCAACATGGTGCCTGACGTGGGGCGGGACTTCCGCATCATCGAGGGAAGCCCGGCCCCGCGTCCAAAGAAGAGCCGGGAGAGCCCTGCCTTTGCCCCGGTGCCAAAGAGGATGTCCAGAGGAAGGACCGGCGAAGAGAGCAGACGAAGCCTCCCCAGCGAGGAACACGGACAGAGGGCCGATCCGGAGAGCCGGTGAGTGAAGGCTCTATGTTGCTGGTGCCGGTTCGAGGCACAGTGTCGATGCCCATTTTCTGAGCGGCCCCGCATGAAGAGGGCTGCTCCAACGATGGGGGCCATTCTTTCTTAGAGTCCCTGATGGGAGGGGCGCGTCGGGGCACATTGTCGGTGCCCGCCCTCCGTGGCCACTCTGAGGGCCCAGTGAGCACCCGTGTGGCATTCTTACAGCTGCCCCGCCTGCAAGGGGGCAGCTGCACTGAGGGGGGCAATTTGCTTCAGAGAGCCCAGTGGAGGCCCCGAGGGCACAGTCGTGCCAGGGCCCCCTTTACCTTAGTCTCAGCTGTGCCGCACCAGCACGGGCAGCTGCAACGTTTTGGGCATTGTTGTTCAGAGGGCACAGTGAGTGCCCAGGCCCACGTTCTGCTTCACAGCTGCACGGCAATTAGCGTCAGCTGCAATGTTTAGGCCATCAGTTCTTTTGGGGGCATTGTTGAATGAGCCAGGAGTGGTGAGATACACTCCTTTGCCCCAACGCAATTGCGCACTTATGGATCCTGCTGCATTGGCAGCCGCCCTGACATTTTGGACATAGGGCATTTGAGCCCTCTGAGAAGGCCAGTTGGCCAGGGGGACTGTGTGAGGTTTGTAGGGTGCCAGGCCCTAATGTGATTTATGTGGTGCTAGGAAATGTGATTTATGCACTGTAATTTATGCCTCTAGTATTTATATTTAGGAGGTTATTCCCTAATATGAGATTTATGCTTATGAGGTTACTGCATAATGTGTTTATGCTTAGGAGGTTACCGCATAAGGTATTTATGCTGGTGAGGTTATGGTCTAATGCGTTTAGGCTTATGAGGTTATGGCATAATGTGTTTATGCTTATGAGGTTGGCGCAGAATGTATTTCACGCCTAATGTGATGCGGATTGCATAATATGATTTATGTTGCAGGATATGATACTGAGTACACTGTTTACTATTTTCACTTTGTGATGGTTCTGACAGTGGCCCAATTGGCCCTGTCAGGTGTATATAATCCCCTGTAAATATTGTCTAGTGCCAGTTGGCACAGTGTATATTGTGTGATTACTATCCTAATGTGTTTATGACAATACAAAGGCTATTTTTATATATAACCTTGTGTGGAGTTCCTTTTGTGGTGTGCCTAGTATGTTGTTGCTGTGTGTGTGTTGCGCAAACGCTTTACACATTGCCTCCGGGATAAGCCTGACTGCTCGTGCCAAGCTACCAAGGGGGTGAGCAGGGGTTATCTTCGGCGTGTAACTCCCTTGCCCTGACTGGAGTGGTGGTCTCTGCCTGGCTTTGGCGCAAGCCTTAGCCAACCAAAGATCCCATTTCTAACAATATACATAAACAAAATGAGTAGAGTGTTCTCTGGTTGGTTGCTTTGCCTATTTGGGCATTATTTTACCCATCCTTGAAATCCTGTTACAAGTTTAGTAATCCAAAAAATAAATTAATTGTGCCGCAGAGGAGTTGCTATGGAATTCTAGGACTGATAAAGGAGTTTGCCCTCTTTCTTATCAGGAGACCCTTACACTGTTCAGCCTTCAAGACAAAAAGCAGGAAGTGTTACTTGCTTTTACCAATGGGATTGTGGGAAGACATTTGTAAAGTTTTGCTGTCTGAGGTGTAAGAGTTGTTTCAACTTTCCTGTTCCTTTTCCACTGAGCATACAAAACTTACAAAAATGGGGGGAAACACAGACTTAATAATGAGCTAAAAATATTATTTCTAATGTTCCGCATTTCTATTGACACAGCATTGTATCAAGCTGAAATACCAAGCCGTGGAGCGCTAATGCCCACTGTAAAATTGTGCGAAGAGAAGTACTGGCCTTCAGGAATATTGAGTTGTTGTAAAGTAAAAATACACGCAACAATATACTCTGAGATTTGGAGTCTTTCATTAAACATTGCAAGTGTATGTTTAAATCTCATTATGCAACCAAAGTTGGCTTAAATACCAGGACTGGCTAAAGGAGTCACATGTGACGTGGCACAGCAACAGGTGTTCCCTATTGTGCAATACCATGTACAC
The DNA here is from genome assembly GCA_963921515.1 of Calotriton arnoldi. Classification (NCBI taxonomy): domain Eukaryota; kingdom Metazoa; phylum Chordata; class Amphibia; order Caudata; family Salamandridae; genus Calotriton; species Calotriton arnoldi. The sequence goes on along the minus strand of CAWUFW010004747.1, from coordinate 1,262,715 downwards.
CCTCATCAGTCTCCACATCACCCTATGCTCTAATCATGGAGACAGCTTTGTACCCGGTCTCTGTACATCATACAGACTGACCTTTATGCATAACATCCTGATCATGATTTACCTACTGCATTTTTTAATAGTACTTAGTTACTATATAATGCAATTCACAAACCTACGAGTGGAAATTTCCACCTGTACCTCTTCTATCTTTTCTATGGGCCGATCTTCACACATGGAAGGGGGCATGGGGAGTGGCTGGAGAATGAGGAATACTTACTACAAAGTGGGAGTGGTTTATGGAGGGCCAAGGAGTGGTTTAGGGAGGGACAGACCCCTTCCACAAAAGAGCAAGCTAATTGCTATTCACAAACTACACTTAGCATTTTTTCTAGCATCGTCCATTTTGTTCTGCATTTAAAATGAATATGTAAAATTAATTCACATTAAAATATAACATAAAATATGTTTACCTTTTTTTAAAGTTCAATAAAAACTTAAATTTTTTCCTATACTTTATCATAGGGAGATCTCTTCCCCGGTGGGAGAGAACTCTGTCTACATATGAAAAGTTACTAGAAGCAACTTTATACTATTAACTTCATTTTGAGTTAAATATGTTATTCTTTTCAATATATTTAAATTAAAACTATTTTTAAAATGTATTATAAAAAAACAACAAAAGTATAATGTTGATGTTTACTTATTATGTATTAAAATTATTATGCATAGAATTAATTTTAATTAATTTCATTAATAAAAAAATTAATTAAACAAGAGTACTAAGATATTTTACCCAAAAATATAATTATATATATATATTATTTATAGCATTACATTTAATGTATATATAGTTTTAAATAGTAAAATTAGAGTAATTTAGTTTAACATTATTTTCTATTGGGTTCTATTTTTGAGCCTCTGACTATATTGTTTCAATGAGAGGGTGATTTCTTAGCGAGTGGTTGGCCAGGTGTGGAGCTGGACTTACACCAGGTCTGAGCTGAAATATATTTACTACTGCTTTTGGTCCTTTTTAGATGTAGTAACTTTACACTCATAAAGTTGGCTCCACCCCCTGTTTCAGGGGTTGGAGACATGTAAATCTATACTTTGTAGTAAATTTACACTCAGAAATAAATGGCGACTATCCACATGTAAAAAGTGAATTTACATGTCTAGATTTATTCATGTGTAAATCAATCAATCAATCAGAATTTATAAAGCGCGGCTAATCATCCGATAGGGTATCCAGGTGCTTGCAGGCCCTGGAGACTTATTCGAACAGCCAGATCTTGAGGGTCATTCGGTATTCCAGAAGTGAGGTGATGGTCCCAAGGTGCGTGGGGATGCTGTTTCAGGTCTTTGCTGTGATGTGGGAGAAGAAGAGTCCTCCAGTTCTGCTTTGGTAGATGCGGGGAGTATGGCCAAGTGAAAGGGAGGTGGAGCGTAATCTTCTCGATGGTTGGTGGAAGTTCAGGTGGTGGTTAATGCAGGTGGGTCCTTCGTTGTGTAGAACCTTGTGTGCATGGGTCAGCAGCCTGAATTGGCATCTCTTCTGTACGGAGAGCCAGTGAAGTTTTCTGAGGTGGGGTGTGATGTGGGTTCGTCGGGGAAGGCCGAGAATGAGTCTGGCTGCGGTGTTCTCTATGGTCTGAAGTCTCTGTAGAAGGTGTGCGGTGATTCCTACATAGGGGCATTGCGGTAGTCCAGTAGGCTGGTGATGAGGGCCTGTGTCACGGTGCGTCTCGTGTGTAGGGGTAGCCACTTGAAGATCTTACGTAGCACGCGCAGAGTGAGAAAGCAGGCGGAGGAGACGGCGTTGATCTGTGATTTCATGTACCTTTGTGGATATCCCTCCCAGTTCTCCCCTTATGCACAAACACAAAACCTTGTCTTGACAGGATGCACAGCACCCAGTGTTCAATGAGAAACTTTAACCGGTGCTCATCTGATTTACATCATCAATGATCCCGTGTTGCATACCACCCTGTGCTCCCATCATATAGACAGCTCTATGCTCACTATTTGTACATCCCTCAGAATCACTTTGATGCACAATCCCCCGCTCTCCCCTTACGCACATCTTGTGTAGACAGGATAGACCTTACCTAGTGTTTCAATGATAGATATCAACCTATACTCACTTGAGTCACATCACTAATGTTCCTCTGGTGCACACCACCTGTACTTCCCAGGTGCACATCACTCTTTAACTCTGTCCCCACCTTCAACATATTGCCCTACTCCCGATGCACATCACCTTGTGGTGCCCTTCGCTGCACGTTGTATTGTTCTTTGCTGATGGCCATCATTGTGTGCTCCTGCTGTACAGGGTTTTGTATGACTGTTAGCCTGTGTGTTGTGTGCACTGATGCTTCTATGTTTGTTCACCTGTGTGCATGGCTGTTTGTATGCTTGTTGGGCTTTGTAAAAGTGTGTGCCTGTAGGTCTGATTCTGTGTGCATGTGCAGTGTGTGCCTGCATGTTGTATGCCCCTGTGTGCATGCATTAATCAAAAGCCAAATCTATTGGCTCTGTTAGTTTTGTCAAAGACAAGGGCTGTTTCCTTCCTCTGCTTTGCTTGAGATACTTCCCCAATCTGAAACATTGTGTTAATTATCATAAAAAGTATATAATACCCAAACCTTAGGTTCACATTACTATAAGTTACCCTCATCAACACTCCCACCTCTAATAGTTCTTGGACCCAGCTAGGCATCAATTTATTTGCGAAAATGTTGGTGTCACGAGTCAACATGTTGGTCCAGAAATAATCACCACAGAAGAAAATCAAAGATTAAATGAGCTCTTGGCCCATAAATACCTTTAAAAGTTAAAACTGTTTCAACAATAAGAAATATAAACCTTACATTTAAAGGGGTTTTCAGAAATAGAGTCACAGGCAATAGGAGCCCAAGTGGCCTTCTTGCTAAACAGTCAGAAGACCATTGTACTGATTAGCAAAGTCTTTGTAGGTGGAACTTTGAAGATTTGTGCTGAAAAAGCCTTTTGAATGGGTACAAAACCATGTTTGGACTTCACAAATGTTGGCTTTGCACTGAAAAAGGATTTACTCACATAAAGATTTTCATATTAGTATACTCCTATGACAGGTAGTGAGTATTGCATGGCTGGAAAGCTGAGTGAGTTGGTGCACATCCTAAAATGTACACATTTATGGATATACACAAATTTCTCTCCATTCCCTCTCACCCTGACCCTGTAAGGGTCTCAGGCAAACAGATGTGCAGACACCTGCGCACATAGACTGACAGACCAACAGATTTAATGCACTCACACACACAAACCAACAAAGACATGCAAACACACATACATGTAAGCATGTGCACAGATGCACACCCTTGCGGAGAACAACAAATATACAAGCACAAATGCACACAAACAATAAACTAAAATGTACGAATCGACACACACTGGCAACACACACATAGGCAAGCAGATACAAAGGCACCCATACGCACTCACAACAAACGTACTGTGCATCTGTTTTCCAATAAATTTGGATGGAAGAGCGCAGACTCCTGATCTCAACTGAGCCACTTTGAGCATAACCTTCCCGTTTCACACTGAGAGAATTAGAGCAGGCTATGATCTCAAATTGAGGAACGGAGAGCATAAGAATCCAATCTCACACTGAGCCACTTATGCCAAGAGTTCAATCTCACACTGAGATGCTATGAGCAAGGGTTCGAGCTCCCGCTGAGACCAATACAGCAGGCCACCCGCCCACACCAAGCACTTCAGAGCCATTTAGAGCAGGCTTCACTCTCACACTGAGACTCCTATATGAAGGCTCCAATCTAACACTGAAGTACTTACATCAAGGCTTCAGTCTCACACTGAGACCCATAGAGCAAGGTTCCAACATACACTGAGACACTTACTCCAAGGCTCCAATGTCACAATGAGAATCATATAGCAAGGCTTCACTCACCCACCGAGACAAAACATAAGGCTCCAATTCCATACTGTGAAACTGAGAGCAGAACTCCAGTCTTCCACTAAGGCAAATATTGCAATGCTGGGAGGAATCACACACTGAGACAGTTAGAACACGGCTACAACCTCACAACAGGACTCTTAGAGCAAGGCTCCAATGACACACTGGGACATTCAGGGCCGGTCCTAGAACTTCTGGGGCCCCGGGCGAAAGGGAAGATGTGAGGCCCCTCTAATTTGCATGTAACATCCAGTCGCAGCCGGCATGACTCGCGGGTGGAGGGTCGCGCGGGGGGGTTAATTTAAAAATAAAATAAACTTACCTTCCCGGGCCTCGCGTCGTCTCTGCTCCTGACCTGCTCTTCTGCTTTCCTGCCTCTGGCAGGAACAGGAAGCAGGCAGCCTCCCTCCCCTCCCCTAAGCCAATCACAATGCCGCAATGGCAGCATTGCGATTGGTCGGGACGCCGACCAGCCAGGCGCCTATGGGGAGGCCATTTTCTCCAGGTAGGCTGCATTGCAGCCTACATGGAGAAAGGCCAGAGTGCGCATGACTGGTTTGGTCGGCCCCGGAGGACCGACCAAACAGTCAGCGCCCTTAGCAGTGGGCAAGGCACTCCTCCCCTGCCCTAAAGCAGACCCGCCCGCCCCCAACCAAACACTTCTGCTTTCTCGCAGTGCGAGAAGCAGAAACATAAAATGGTAGTTTTAGCATTTTGTGTTTTTGCTTCTCGCACTGCGAGCAAGCAGTGGGTGACGCTCCTCCGCCCTAGTGGAGGAGCCGCCCTTGGTAACATCACAAGAAGTGACATCACAGAAAGTGACATCGCAGGACTATTGATCTTATTTGGCATCACTGAAGAGACCTAACGTGGATATCAGTAACATGGACAAAAGATAAATATACAAATGAAATAAGTCCATATATTTTAAAACTGTATTAAATGGATTACATTTGTCACATTGGATGGAAAAGCTAGGTGCAGGTCTCAAAAAGATGGATATTTTTTACTCCTCGTTAACTGATTGTTTCCAGATGAGTGCATGATACAATTTCCAGTTCTGCCTCATAAAGGGGGGAGATCCTGTTGAGGTAATGAGGGGCGGATCATTCAAAATATAAAATGACACAAGAGAAAACCTCTCACACCATGGATATAATTGCAAGTTTCAAAAGGCTCCTTATCTTTCTGTGCCATTATTGTGCTACCTTAGGATGACATTAATACTTTGCAATTTGTTTTAACGTAAATCCTCTCACCAGTATCCCACACGCACATGCTAAGAGACGTAGGACAATCTTTTTTGTGTGTGGGCTCTTTACTCGTCAGAATTATGTTAAGTGCAAAAACACAACACATATAGTACAAAATTACAAGACACCATTGCAAACAAATAAAGATTGTACATAAATAAAAAAAGACTTAGAACAACCGAGACCACTGCTAAATCATACATTGACTTGAAGGTATGCTTCAGATTCAAGGGGTTTTCAAATCAACGTTTTTGATTTGGTGTTAGAACTGTAGGAAGTAGAAGTGGCCAACTTTAGCGCTGGTGGAGCCCTGTGCGACAATGTTGGTGCCCCCCAATGACTCGCTCTGCCACGGATTCCCTCACTACCACCCTTTAACAGTGCTCCTCAAGTCTCCATAACCACATTCTCGCTCAGATGCATTTAATTTGATTTACAGCGCCACTGATACCAGTGTAGGGTGTCAGAGGACTTTATATCACACATTACACAGAGACAATCAATCATACGTGTGTAAATCACAAGAGGTAATGTTACATAAGACAAAGGACATGACAATCATACTAGTAGGCAGTATAGTTTAATAGTGATTGATCTGGAGAAACACAAACTCTGAATTTAGAACGTAACACCATGGTTGGGGGTTCTCTTTAATAACCAGAATTGATTTCTGTCCAAATGAACCCTTTTTGCAACATTAGGATAATCAAAGGCTGGGGAAAAAACCATAATGCTGTAATTTATACCTTGCAGTTTGCATGCAGCTCTTAGATGACAGTTAATAGCTCATTGTTCTATGTTAGGATTTTGACTTATAAACTGCAAGTAACAATAGGATCTCTCTGACAAAAGCAGTAACCCACTGGCCTTTTTACATTATGTGGACTTAGTGATCTGCATGGTACATGTTCTTTGCAGCAGGCACATTAACCCTCTGTGCTACCTTTCCACAAGTCAAAACTTCCACTTGACAAAACACCATCTCTCTCTAGGAAGAACATTAATCACCGGAGTTATCATGACATTTTTATTGTTGCCGATAATTGCTGGAGGCCAGGAAGGAGGCAGCAAGGGCTTTTAGAAACATAATATACTTGCAAACATGACGCCCCCACCCGAAGTCAGTGCCTCAGTGCGATCTCATCGGTCGCACCGCCCTAGAGCCTTCCTCCTCAAGGGTCCTGTGACCTCAGTGACAGAGTCACTGTTGCTCTAGGGTGTGCTGCTTCGTAGGCCTGCCCAAAAGACTCGAGGTGAGCTTCAATAGGGGTTGTAGTGGACAGGCCTTCAAGGTTAACCCACACTTGCCACCGCTATGGTCCACCTGCTGGTGCTCAGACACCACTCTTCTAAGGTCTTTCGGGGCCTCCTAAGGTCTAGCATGGAAATGTGCTCCCTCAGGGAGGGTGGTCTGGTGGACTGGTCATGAAGGCTGAACCTGGTTCCCCAGTTCCAAATTCGGCAGCTCTGACCATAGTGCCACATCCTCTCCCCCACTGAACACCATACTGCCCCACTGAGAGAAACTCGCACTGCCTTCAACTACAACCCAATTGCACTGCGCTATAAACACCTGGAGGTGACTCAATTCAAATTACGCACTAGACAAAAGCAATATGCTACCTAAAAAAAAAAAGGGACAACATCCTGGAAAAAGCAAACACTCATAAGGAATGCAAGATTAAGTAAAAGCATGTGAAATGTAAGCAGGAACAACATGGTTACCTTAACGCTTTTGCACTTATTATTCAGAAATCAATGAGTGCTTTTGCATGAAAAGTTAAGGCCATGACTACAGGGCCGGAAGGGACCAGTTTCAATGTCCATTGCTTATATCCTTACAAAACGTAAGCAGTATGGTTTAAAAAGACCACATTCGTGAATACAGAGCCGCAGTATGCATTTTGTTTTCCAATCCGCCCATCAAGCAGGTATTGCAGTACATCCAGGAATGGTGCACTTCCACACCCGGGGAAAACAATGCTGTTCAGAGAAAGCCAAGAAAACAAAAGTAGCGCTTCACTGGCAAACTCTGTAAAGTGGCACTAATGTGTTTTGGGTGTGAATAAAATCAATCTGGCCCCTTTTCGACCCACTCTGTCTTGCTTTAGTTATTTTTTACATTTTGAACCTTTTATTTCTCTCCATCCCAAGGCTCCACTTTGGAAGTGAAAAATGTCAGAAAAAAGACGACCTTTCCAGCAAAAGCCTTTTTATATTTTGGATTAATTTCACAGGGGAACAAATAAAGGAAAGAAAAGAGGGAGTAGTGGCTACAAGGCCCAGGAAGGAGCCCCCACACCTGGACCTCGCAGCTTGCTCTAGTGCTTAGAGGCCCAGGGAAAGGGGGCCCCCTCCCCTGGGCCTTCGAAGCAGTAACTAGGCATTTTGTAAAACACTGCCCTAGCACCGGCAGTACTACATACATTTTAAATACACATTCCCATAAAACAAAATGGGTGATGTAAAAGTTAACAAAAGCCAGTTGATCTGGCTACTCCCTCCTCCCCACATCCACCTTGCCTTACCTGTGTTTGGCTGGTCCTGGAAACAAAGGGGCCTTCTGTCACCTAGCAACAAAATGCAGAAAGGGAATGGCCGGTACTTAACAGAGGTGCTGCCCCTCCCCTGACACTGTGAGCCATAATTGCTAGCCTGGCTGCTGTGCCTTCCCCACTCTGTTTGTACATTCCCCCACCCCTGCACCCCCAGGAATGCCACGACGACGCCCTGACCAGCAAGGTCGACTCAAGATGTGTATTGTGATAGTGTGGGGCAGGGGGCCTCGTAGGAGCAGGTGGGCTAACTGTGAAAGTGTGGCCTTTCACATGGAAGCGGGCCCCCTGTCTTTCAGCTGAGCGTGAGGCCCTGGGCAGCTGCCCACACTGCCCATGCCTAGCGCCGGCCCTGGGGACATTCATAGCAGGCTCTAGTCTCACATTGAGACCCTTACATCAAGTCTCTAGTCTCCTGTTTAGACACTTATAGTGAGGCTCCAGTGTCACACTGAAACACTTACAGCCTAAAGCTCCAATCACACAAAGAGACACAGCAGGGCTCCAGTGTCACACGGTGGCACGTATAGCATAAGGCTCCAATATTGCCTGTATAGCATAAGTTTCCACTAACACACTGGGACACTTAGAGTAAGACTTCAGTCTCTCAGTAAGTCCCTTAGAGCAAGGCTCCAGTGTCACGTTGTCACCCTGTCCAAAGTCACACTGAAACCTTTATAGTGCAGCTCCAAAATCACAATGAGACTCTTAGAGCAAGGCACCATCTCACACAGAGACCTTTAGAGCATGATTGTCGAGACTGAAACTCAGACAATGTTGCGAATGTGAAGGTTGAGTGTGAAGGCGATGTGAAGGCCTCCTACTCCCCTACAGGGGCGCACACCCCATTTTCTTTTTTAAACATCTGTTTATTGAGTTTTTGTTAATAAGCATCTGCTTACATGTTATATATATGACATTTACACAATTATACAAGGTCTTTACAGCTTTGATGCACAATCATTAGTTACAACAGTTTATTTCAGTTCCTGTCATCCCGCTAAACATATATTACATTAAGTTAGGGATTTTGCCGGTGATTAACTCTGGGGACTAACTGTCTGTGTTTGCTAGGACTGCTGGTTAAACATTGTGCAACAGATTTGAACATCTATAACAAGAACTTCTCCTTTACATATACACAATGTTGTAGTAACAGTGCGGGTGTGGTATAAGACATTACATGTGTAAAAACATTTCAGGTAAGTTTTGCTTCCCTTATTACTAATGATGTAAAAAGTGAGAGGGGTGGGTAGTGCTTCCTTTACAGTAATTATATCATGCATTGCCACTATGTTATTTTGGGTTGTGAGTGAGTACTGCACATATATTCATTTATTTTGCCATTACTGGGCAACTCCATAATTGCCCCCCACCCAACGGTTCTCCAAACCCAGGAGCACAGGGGACCAGATGAAGGAATAGAGACGGAGCGGCCTCTCTGGCCTATTAACTTCCAGAGGGAGTCACTGGTTGTGTGCTCCATCTAATGTGACGGTTCCGGGGGAGGCAGCGGCTGAGTCCCCGTCATTATCCTCCAATAACCCATATAATTCCTGCAGCATGGCTCCCCATTGCTTCGCTATGGGCACTTTGCGAAGGCCCGGGTGTCTTCTACACGGAGCGCCTTACCCTCCCCTCTAGCCCATACTAAGAATGATTGTATCCATGCTGATATTGTTGGCGGGTCCGGCTTTTTCCACCTCTTGCTTATCAGGTGCTTTGCAGTTAGCATACCCAAATCCTGGAAACGGGAGGTTGCCCTTAGTTTCTTGCCCCTAGGGTAGAGGTGCAATATACACTCCTCCCAGGTGCATTCTAGCTGGCACTCCATGGACGTCCCAGGATGTCGCACACTTGACTCCAGTATACATTTAGGGAGGTACAGGACCACACCATGTGTAGTAAGTCAGCCCCCACATGTCTGCATCTAGTTCATGCCCCGTCTGTCCGGCCATAAAATTTGTTAATTCTCTCTGGAGTGAGGTAGGTCCTCTGGAGTATATAGTGTTGTATAAGTCTGAAGCGTGAGTTACACGGGATGTATGTGGGACTAAGTAGTATTTCAGACCATTCCTTGTTCGTAAATGGCCGCCCTTTATCTGCTTCCCACTTCTGCCTAACAGACGTCATTGGGATCGCCGTGTGACTCCGCAAACCAGCTAGTGTGGTGACTGCCCCTTCCCATAATGTGCAAATATTGTATAGTGTAATGTGTGGGTTGTTCCGCTCTCATGTCTTTCCATCTGCCCCTAAGCGTTGGTAGGACTGAGTAATATAGTAGAAACTGACCAGGTGGCAAGTCGTTTGCCTCTGTCAGATCCTCAAATGGAGTGAGTTGCTCATCCTGGTAGAGATCCCCCAGTGTCTGCACCCCCATATTTAGCCAGCTCGACAACTCTGCAGCAGTAACCAGGCCATTTCTGATAGGCGTACCCTGTAGTGGTAAGGCCTGCGGGTACAGTGTTGTTACGCGTGTTATGTACATGCTCCTACAGTAAGTTTTGTATGGAACCTGCAATAGCAGTTGACTAGGTGGACGGCATCTTACGCATGGGTGAAATAGGTAAAGTATGTCTCCCACAGTCCACGGCGGGCCCACCGCGGCAGTGTCAACCAGTTGTAGCCCCACCAGCCATCTCGCCATCCACTGGAGTTGTGAAGCTAGATAATACTGCTCCATGTTAGGGACCGCTAGTCCCTCGTCAATTGGAAGATAAAGCTTCGCGAGGGCCACGCGGCAGCGGGAGCCGTTCCATATAAATTCCCTTAGGACAATTTTGAATCTCCAGAATATGATTGGGGCCACGTAGACGGGTAAGTTTGTAGAATTATATAATAGTCTGGGGAGCACCACCATCTTCACCAATGCAATGCGGCCTGCAACTGATAGCGGGAGCATACACCAGAAGGACATTTGCGAACGAATGTATGACGTTACTACGCATACATTCACCACGCATGGCTTTACAACGCGGTCATTACAACGACCGCATTGTTACCACGCGTGCCATTACATCGCAAGTTGTAACAATGACTTGCTGTAGGGGGCGCGGTGGATTTAGGAATAGTATTAATTACTATTCCTAAGTCCAGTTTGTGCAACAGCAGGGAAGGTGTTGGATTTACAATCCAACACCTTCCCTGGTGTTGCACGCCCCCTACAGCAAGTCGTTGTTACGACTTGTGATGTAATGGCACGCGTGGTAACAACGCGGTCGTTGTAACAACCGCGTTGTAAGGCCAGGCGTTGTGGAAACAGCGTTGTAAATGCTGTTTCCCTTTGCGAACGCAGTGCTGTGATTGCTCTGCCTATATTGCTCTCCAGCTAATCCTCCTGACTGTGGTATATGTGGATCCCAAGGTATCTGAATGTGTCAGGACGTCAGGGTATTCCTATATCACCTCATCGGAGTACAGGGTCCGGTTGTGCACGACTAAAGGGATATAGGCAGGATTTGCTCCAGTTGACCTTCAACCCCGACAACTCAGCAAAGGTCGCCAGCGTGTTCATAAGCGCGAATGGGAGGGTGCGCACATCCTTAAGATATATCATAATGTCATCCGCATGTGTAGATCTATGAATCAGTGAGTGGGTGTGTATGTACTGGTATTGGTCTGTGAATGGGTTTGTGAATGATTGGGTGGGAGTGGAGTGGGCGTATGAAAGGTTCTATGGGGTGTGAGTGGGTGCATCAGTGATTCTGTGGATGATGTCATCAGTGATGTCATTTGAGATGTCCTCAGTGATGTCACTGACCATCAGTGGCGGCTCGCATAGGGCGTGCTTTGGGGCGGTGGGGCGGGGGAGGGGCAGGTGGGGGGGTAGTAAACTCGGACATACGACGGAACGGAAGAAGGTAATAATTACTTTCCTCCGTTCCGTCGTATGTCCGAGTTTACTACCCCCCCACCCTGCCCCTCCCCCGCCTCGCCCTACCGCCCCGCAGCACGCCATATGCGAGCCGCCACTGCTGACCATGTCATGAGTGATGTAATATGTGAGGTCATAAGCCATGCAGTGCGTGAGGTGTGAGTTTTACTTAGCTCAGCTAACTGAAACTGCTGAATTTCACTGGTTTTGTACGAGTGAAATCTGAGCCTAACTGTAACGTCACTGCAACCTTTGGTTTTTTCAGTGAATTTCTAAGGTTTTTTAAATGCTAATTCCTAACTATAATGTCCCTGTAACCTTTGGTTTTTTTCAGTGAATTTCATAGGTTTTTTAAGTAGCAGTTGTGTTTGCAGAGTGATGGAGAAAGGAGCCTGGGCCTCCGACTAGCTCTCAAGAATCCGGCTTTGTAGGACTTACAGGAGGTACCAGGAGGGCTTCTTGGCCCTGAGATCACTCAGAAGTAAAGTGGACCTAATCCCTCAACCAGTAATGCACCAGGAGGTGCATTTGCAGAGTGGTGGAGAAAGGGGGCGTGGCCTCCGAAGACCTCTTAGCAATCCTGCTGTGTGGGACTTACTGGAGGTAACAGGAGGGGTAGTGTCCACCAAGTACATCCCTGGGTCCAACTACACCTCCTGTTAACTCCAGTAAGTCCCACACAGCAGGATTGCTGAGAGGTTGTCATATATATATATATCTATATATATATATATATATATATATATATAGATATATATATATATAGATATATATAGATATATAGATATATATTGAGCTCACTTCGTTAAACATGCTAACCAACTTGCCACATCTTTTCATTTACTTGTAAGTCCTCCGTCAATTGTGCCACCCACTAAAGAAGCCTTTTACAACATGTCTCAGGCCTGCCACTGCAACCTGAAGTGCAGTTTAAACTGCCAATTTGACCTGGCAAAATAAACCTTTTGCTAGGCCTAAACCTTCCTTTTTAATACCTATAAATCAACCCCTAGGATATGCTCTAAATAGCCCATAGAGTGGGCTGTATTGTATTTGTGTATTTAAGATTTACATGCCCTGGTAGTAAAAAACTCCTAAATTCATTTGTCACTACTGTGAGGACTTCCTCTCCTAAAGAATAAAATTGGGTTACCTTAATACGTTTAATAAGTGCTAACCTTTGATTGGGAACAGGACGAAATGCCCTTTTTGGCCTCAAAAGAATTGTAATTTACAATCCTCTTTAATGGTAAAGTCTGATTTTATGTCACAATTCTGTCCTAACCATCTGATGCCTGTTCCCAGTGTCCTGGGACACATGACCCTGCTGTTAGTCTTTGTGTATTCCTTCAGGACAGTGAGACGAAGGGCTTAGGTGTGGGCAGGATGGGCCATCCTGAGTGAATGGATGGGGCGGAGTTGTTCCCTGCCCTAATTTCACTTTAATAGGGCCTTCCTCCAGCACAAACAAAGAAACCTAACACTAAACTTTAATGACCCTAGACTTCTTGGATCCTTGACAGGGTAAGGAAGGAAAGTTCCAGGACCAGAAGTCGGGGTAGCCTAGATGTTTCCACCACTTCAAAGGCTGACACCAGGTATAAATATTAGACCCTCAGACCAACTCTTCAGTATACTCCTGTCCTTCTGCTAGAGGCTTGTCTGGACTCCCATAAGACTGCCCTGCTGCAGCTGGTGGACTGTCCTGCTGCTGCTAGAGGCCTGTATGGATCCCCTGAGGACTGTTCTGCTGCTTGAGACTGCCTTGTTGAAGGAGAATTAGACCATCTCCTTGTTCCCAGGGGACCTGAGTGACTCCAAGAGTCAGTTGACTGACCTCCTGTTCTGAGATACAGGGACACAACTAGCTCCAGAGGCCTTACTGCAACTGCCCAGCTGACCTCCTGCAACTGGACCTACCCAGACCGACAACTGGACCTACTGGAGCCCTGCCGGCCTCTGCTAGAGTAAGTTCCTGAACAATTGTCTGGCATCAGAATGTCCTCCTCTGTCAAGAAAAGGAGAAATCCTGACATTTTGGGCCGTTTGCAACCACAAATGGGTCAGTTTGCACCAGGACTCTGCCACGCACGACTGACACCAATGAGAAGCTCAAGTGAACCCAACTCTTTGCACTACAGTGACCATCAGCAATGGCAACCAACTTGAGATCTGCACTTCACGCTACTGCAACAACAGCCTGTGGTAACCGCCAACAATGCTAAGCTCCAGCAACGACCGGCCATGATGCCCGACTGGACCTTGGTGCTACAGTGGCAACCGCCCTTGACTGCAGGCCTACTCTTCATGCTACAGCAACGACCATCTGCGATGCTCTCTCTGCTCCTCGTGTCCTCCTTCACCATGAAATGGACTCTTGACTTTGAGATGGTAACTTTTTCAGCAGGACTAACCTGGTGCCTGTATCGGGCCCGTGATTCATCGTGGCCAGCCTGAATTTGTGACTTACCCCCAGTTTAGCACGACCAGATTACTGTGAGCGGTGCTTGGTGCTTTTAGCTGCTATATGTACTTAAATCTTTGAAATTGCATATCTCCCAGTCTACTCATTGAATTTTCATCATTCTGGTCTCATTTTATTTACCAAAATGTATCCTATTTTTCTAAATTGGTGTGGGATTTTTCTTGTGTTGTGTTTTCACTTTATTATTGTTTGTGTACTGCATAAATACTGTACGCAGTGCCTTAAAGTTAAGCCTGACTGCTTTTGTGCCAAGCCACCAGAGGGCTAAGCACAATTTAATTTAGAGATGTTTGTGGTTCACCCTGACAAGGATTGTGGTTGTTGCTTGAGAAGGATTTCCACCCCCTCAACCAATAACCCAATTTATTACACTAGTTCTCCCTTCCCACCTCCTTAAGCCTCCCTAAACCCTTCCCATTTAATCATAAAAATTCCCCATTTTCCAGCCCCTCCCTCATCCCTTCCATATTTACTACAAAAATGTATACCTTCATGTGTGGCGATCTCCCCATTTGGGGATGTAGATCTCTACACTTAATAGATAGAAGAGGCAGAGGTGGAGACCTCCGCCTATCCGTTTGTCAAAAGCATTTTGTAATATATGAGTAATACTGCTGAACAACACTTAGGTGAAGGCTCCAATCACACACTGAGACACTTATACCAAGGATCCAATCTCTCTCAGAGGTAGTCAGAGCAAGGCTCCAGCCTCACACTAAAATACTTAGAGAAAGGCTCCAATTGCAGACTGAGCCACTGAGAGAAAAGCTTTAATCTCACCCTGGGGCACTTAGAGCAGAAGGCTCAAATCTTGTGCCTAGATACTTATCCAAAGTTCTTACCTTACTCTGAGACAGCTAGAGCAATGCTCTGGTCTCAGACTGAGAAAGTAGAGCAAAGTGAAATTTAGACACTGAGACTCTAAGGTCCTGATTCACAAAGGGCCTCCGCACTGATGGCAGAGGCCTCTTAGTCATGGGGGAGTCTCCACATTCGGGCGGCATCTCTGCAATGAGAATTCTCATTGCAGAGATTCTGTCCTGAGTGCGGAGACTTTCTCACGACTGTGGGGCCTCCGCCATGAGCGCATAGGCCCTTTGTGAATCAGGCCCTTAGAGCATAAGGCTCCAATCTATCAGTGATACACTTATAGCAATGCTCCATTCTCAAAACTGAGACGTTTAAAGCAGTGTTCAGCCTTACAATGAGACGCAGCAAGGCTGCGGTAGGACTGATGTCTCTCACTTGTCGTCAAAATGGCATATTTGAGCACTTAGGATTTTTCCCTGTCATTAAATGAAACCAAACTCCTGAAGCTTTGAGGTGAAGGCAAACATGTCTTCCACCGATTATCTCTTTTGGTCAGTTGCACCCAGTTTCGCTGCACCTACTCACCAAGGGTGTGGACTGCCGCCACCCTTAACCACGATGAGCCAAGCCCAGAAACTACATTGAAGTAATCTATTTGGCCCAAAAATGAAGTGAGATATCCTGACCCCTCACACCTTCATGTGTAACTCTGATATGGAGCGTCTCCAAAAATCCTACCGCAGTGTTGAGGGTTTGTTTTGGTTTGAACCTGAACCATATAAAAAAGGCTCCTTGAGCTACTCTTCATCTCTCGTTATTCAGCAGACATTCACACACCGAGGAGGAAGGCTCTGGTAAGTCTGAGGGTCTTACTATTGAATTCTCAAAGAATGGAATGAAAAAAATGAGGCAGATATGTAAATGTAGCCTTGACTGCAAGGAAAGGAATAGTTCCAGATCCTCTAGTCATTATTTTTCGTAGCATTTTTTCTCCCTAATTGATATTTTCTGTGCCAGTTTGTTGCCTGATAGAAGAGCAGAACCTTGTGGTGGAGAGTAAATTACGCTTGGGCAGACTGCTGGAACGTTCAATAGTCCAATACCATAGTGCCCTTTGACCCTTAAACATTTTGCGTGTGTGATTAGAGGCATCTCCATTCCTGGAGACTGAGACATGTTCTACTCTGAGACTTACATAGGACCAAGCCGATTGATTTGGCGATGGAGGACAACGGAAGATTCTCTGAATTTACTGTGTTTCACTTCTCACCAGGGCTCTCATGTAAACACTCAAATAGCGAATGAATCACAAAAAAAATGTTTCCTGAAGAAGTCGGGTCAAGAAAGAGTGGCCCTGGTCTGTGGGGCATTAGGCCGCGGATGTAGACGGCAGAGTCAGTAATGTGTCAGCTTAGACCTGACATCTCAACAGCTCCACCCCTAACCCTGCCAGCCATTGGGCCACCTGGAAGATTTTCCAATGTCTCTGTAGAGCAGCTCGCCACAAACTGGAGCCATCTGCATAGTACAGGTGTATCCTCTTATGGGTGGAGCGCCCCTTTGTTGACAATCCCTATGTGATACGTTGATACCTTAAAATGCGCATGTCTCCTTTCTCACTTTTCAGATTATCGCCGCGGCTCTTCTCGGAGTTTTCCTGACTCACACAGGTGCCAATGACGTAAGTACTTTAAACATTTACACTGGCTGACATTTTGTTCTTAATTCATCCAATCTCAAATATGTATCTTCATGTGCTGCGGTTTTATTTGTTTCTAAGCAAAAAAACTTGTTTGGATTTGCTTGAGTGTTTGGCAGTGCAGGTGAGACTATTTTGCAGTTATTAGTTGCAAGGGTTAGGTCCAAGTTTCAATTTCTGTATGTCAAACAAATCGCGCTCTATGCTGTGGTCAGTTGGCGAGTTCAGTGATGTGAGGCCTATTGCACGGTTTAATGTACAAAGTTCTAGGTTTTCAACGAGCCTGTGGTAATTTAATATTTTACCTGAAGTTGCTAAAAAGAGGACAAAGAGAGAGTTCAGTTGTGGAGGGTGCTGAATAAAACGACGTCTTTACGTGAAATGTTCGTCTTCGTTCCATTAAGCAACCATCGTGTGTGCTTCCTCTTCCACCACCTCCAATTCTAACAAGCATTTGCAAAGCCAATAGCTTTGGTGCTCGCTGCCTGCCATTTGGATTTGTCAATGTTTGTTTTGCTTTGCCATGGTTTTTGTAAAATGTTATGGTAGAGGGGGCTGCAGGACCCTCCCCAATATTGTAAAATGGCTAAAAGAATTTTTTTGGGGGGGTGTGCAGACAGTAAACATTGCCATTGTAGTCTCTCTGTCACCGAAGGGAACTACTCTGAGGGCAGATGTGCTCTTATGAAGGAGCAGAATCCCGTGACTCACAGGTAAGTTAGCCAAAGGCTGAAGTAAGCTGACCGATTAACCAATGCAGTACGCTAAAGTGGGTGTAAAAACATTTGACAGACACAACCAGAGACGAATGAATAAAAGGGGGGGGCTGATTGAAAGCCCCTATAATTATGTATATTATATAGTGCTTTGAATGGGCCGGTACTGTCCGGTACGGAGTACCTGCACTTTTTTATTTTTGGAGGGAGAGTACCAGCACTTCTCAAGAGAAATGCTATACTTTTATTTGGAGAGTACCGGCACTTTTCAGAAACAAGCAGGTACTCTGGTACAGAGTACCTGCACTTATATTTTTCCATTTCAAGCACTGATATTATATATATTTTTTTAAATAACAATTCGCATTTTTCTAGTCCCACATCTCCCTGTGCCTGCTTCTTCTCCTAGCCCTGGGCAGATCTTGCGGAGTTTCACTCTGTGGAATTCCATGGCGTTACTGAAAAACTCCGCCGAATTCCGCAGAGTTTGACTTGCAGGCAGAGTAAGTTTTGTTCCGCGACAGCCACCCCTACCTGGGACTGGGAGTAGTACAAATGTGTGTTCAGCTTGTGCATGGCATGCCTCAATGCAGTGTCGTAGCTAGCCACTCTGCTGCCCGTGGCGGTCCCAGTAAGAGCGGGGGAGGGGGGGGGGAGCTGGCACGATACTCCCGTGATTGCTGCCCCGCGGACCATGCATGAAAGAGCAGGGGAGGATGCCTCAATGTAGCTCTATAACATGTAGCGAAAATAGAAGTGTTAATTAGGATGGCCTCCAGATACTGCACATCAACACTGATAGTCTAATATTATTCGCTTTACGGACTCTGTGTGCAGAATACTTTTAAGTAAACATTGTTTTTGAACGGCTATTTCCCCTTTCTTCCACAGTGCATACATTGCATTTTTGAAAGGGCCAGTGTTTATGTCACAGCAGGCATTGAAAAAACTTGAAACAAGTCGTCAGGGATGAGTTCTTACGGGAAACCTTTATAGGACGGCGGTGAAGCTATGGGAACACCCAAAACAAGAAAAAAAAAATTATATCCTGGCACGCACCCCTCCTTCTTATTGCAAAGACACCATCTCTTGTCCCCCACCTATGGCAGGGGTAAAAGCAGCTCTCCCTTTCGTGGTCCAGATGGGCCGCCCTTCCCCTGCCCCTCCTTTAAGACGGACTCTACACATCTTCTGCCATTGAGCCAAATCCTTCTCCAGACCCCGGGCACGCCCCTACCCCAGAGCTGGATTATTTTCTTTGACCCAAGGCATGGCTTTTCCCCTCTGCCTGCTCTGGAAAAGCTTTTGTTTTCTTTAGTATTAGTGAAGCAGAAGCGGGCTTCTCAACAACAGAAAGGGGAAGAGAACACCAGATGTTGGTGAACCACTGAAGTTAGTTTTATACCACTCAAACTAATCTGGTTCCTCACCTGTCCCAGTGGCCTCCAGGCACTTCCATCCCCCCTCCCCCAGTTCCAACATGCATTTCTATCCAGTGGCATGGGTGTTATGGGTCCTACAGCAGGCAAGGGCATCAGGCCCTACAAATCCTACTTAATAAATGAAGAAAATAACATTGAAGGGGACCCTCTTACCTTTGTGGGTGTTGGTCCCACTACACCTGAGGTACTACTGATACATGCGCCCCTGATTCTCTATGCCCAACATACTTTAAGGCTGCAGTGCCATGAAGTGCAATGCCGGGGAGCCTTCAAATTGCTTGCACAACGGGTCAGTATAAACAACTCTGGGTGTTTTCATTCACACACCGGACACCCTGGGGCCGATTCACAGAACTAATCTGAGATAAAATCCTAAACTTACTACTTTTGGTATTCACAGAAGGCATTTAGTAGTAGTAAAGTTAGGACTCCTAACTTTACTACTACTAAACTGAGATAAAATCCTAAACTTACTACTTTTGGTATTCACAGAAGGCATTTAGTAGTAGTAAAGTTAGGAGTCCTAACTTTACTACTACTAAACTGAGATAAAATCCTAAACTTACTACTTTTGGTATTCACAGAAGGCATTTAGTAGTAGTAAAGTTAGGAGTCCTAACTTTACTACTACTAAACTGAGATAAAATCCTAAACTTACTACTTTTGGTATTCACAGAAGGCATTTAGTAGTAGTAAAGTTAGGACTCCTAACTTTACTACTACTAAACTGAATAAAATCCTAAACTTACTACTTTTGGTATTCACAGAAGGCATTTAGTAGTAGTAAAGTTAGAGTCCTAACTTTACTACTACTAAACTGAGATAAAATCCTAAACTTACTACTTTTGGTATTCACAGAAGGCATTTAGTAGTAGTAAAGTTAGGAGTCCTAACTTTACTACTACTAAACTGAGATAAAATCCTAAACTTACTACTTTTGGTATTCACAGAAGGCATTTAGTAGTAGTAAAGTTAGGACTCCTAACTTTACTACTACTAAACTGAGATAAAATCCTAAACTTACTACTTTTGGTATTCACAGAAGGCATTTAGTAGTAGTAAAGTTAGGAGTCCTAACTTTACTACTACTAAACTGAGATAAAATCCTAAACTTACTACTTTTGGTATTCACAGAAGGCATTTAGTAGTAGTAAAGTTAGGACTCCTAACTTTACTACTATTAAATGCCTTTTGTGAATACCGAAAGTTGTGAGGAGTGATTGCAATTGAGATCAAGCCCAGAAAGAATTTGTGGGAGGCAGTTACGTGCCCCTTAAAACACAGTCTTGTGCACGCACAGAAGGGCTAGAGGCCAAAAAGCGCACAATAGTCTCCCTTCAGCCATTGTGACCAAAGTTCTCAAATCTCGCGCAACAAACTTGTGCACAGCCCTGCACAGGTGGCGTCTGCGCTATGGATGTTTGTCTTTTTGGAGGGGGCTTACAGACCCAGAATCCCATGGAAAGGGGGGTTGCACTACAGGAGAGTCCAAAAGTGTTTTTCTGAGGCTGTACTCACCTTCAGCCCATCTGCTCCTGTGCACCCTCTAGATTTGAGATGATTGAGAACAACACACCAGTCCCGCAGAAAGTCATCAAAGCTGAACCACCAGCAAAATCACTCCTTGGGATGCCAGCTTGGGGAGTCCACCCCTGTGGATGACAAAACCACTCAGTCTGGTAGCGCAGCGCAAGCAGCCCCCCGGGGAGACCACACAGAGTCGGGAGGAATGGCCGATCCGAGCCCCTCAGCCAGTAAAGTCTGGGTGCTAGCTCTACAGCCTCTCTTCCCTGCGAGCCTGGCTCCTCTGGTCCTTTTACTCTGACACTGTACGCGCTGCTCAGCAGTCCCTCCACCAGTCCTGTGCCCCTGTAGGCTCCGATGCTCCTGGACTCGCAGCTCCGGTCCGTTTGTAGCTCTACCAAGATCAGACTCAGTTTACCTTCCACGTTCCCACCTTGTACTTCCAGGCCCACACTCTTCCCGCCCTGCAGGTCCCCTGCTCCTGCTGCTCCCGCTGCACCCACCCCCTCCAGCCGACCGCCCCTCCCCAAAGGCATCAGCATGCTAGGGATTGCAGTCCCCACAGCACTGCAGGCACAAATCAAAACCCTCCTTTCTGTCTAGTGAGCTAGGGGTGTGCGGTGCACCAGTAAAACTCCGCCATGCGACGGAGGCAGAGTTTTTGTTGAACTTCACACTCCAAGCAGAGCACTGAGTACCAAAACTCCACGAACTCCGCCAGCAGAGGCGGAGTTTACCACCACTCCTACACTCCACCACCTTGACCCTCTTGCACATGCCTTCCTCAGCTGTTCAGTCTTTGTGCTCTCACTTACTTGCCCTTCCTGCCTCGGTCTTCCTCCTAAACCCACCCTTCCACCTCCCTGCCTCCCCACTCCCTGTATCCTCCAGATAAGGAGCTGTTATATATTTAAGATAGCGATAGTTTCTACATTCAACTGACTGGTAATATCTATCAACGAGAGGGTGTGTTCTTCCGGAACACAGAGAAGTTGAACTCTTTGATAATGTCTATCACCCTTATAACCCAGCGTTGGCATAGTTTTTTAGGACAGAGAAAGCACATAAAACCATTTGACAAGCTAAGTAAAAATGAATTTTTATGTTGAAGTCATACCGTCTCTATGACATTGGTGCACAAAACTAAAGCCTACTCATTTTTTTACATTGTTTCTTTTTACTTTAAAAAAAGATGTCAATTAAGGGCATCTGCCCCGTTTATAATTCTCTAGTATCCTTAGACTGGGGTTGGCAATGGTGGATGGCTTTGGGACCTCAAGTAACTGCCTAATGTACGAAAGCCTGCTTTCAACAAGTGCTCGTGTCTGACTCGTGGGACCTCTAGTAAAGGCCTAAGGTACTACCCCTGGTAGTGAAAGGACTTGGGCTTGACTCAAGGAATCTCTAGTAATGGCCTAGGGTAATGCAGCCTGCCTTAGAAAAGTGCTTACTGGAACTTATTAACACACTGTAGGCCATGCAAACACCACATTTGGATGAGGTGTTTTTGTGTATTTTTTGTTTATTCAAATCTCTTGTCTTTGTCAGGTACAGGGTTCAAATATGGTAATTACAGTATCAGAACATGCAATATGAACAAGCATTGCCAACTTCTATAAGACTGGCTTGAATTTTCAGTTCCCAGTTTTAGTAATGCTTGTTCCAAAAAAGGTGAGATCTGTTGGCTTTGCAAATACTTTTTAACTCTCTTGTCTCTCCCCAGGATATCAATGTCTCTAACCAGGGGAACACTGGTGGAGATGTTCACCAGACAGTGAACATCAACAACCAGGACAACATCGCCAACATCAACGACTTCAATGGCTGGGACTCCTGGGATTCCATCCTTGACTACAACAGGGTAAAGTGACGAAGTGACATATGCTGTTTTCTTGATTTCACACTTCACACATCTCTTCACATTTCTTGGTTTATGTATGCATGTTACTCAGGTTAAGGATTTTCTACCATTGTAATTTTTGCCTCCTAATACCCTGACTTGTTCTCCATAATGTGATGCTTTCATTTAAACCAGTCTATTTGTTGTCATTTCACATACCCACAGGCTTGGCACAGGTACAACGTATTTTTAGGAGGTTATCTCAGAGGTCCATTTACGTCAGTGACATAGGAATCCAGCCATAGGGCACCTCACTTGAATAAACCTGACTACCTTACATATAAACTCAGTGCCATATTTATGTTAGCACTGGCACTCTTGTGATGCAAGACAGTGCAACTGACCAACTTCATGCACAGTAACAATTTTGACACAAGTGCAAAGCCGAAATCTCTTTGCATCATGGAGGGCCAAACTGCCTATATCTATGCAAAGGAGGCAAAATAAGGGGGAACAGTACAAACACGAACATATCTTCATCAAAGTCAGATTTTGTAAAATTGTATGGCCTAGCTTTGCGTTAAAATCTAAAGCATATCAAATGCACTACCCTATTTTTCACCCTATACCCCTCTCAATATATCTTCTACCTCAACTCTCTGACTCATCTCAAACCTCTTTCTACTACTCTTTCCAATGCACTACCCTATTTCTCACCCTATACCTCTATCAATATATCCTCTACATCCACTATCTCATTCATCTCAAACCCCATACCACTACTATGACCCCCAAAATAGCCCTTTCTAGACTCTCCCCTACTCTACCCCTCCTTGCACCATCTGACACCTCTTTTACTATACTGATCCCCCAAAACAAGCCTTTCTAAACTCTTCCCTCTGACTCTTCCCCTCCACATCCCTTTTTACTCATCCCAAGCCTCACACTACTGCTATGACGTCCCAAAAAAATAATCTAAATCCTTCACGCTTCTATCCCTCCACTATCATTTTCAATCAAAATAACAGACTAACATGTCCACTTATCAAATTTCATATGTCACTATACTAATTCACCACTAATCCTTTATGGGTTACGAGTAGCATGCTACTCGCTGAAAAAAGCGCTTCAATACCTCATTAGGGGTAGCAAGCACTATATAAATGCAACCCTATTCCCTCTTCTATCCCTCCGCTATCCTTCTCAATCCAAATAACTGACTAATATCCACCACTCAAATTACTTTCATATTTCACTAGACTAATTCACCACTAATCCTTTATGGGTTCTAAGTAGCGTGCTACTCGCTGAAAAAGCGCTTTAACACCCCATCAGGGGTAACAAGCGCTATATATATATATATATATATATATATATATATATGCAAACCTCTGTCCCTCTTCTATCCCTCTGCTACCCTTCTCAATCCAAATAACCGACTAACATATCATCCACCACTCCAATTACTTTCATATTTCACTATACTAATTCAACACTAATCCTTTAATGGGCTCCAGAGTAGCGTGCTACTCGCCAAAAAAGCACTTCAACACCCCTACAGGGGTAACAAGTGCTATATAAATGCAAACCTTTTTCCCTCCTCTATCCCTCCGCTATCCTTCTCAATCCAAATAACTGATTAATATCCACCACTCAAATTACTTTCATATTTCACTATACTAATTCACCACTAATCCTTATGGGTTCCAGAGTACTGTGCTACTCACCAAGAAATTGCTTCAACACCCCATTAGGGGTAACAAGCGCCATATAAATGCAAACCTTTTTTCCCTCTTCTATCCCTCCGCTATCCTCCTGAATCCAAATAACTGACTAACCTATCCACCACTCAAATTACTTTCATATTTCACTATACTAATTCAACACTAATCCTTCTTGGGTTCCGGAGTAGCGTGCTACTCGCTGAAAAAAGTGCTTCGACGCCTCGTCAGGGGTAGTAAGCGCTATATAAATGCAATTACAATACAATACAATAAAAATCTGTGGCAAGTTGAATAGCACATTATATTCTTAGGCATAGCATTGTAATGTGGTCAAAATTACACATTTTATGCAGCTTACCATTGGATGGTTGCTCTCATGCTGAACTTTGTGCTGGAATGTACATTAAGGGGCATTCTTTCAAAGAGTTCACACAATGCATTAAAGGGAGAGAGCACAACTGCTCTATATCTTCAAAGAAATGTCACAATTCTGCTCTCACAATGCACTGGCGCACCTGTGGCTGCCTAGTGACAATGCAGGAATCATTTTGCCATAGTGCAAGGGTGTCTGCATTAAGGTCAGGCTAGCTTTTGTGCAAGAACAGGTACTTTCCTGCACAAAAACTTTCCTTCAGGGCTATTTCCTCTTTGTGTGTGTGCGGCAGAACGCAGCACACAGCAGAGAAGAAATAAAGAGGAGAAATAAAGATATTTCTCCTCGTAATGCCAGCCACAGTCAGGTGCACCATTATGGTGCAAACCCATGTATAGAAGTCTTTGTAAATATAGGTTTGCATCAGAATCCATGGGTGGATGCATGTGATGCGCGGGAACGCCCATGCACCACCCACGGAATACCTACCTGATGCAAATTAATACAAAGGAGTGCAATGCACTGCGCTGTTTTACTTTTTTTTTTTACAAAGCAATGTAAATAACCATTTGCATTGCTTTATGAATACTACAAAGTATTTAATTCACTGTACCCGCCTGCAAGGGGATCTCTCTCCCCTCTTCAAGGTGCAGGTGGCATGACGCCTGCACTGTGAAACACAGAGCAGCTTTGAAGCACCAGCTCCATATTCCACTTGAATGCGCTACTTCCAGGGCAGCACAAGTTCACGGCTGCCTTGTGGGGAACGCATTCTTTGTAATACAGCGCACTGTCCCTGTTTGCCCCTAGCACACCTTTTTAGAGGTGCGCTGGGCTCAAACAGGGAAAGTGCGCTCCATTCACAATCCATCCCCTAATGCGGTGGAGCTTGTTATGCCCATACCTCAGAAAGGCTTAAAAGGGCCATGCCTCCAGCACATCTCATGCCTTGGTGCATAGCAGGCCTGTGCCTCAAAAAAGGCCTCCAGTGGGCCCATGTATTTGCAAGGGTTTACATCTGTGAAAAAGCTTTTTACAATATACAAAAGCCGTTTTACCAATCAGAAAAGCCTTTCCAACTCGAAAAAGCACTTCTGCGACCCTTTCCAAATTGCAAATAGGAAGGGATGTGAAAGAGGCATCTGTCCCCTATTTACGAGACAAGAAAGGGGTAAAGCAATGGTTTATGGCTGCATTTGCAGTCTCAACCACAGATTATTTACCGACTCCTGAATTGCAATGGTGACTAATTCGCCAACTGGAAGTTTTCCCCTTTGGACAGCTTCTCCTTTGGGAATTGAGTTGTCGGTCTTGGGGAAGAAGCAGCAGGTTGCTTTAAAAAAATGTTTCCCTTTTGGCAAAGCAAATCCAGGTCTGCTGTTCCTTGCTGTCTCAATCTCTGCATTCACATTGACTCACAGGAGGTGGCAAATTGCGTCCTGCCTAATTAATATTCATTAGGCAAGTCATTTTGTGACCACCTATGAATGGACGATTTATGATGCAATCTTTTAGTCAAATATTGCATTCAAATTTCATTCACTTTTGCAAACCAGTGTAAGTGAAATTTGCACATCCAAGGTTTGTGAATGGGAATAGTACATCTTGCCCCTTCTGTCTTTGCCACATAGGAAACCAGAAGCTACTGATAGGGGTAGCTTCCAGAAGAGGTATTTATGAGTTTGGAGGATCAGAGGTTTGTACTGGAGGCAGACAGCTCTCATGGAGTAGCTTCACCCTGCTTTGATTGAGAATGAAGGATGATGAGGTTCCATTTCTTGATGCTTGAGTAAAACCTGGCAGCAGCATGATGAGGTGAATCTATTTTTTGGTAAGCCAGATAGAAGGGAGGAGCTCTAGTCAAGACAAGTGATTACCATACCCTCAAATCCTAGGGGGAATTAAAATGCTTTAATGCCTCATGTTTATGAAGACAGAATGTGTCAGACTTCGCCATAGGTTGAATGTGGTCTATGAGGTTTAGGTTTAAGTTGCTTATCACATGAATATAAACTGTGGGAATCCAGCATGCCCATTTGGATTTGACCCTCGAGGGTCAAGTATCCTTGGCATAGAGACTGAATGGACAGAAGTATACTGCTGGATATACATGTTGCCCTTTGTTCACTTTCTCATTATCAATTGGTTACTGCACAAGGAAATGAAAACAACAAAAAACCCATTGAAGCAGTCTCTTATTAACCACTGAATTTAATGTTGTTTTCTTGTGCGTTTGTCTTCCCAGGGACTCTTTGCCACCCGTCTCTTTTCAAAGAAAGCCTGTGTTGTCACCAAGATGAACAAGGCAGTGTTCCCCACCCTCGCCCAGCTCAGCAAGGCGGTGCAGGAGAAGAAGGTATGGAATCCACATGTCAAGGGTGGACTGGGCAAACAGGACAGAGAGGGAAGTCAACTTTAGGCGTAAGGAGAGAAGGTTCCTCTCAGGGCTCCATGCACTGAGGGGTCCTCTGCCCACCCAGCCTAAACGGCAGCCGTGAGGGAGCAGCATACACTTTTCTTGGAGTTCCATCCAATATTTGCTGCTGCCTGAAACCCAAAAGAGCTGGGAGTGAGCCAGGTCATTTAGATTTTAGCCCTGCATTGCCAGAGCCTTCATTAAAACCTAAATGACTTGCTAAACAAACCAAAACTGTACACCGTCCAGACTTTAATGAATTCAACAGATGGACACTGTAGGCACCACCATCTTGCAGGTTGTGATCCGTTGAATCAATAGGGTGGTGTTTCTCAGCAAAAGGCTACCCTTGGATGACTAAGCTCATCTATCTAGATTGCTAACACTTCAAAAATAGCCAGACTCTTTGCACTTTACACTGCCCATCTAGATAGGTGTTATTTTATGTTGTGTGCTTGACACACTAATGCTCAACCAAATTTCATGTAGGTTTTCTGACTTTCTTTTTTGATTACTACTGTTGATTCTATATTCAAGGGTACTGGAATTATGTGGCAGGGGATGACCAAATTGTGCAGAAGGTTTGACTAAATTATGGAACAAGAAAGGGCAAAATATGCAACAGTATACAGCATGTTTTGAGGCAGTATTATGACATTATTTTGAATTTTTTAGGTCCAGCCTACCACACAGTGCAAGTTGACTAATTGTAAAAGGCCTATTGTCTGCTTACCAAAATCTTACAGTAGGCTTAAAGCCTGCTCACGGATTACTATTGGCTAGCTTTATTATCCCTCTCATTTGTTTGCTTGTTATTCTATGGCTTGCCTTGTCTATCTTGTGTGTGTCCCTCCCCTTGAGCAAAGCCTCTTTACTTGTTTCCTTCCACTGCTCACTTTTAGGGAGTTATTTTTGATTTCTTTAAGCACTTGACTCCACTAGAGTGTAGGTGTAATCCAGCTGTCTCCCTTGTGTGCTTCTCTCCTTAACCACTCCATGTAGCTCTTACTCATTTCTTTTTGTTTAAGCGCTTCAGTAGTGTATATCTTTTCTAGAAGTCTCTCTTGTGCTTTTCTCTCCCCGTCCCACTCCATGTCGATCTATCTTGTACATGTGCTTCTGTGGTATTCTGTCCCTCTCGTGCTTCTCCCCCCGTTCCTTGTGCTGCTTTTCCCCTTCCTCCCCATCCGCTACTCCATTATCTCTGTCCTCACTAACACCTGAATTTTTTTTAAGTTGCACTTTCACGCAAAAACGTTGGGGCATATTAGCAAGGGCACTATCGCCGCTTTAGCGGCACTTTTTGCCGCTAAAGCGGCGATTTTCTTATCGCCCTATCAGCAAACTGTCTCTAACAGCAGTTAGCGACAGTTTTCGGGCATTAGCGCCCGTGTTTTTACCGCTTTGCATGTCAGCGATATTTATCGCTAATGACATGCAAAGTGGGCGTTCCCGACGAACAAACCTGGGAAACACCCGCTAACAGGCCTTTCACCTATTAGCAAGGTGGCCATGGCCCAAGTTAGCGACGTGAAAAGTCGCGCTAACCGGGGTCATCGCCATTTATTTAACACCTACAATTAGCAGGTGTTAGCCATATCTAACATGGGGGGGTGGATTATGCTGATACGACCACAGGGTCGTATCAGCAAGGTTATCGGCTATGGCTGGAATAATTATCGCCATAGTGCTAAATGTCGCTAATACAGCGTTAGCATGGCAAATTATTCCGACGATAGCCGGCGATAAAAAAGTGCTCGCTAAACACGCTTTGCGATGTTTAGTGCACTTTTAGATAATATGCCCCGTTATTTTTATTTACCGATCCAAGTGGTGTCCACCATCTTGGATCAGTAAATTAAAAAATAAAGCAAGTGGTGCCAACGCATCACTAGAATGGTTCAATTGTCATTGAGCCTTTTTTTAGTTTTGATTTTTATGAAGCTGCACAGCCTCCTGACACTGTACAGTACCGCCAAAGGCAATTGGAAAAGCCAATAGGTTCCAAAGGCAGGACCTATTTGCTTTGCCAATGCTTGTTACACTGTTAACGCACGTTGGCTAAAGGTTTCACCTCATTAATATCAGTTTAATATCTAAATGCAACAATGAACAAGTGAAAGGTGAGCATCTAACCTTTGCCAAAGGTCTGACATTGCGCGACAACACGTGTGGCAGTGTTATTTGTAACTTTCGTATGAATTAGAAACATTTTTTTGCTAAAATCTGCCAATTATGCAGCCAATGATGGATTATGTGGGAAGTGCAGCAAATTCATAATTACGTGGAGATCGCAGCGGCAGTAGATCACATAATTCCATCGGCCATATCAATAATGAACTTGAACAACAGGTCATTAAGACTTTTTTTTACAACATGAGGTATGAAAACTAGAAAGAAATGAAAAATGGGGCCGAGTCAGGAGTCTGGTGAAATTCAAAACATATTATGTCCAAACTGGGAAACAGATGTTGAAATCCTTACTTGTACTAAAACAGGGAGGGTATAAACAGGAACCCTGTAAATTGTGTGATAACCGAAGGGCCTGTTATTACTTGTGTAGTGTAATATAGTAGAGGAATTCTAATGACTCAAGATTAAAAATACCTTACCCCCCATTAGTGGTAGGAAGCTCTATGTAGATGCAATTAAATTACTGTTAGAGTATTGCAGGGGGTGCGCTTCTTTGGAAGTTGGAGACAGGGTAGGACTGATGCATGACTTATGAAAACATTTATGCAGAGGGGTGTAGATGAACAGACCAGCTTCACAATAGGAGTTGCAGGAGAAAAATACAGAACAGAAATAAAGAAATTGTTGGGATAGAGAGCAATGCAGGAGGAATAACAGAATAATACAGTCTACAGGGTTGCAGCGAGCAGCTAAGGAAATCGGCGAGTGGGTTGGCTTTGCCATCCTTATCTGCTGAGAACACACTAAAAACAAGCATTTGCAATGCAATAGGTCCCCATTTGTTAAATTTAGAGCTATTGGCGTTGAAAATAACAATATTTTTTACTTTTGTTTTTTTATTTGCAGTGGAGTTATAGCACTATTGCCAATGGTATAAAAAAGCAAATGTAAAAAACATTGTCATTTTTAACGCCAACAGCTCTGACTTTAACTAAATGTGAGACCTATTGCATTGAGTAATGCAATCAGCCTCGCATTTGTTGGAGTTATTGGCATTATAAATGGCAATGTTTTTTACCTAGCCATATTGCAGGGTGCAGTACCCTGCAAAAGATATGCTAAATCCACCCTACCCATAACGCATTGCATGCAAGACAGTACCACAAGTACATTCAAATAGCTGTGCCCATACATACAACTAGTAGCTTTGAAATGTGACAAAGAATTATTATATTAATTCCGGATTAGGTTGTACTCTGTATGGAGCTGATGAAGGAAATTTATAGAAGGTCTTACTTAGGACCAAGCGTGTGTCCTGCCTGAAGTCTTTCAAGAAAATAGTGCTCTGAGGCTGTAATTAAAACCTAGGGAGTTACAACACATGTAACAGGGGGTGTCCTCATGGGAGGTTACAAGAAGAGACAACTAAGCCTATTGACCAAATGAAAAGCCACCATTTACAAAGGACAGGGACAGGAGCCAATTAAAAAGATGGGCGGAAAGTGGGTGGAGCTTTATGCCCATATCCTGAGTACAGCATGTCTCGAAGAGACAGCGCAAGTGCTGCCTAGGCGAGACCTAAAAAGTGATGGGTGGAATGCTTGAATCAATCTCAGCCATAATTATTTTGGGCAGCATTCCAATTTGATCATTTTTTGCTCTCTGTGCCACTTCAGCCAGGGACCAATCTTATGCAGATTAGCATGGATCCTGTTACAATAGGAAGAATAAAGCACAACACATCTGTTTCATCTACTGACAGTTCCACTTTTCTATGTTTTCATCAAAATGTGATTATTGAAAAAAAAAAACACAACCGAGTAACAGTCAAAGGTTCTTCATCAACTTGTTTCATCTCTTTTTAATTCAAAGGCCTCTGGTGACACCCCTCCCCCACGTCATCTGACCTATGCTGTCATCCACACTCCAGTTAAAGACATCAGTGACTTTGGCAGTCATATTGAATCGCTCTGCAGAGGGCTTCCCACCTACAGCGCTGCTGAGACTCAAGGTATGTTACTGTGAACCCTACAAGTGTAAGCACTTCCAAGCATTTGTGTGTGTGTATTTTGAAGGTGTGATTGTAGCTTTTGCATATGTTAGCAGTTTTGAAGGATCACATCTAAGTTCCTTTTTGCAGTAGTCATCACTAACTGAACTTTGCAGTGCATGTATGATCTTGGGCATATCCGTTTTTGATGTTAATATGTTAACAGGTTTTGGCGCTGGACATGCAACAGGAATGGAATATGACCTTTCTCGCTGGTGGGTATTCTTGACCTCGGTTTAGTAATTATTTTGGCGTGCCAAGACCCTTTAAGTAAATAGGAAGCATTAGGAGATCTGCGATACCTGCAGTGAGATGTGGACATCTAGACATTCTTTGAGAAGTCCATTTTGGCTGTGCCTCCCAGCCTCTTGTTGTACTGATGAACATAAATTATTGAACTACCAATGCCACGTAATGCAGCAGTGATGACAAGACATTAACTTGCACCCCAGCTGTTTGTTTGAAAGTTCTCACCATTGACTAACATTCAATTCTGCAGCATTACCCAGCTTTGTAAGCTTTGTATGCATTTCAGGTCTTCCTCTGTGTTGTTTTAGAAGATAGTGTCTTTGGAGGAATATTATTAGCTTATGAGGAATCACTAGGAAGCCATTAGTCCTCCTTGTCCCCAGTATGAGATTCACAGCTACACTGAAAGCCCCGAAGGGCCCAGCACTCCTGACACTGTGAAAAGGAGGCTATGCGGAGACCTTTCTCCAGGTGAAAGTCAATCTTCTGGTGAACTGTGGCACATGTATTCACACTTCCAGGTTGGAAGCAACTTCCTCCTGCCCAATTCTGATTTGGGAATTCCGTGTGCCATGACCTGATGCTTTCATCAAAGTGATTTTTGTCATGGTAACCTTTTAGAAACTTTAAAAGCACCAAGGTTTTTTTTACCACTAGTTTCCAGCCAGGAGAACTCCACCGATGCCTGGATTCAGTCTGCACTCTTTGGTGCACCCTGTCATGCTCCACAGAGCTGACAGGCTTGCTCACATTCTTTCATCATCATGAACTCTGGCCAATCAACTGTTACGCTATCATAGGCACCGGATGCAATCACAGCCCTTCTACACTGAACATTACCTGACCAACCACATGCTAAGTTTAGCTCACAACTTGCATCCAATCTGCATCCTGTCTTACCTTTTCACACTTCAACCAGTTGGCAGCTGAACATGACGTCAATTCTCCAAAATGCTGGGAAGTGCAGAAGTGACATCAGGCACCACTTGATCCCTGATGGCATTGTATGGTTAACCCCTTGACCGACCCTTAGCCCATAAACAGCTTTGTATTTGCTGCTGATGGGCTGAATTACGGCAAGGGGTGCAAACTGCAGATAGTACAAAGAGGGCAGTAAGAGCCCTTCTTTTACTCCATGTTTATGCCACTGCCCTAAAGATCCTTCAGTCTGGGGGTATCAAGGGCCGTGACAACTCTAGCACAGGGAAAGGTGCAGGTAGGAGCTGCAGTCTCTAGCCACTCCTTAATGACGTCCATGACACTGAGTCACCAAAGTAATTGTAACCAATCCTCATCTACTTCCAGCTCTTGACGGAGAGCACATTGCCTTTCACAGGATCCACTTTCTATTCAGGTGCCCGTGAAGGAGCTCATTTGCAAAACACCCACTGGTCCCAGGAGGCGATGCCTCAAAGCTACATAACTGGGCACTGGCCGAGTCCCCTACTCAGCTATGTTATTGGGAAGAAGTGACTCACCCAGTTCACTAGGAGGAAACCTGTGCTACCACCCATGGTCTGACCCTGGAATTCTATTTCATTCAAAAGACACAGAATAAATGGTTCGACATTATAAACCATTGACAACAGCTGCTCACACATACAATTTGCATGAGTCTCTTGCTTTCTTCCTCTGTTTCATTCAGACTCCCAGAGTGTAATAGAGATTATGGTAATATAGACTGAAATACTTGATGATAATCAACGGTGATCACTGAGGCCATGGGTCATGATCAAACCAAACTCCTTCACCTGATCTTCTTTAAATCTGAGCCCAGCCATAGAGCCTCCCCGCTTCACTTCGAGACATAACCCTGCTACTTTGGACTTCACTATGCAGATCTGTGTATCACAAGCATAATCCTCTCCAGCTTGACTTAGCTTTCAGCATTGAGTCAGATGCAACAAGAATCAAGGTTACTTGACTGTCTGTAGCATTGTGGGATGTGCTGTCATGTGCTTAGCTACCCTTACATGTAAGAATGCAGAAGAAACTCCACTAGTTGCCCATATTTTAAGACATTTTCTTTGTATTTTTCCAGGGTCCGAGCTCTTCTCAGGCTTCAGTGATTGCTCGAGCTCCAGCATTATCACCATTTGTGGCATCTCCTTGTGCTGGTAATGAAGAGTGTACAAAATCCTGCCTGTCCTGCAGCAATCCATTTCTCACAGTAGTCATCCCATACGATGTCATCCCACTTCTAAACAACTCCTACCATCTGTTTACTTTGTGACTCTTTATACATGCAATAAAGTACCTCTCATGAACCAAACTTATCTTTTTTCGTCAATGAATATGTCAAGTGAAAAAAAATACAAGCAGATTTGTAGAGCGCACTATCATCCAGTAAGGTATCCTGGTATTGAGTGTGTGTGAGTCTAACCAAACCTACAGCCTAGTGGGACCACTTGAAAGGTGAAGAGGAGGTGGCTCTAATGTGCAGCACCAGGACATTCCACGCTTTGAGTACAATATAGGAGAAGGCTCGACCGCCAGATCTGGTTTTCTGTATGAGTGGAATGTGTGCAAGTAGGAGTCTGGATAAGTGGAGGTGTCTGGAAGATTTGTGAAAGTAGATGCAATTGTTGAGGTATGCTGGGCCAGTGTTATGTAGTGCCTTGAAAGAGTGGGTGAGGAGTTTTAATTGTACTAGTTTGTGTAAGGGGAGCCAGTGGAGCTCCTTTAGGTGTGGTGTGATATGAATGCACCATGAGGGGTTTACTTTGATTCTGGCTGCTGACTTCTGAATGGTCTGCAGCCTTGGGGTGAGTTTTTTGTTGATCCCAGCATAGGGGGTGTTCCATTAGTTCAACATGCTTGTGACGAGGGCGTGCGGGATGGATTTGTGGGTGATAATTGTAAGCCATTTGACAAATTATCTCAGCATCTGCAGGGTATGGACGCATGAGGTGGTGACGGTGTTGACTTGGGTGGTCATGTTCAGTTTGCTTTTGATGACAATCCTGAGGTTCTTGGCGTGGGTGGTGGGTGTCGGTCCTAGCTCTGTAGACCACCAGGTGGAGTCGCACAGAGAAGTGCTCTTCCCCAAAATCATGATTTCGGTTGTGTCGGTGTTCAGCTTTTCACAGTTCAGCTTCACCCAGTGGGCGATTTCTGTCATGTAGGCATCAAACTTGATCTGGGTACTGGGCATCTCGTCTGTAAGGGAGAAAATGAGCTGTGTGTCATTGGCATAGGAGAGGACGTTGATGTCATGAGAGTGAATGATGCTGACCAGAGGGATCATGTATGCGAGGATCCGGTTCAGGGAGGAATCTTGCAGAACTCTGCAAATGAGGTCGCGGTCATACGAGGTATATGGCGTCTGGCTAAATGACTGGGTCCTTCCAGTCAGGAAGGAGAAGATCCATCGGAGTGCGTGTCCTTGGATTCCAATGTCGTATAGGTGTTGGATGAGAATGGGATGGGAGACCGTGTCAAGCAGAGAGGTCAGGAGGATGAGGGCCGCTGTGTCTCCTCCGTCTAGTCATGCGGATGTCATTCTTGGTGTCGATGAGGGCAATTTCCATGCTGTGGTTGGGTCTGAAAGCAGACTGAGGGGTGTAGAGTGGTTGGTGGTCTTTGAGGTGATCGGCGAGGCATCTGTGATGATTTTCTGTAAGACCTCGGCCCGGAATGGAAGCAGGGAGATCGTCTATACTTGGCTAGCCTTGAAGGGACCGCAAAGGGTTTCTTTAGTAATGGGAAAACAGTTGCCAGTTTCCAGCATATGTGAAGGTCATAGAAGAGGTGGATGTATTCGGAATTGTTCTTAGCACTGCACTGATGGGTTGCAGTCATTTTGAGTAGGCGTGGTGCAGGTAGGGGTCTGATGAGGCCCTGAGTGGATGGACTTCATGGTGGTGGTGGTTTCTTCTGGGGTGATCATGGGCCATATGGTTTGTATTGGTTCTTTAGATAAGATCAGGAGGCCTTTGGCAAGGTCTGGCAGGTCTGGTTGCAAGTCAAAATTGCTGTGAATGGTAGTGATTTTGTTGCTGACGAATTGAGAGAGATGGTTGCAGAAGCCCTGCAAGAGGGTCATGGAGTTGGAGGGGACAGTTGGAGAGATGAACTCCTCCATGGTGAAGATTTCTTTCCTTCTGTTGGTGCTGGCATTGAATCAGTCCACCAGAGCGGCACATTTGGTGGTCCAGGCCATTTGGTAGTAGATTCTCAAGGTAGATTTAAAAGTGCTCTTGTCTGCATTATCCTGGCTCACTCTCCATTTGTGCTCCAGTTGTTTGTAGTGGTGTTTTATCAGTCTGAGGTCCTAAGTGTACCAATTGGCCTAAGGTCTAGATCTTTTTGTATTGCTGTGTTTAAGGGGGGCCTGGCAGCCAGTAAAGGATGGGTGAGGCATATGTTAAGACCTTCAAGATGAAATTTTATCACTTATTTTTTTTATTGCTTAATTGGAGCACTTGAGTCAGAGTGTAGGTGTATATTGTCGCAAGTACAGACATATCTTACAGCAAGGATCTTTCTAAGTTTCCACAATTAGAGACAGAGGTTGCAAAAATTACTTCACCATGTATATATTACAGTAGTTACCTCATTTATACAGAATATATGTCTGTCTGGTGGTGCTCCCAAAGTGAAAGCAAATATCCTGGGTTGTACTTTGTATTATCCAAGAAACAATTAATTCTCAGGAATTTATTACATTTTTTTGTCAAAATCACTCTTACAAAAGTCTTAAAAGTTTAAATCCAAGACATTGAGCTCACCATTCTATAAATAACTTAACAACTGGGGATTTGGTCCTGCAATGAGAAGTATATTTTTGACATTGTTCATACCCCTACTTCTAGAGCATGAACTCATAATTTAGTTTAAGGAGCCAACAGTGGTGTTTTTTGTGAGAAACGAGGATTGAGCGCCTATCTTTTCAACTTGGAATTCCTATAATTCTTTCTATGAGGAACAATCCCCAAAATTAGTATTTTCTGTAAGCATATGTGGCAGGCAGACAGATTAAGGCAGACACTTGTAACTAAAAGAATTTACAGAACACCAAGAGGAACCAAATGAGGTGATACGAAGGACTTTAGCTAAAAATAATTGCCGGCATTCCAAAAAACATATCACATTAGATATTTGAAAATCCTATAAGCAATATATTTGTGCCACAAGGAAACACATCTGAATTTAGCAAAAAATGCGACACGGTTGTGGCATGACGGCCAAGGAGTAAAGAATACTGGAGTCCAAACCAACTAATAATGCATGTCGGAAATAGTCTGTTGACCGATGTTGCAAAACAGTTGGCATTTGCAAATCCTTTTTTATGATTATATTCTCGACCCCTGAGTATTGAATGAGATAAAGTTCATGATGCATGCATTGAGATGTAATTTCCACTGGTTTGAATAAAAAAAAAAAAGAACAAATAATCCTCTGATCCACCATAATCAAAACAGAAACTAAGCATATAATTTGAAATATGTCACAGTATCAAGCCCTGACGGCCTCCCTATAGAATTATGGAAATTTTTGTCTGTAAATATATTAGAACCACTGCATCAGGAATTGTCCTACCTGGTTCTGCATCACCTTAGTAAAAGGACACTTTATTTAGTAAACTAGGCAAACAATCTTTTTATCTTACAGATCTAGAATTTGACTTAATATTAGTCATAATATCTACTCCAAAAATGGCTGAATGGATATAGATTGTGCTCACTAATATAATTAATGAAGAATAACATGATTGTATTGACAAATACCATTAAGGATTTCAGATTTCTGGTTTTTGTAGACTCAGGGGCCGATTCCGATCTCGGCCGGTAGGGCACCGAATCGGATTCGGCTTAACCGGATCCGATTCGGAGCCCTCTTTCCCGACCGATTCGAACGTGCGTCCGGGCGAGCGAGAACGATGCGAGCGCACGCGTAATCGCCGACCGATTCGTTCGCGGGTCCGAACCGCTCCGACCGACTCGCACGGACACGACTCGCACCGCGCAATGGAGACGTTCCCCGGCCGGGCAAGTACGATGCGCGCCTCGAGCAGTCCGACCGACTCGCGCCGTCCGGCTCAAAAGGGCAGTCGGAGCCGGACTTTGGGGGTCCGTGTCGGACCCCCCTGTACGCGTAGCCACGCGAGTCGCACACAGGGGGGACCCATGGGTCCCCCCTACCTGTGCATGTACGGCGCGAGTCGCATCGACGCGTACCCGCTGTAGGGGGGGCCCTTGTTCGCCTCGCACCCATTGAGTCAATGGGAGCCCGCGTACGCGCTGTACGACCGGCTCCCATTGACTTCAATGGGAGTTCGACCGAATCGAGTCCGATTGCATGCGTACGCATCGTACTCGTTCGGTCGGGCTGCTAGAGTCCGATTCGGTCGGAAATCTCTCCGGGTCCGGCTCGGTCGGAGTGATTTCCGGGCTGAATCGGAATCGGCCCCTCAGTGTTTGTGCCTTTTTTCATCCTCTAATTGCTTTCCTGGTGGATGCAGAAAAAGTAGTTGATCAGGTGCACTAGGAGCACCTATGGTATACGGTGTTCCTTTGAAGGATAAAGCAAATATTCCTTTTATCAACTAAAGCACTTTATGAAGATCCAAGGACTATAGTTATGCTAAAAGTACTCTAGACAGAGGGCCTCATTTATGAGGTTTTTCCGTAGGGCAGCGCTGCAGGCCTTCCTGCTGTGCTGCCCTACGGCAAAAGAAAAGGGCAGGAATGCGCTGTATCTATTAGATACGGCGCATTCCTGTCCTTTTCCCCAGCACCGGCGTGCAATGGGCTGCTGTGCGCCAACACAGGCACCTTTACACCATCGTGCAAGGGTTCCTGCGTTGCAGGGATGATTATTTTTGTACCGAATGCAGCACACGTAGAAAAAGGAAAAACGAGGAGAAATAAAGATATTTCTCCTCGTTGTGCTTCCTTACGCCTCCCCTGGGGAGGCATATGTTTTTGGCGCTGCCTCAGAGTAAGAATTTTTCATAAATCTGGGTCAGTGTCAATAAGCCATGGATGTGGCTGGTAACGTCCCCAGCAACACCCATTGCACGACCCTTTAACGCAGAAAACGGCGCTAAAGGTAAAGATATTTACGAGTCAGCATTAAGCCAAAAGAAGTGGCTTAGTGCCACCTCGTAAATATTGAGCAGGCTCCTGCGCCATGGAGTCACAAAAAGTGACGTTCCGGTTAACTCCGGGTGGAAACCTCCGCTCCGTCCCGCGGAGTGTGCAGAGATTTGCCTTTCTGCGTTCCGCGGAGAACGCGGAGAAGGCAAATCTCCGCACACTCCGCAGTGGAGCGGAGCTGGCCAGCCCCCGCCTCCACCCCCCAATTATAAAAAGTAATTAAACATGATTAAAAAATAAATTAATAACCACTTACCTGGCATGCGGCGTCCCCGGGCTGCCCTCCTCCTCTTCTTCGCCGTCTCGCTAATTCTCTTGAGAATTGCGCATGCGCGCGCGCCTGCACATGCGCATTTCTCGCAAGAAATGCGCATGCGCGCGCGCATGCGCAGTTTTCACAAGGATTAGCGAGACGGCGAAGAAGAGAAAGAGGGCAGCCCGGGGACGCCGCATGCCAGGTAAGTGTTTTTTTAATTTATTTTTAATCATGTTTAATTACTTTTTATAATTGGGGGTGGAGGCGGGTGGCGTAGCGGAGCGGAGCAGAGTTCCACGGAGTTTGTTTTCTACTCCGTGGACCTCCGCGTAGCCCAGCTACGCACACTATGCCCGGGGTTAGTTCCGGTGGCGCAATGGGCCTCATAAATGAGGCCCAGAATCTTTAAAAATAGGGCAAGGTTGCCCCTATCTCCATTGCTATTTTCTTTTTTTACAGTGCCGCCTGCATCTTCTCTGCAATCTAGTACCAGGGCCGTACCGGGCACCAGGCGTTTCCCTGGTGGGGGGCCAGGGTTGGGGCCGTTTTTGTTACAGGGGGCCGGTTTTGCAGCATAGCTGCAATATCGCCCCCCTGTTACATAAGCAGATGCAGTGTTTTCCACGTGCACCCTGACCCCCTCCCCACCCCGCTCCGCGGCCGGCCCGACTCAATTGCTATGGCCGGTTTGAGTTCCCAGTCCGGCCTTGTCTAGTACTAACATAAAAGGATTTAAATTGTGCTCTTTTTCACAAAAGTTTAAATTATATGTAGAGACTTACTGGCTCTATCCACAGACTCGGCTTGATGGAAGGCCTAGGCTCTCATTATATCACAGATTTTAACCATAAACATCCTGGAGAAGGTTAAGTTTATAAGGGTAACTATCTGAAAGAAAATCAGTGCTATGTACCAGGTAAAGGAGCTAAATAAATGGCAGAAATAAAGCAGCTATTGACCTTAATCAAAAACTGCCTAGTTCATTACTGGCCAGAATCCTCGCGATATATCTGAGTTTTGATTCTGGAACTTCTGGGTAAATTCAATGAATGTACATATTTGCGGAAATTTCCAGACCAACGATTGCAGAATCAATTTTTTTGTTGGAGATTAGGAATGAATCCTGCAGGGAAAGGGAAGGGGTTAATAGAAGCGTTTAAATCGTTCAGAAGCTCATACTGCTATAAAAGACATAACCCGAAATAGTGCTTTATCAGTGACTTTTGCAAGCATGCTTGGTGTTCTTCCAAAAATTGATCATTTAATCCAAGGTCTCATCCTAGCCAACCACATACCCACAAATATGCATCCACCCACACACATACTCAAGTCATACATCCACCCACTCATACATAACCATTAATTCTTCTAACAACAACCAAGCATTCATCCATTGATTAACATCCAGCAAATATACACTTGCATCCATCCAGTATATACATGCACCCATCCATTTACCCACCCATTCATCTTTGTATGTACGACAGCCATCCATTAATATATTCTCCAGGTGTACACCCACACAGCCATCATTCCTTTCATTCCATTAATCCAATGTCCACTTTTCTGCAAATTCCAGTTCATGGATTGTCTAACTAAGTGCATGTGTAGTATGTGTGTGTGTGTGTATGTGCTCCTCTTTGAGTTGTCTCTGTGTCTGTCTAACTGTTTGAGCACACACCATCCTGCGACTCATTTAGCAACACTTAGGGGCCGATTCCGATCTCGTTCAGAAGGCCATCCTAGAGCCATCCGGAGTCGGACCTTCCAACTGACTCGTCCTGGGATCCGGCTCTACCAAACGACCCAGTACGATGCCCAAATCCCTTTACTTACCGAACGACTCGGTCGCTCCGAATCCATCCTCATTTACCAAACGAGAAGCGTCCGGAAACGCATAATGGAGTTCTCCGGAGGCATTCCCCAAGCCGAATCCGACCTGACAAGTACAATGCGTACATCCTATGTGCGGAATCGGTCGCCACAACCAACACGTCAGAGCAGCCGGAAGGGGAGTATTTCAGCTCCGAATTGCGCCACAACATGATTCCTGCGAACGAGACGGTGCAGCCATGAATCCCATCGTGCATGTCATCCCTATACTCTACCTCTTTGAGCACTAAAACAACCGCAACCGACGCGGTCATCGCAGGAGGTAAGTCTGACACCTACCCATACACAATAACGTAACTACCCTGCGAAAGACAATGCAAGAGAAAGCAGGGGCGCAACTACAGACAAGGTATGGGGGGAGAATACTTCCAGCAATGTAGTGTCAAATTTGTGGTTGTGGGGCAAATACCCCAGCAATGTAGAGCCAAATTGGGGGTTATGGGGCAAATACACCCAACAATGTTGAGCCAATCTGGGGGTTGTGGTGCAAATACACACAGCAATGTAGAGACAATGTTTGGGTTGGGGGCAAATACCCCCAGCAATATAGAGCCAAATTGGGGATTGTGGGGCAAATACACCCAGCAATGTTGAGCTAATCTGGGGGTTGTGGTGCAAATACACACAGCAATGTAGAGACAATTTTTGTGTTGGGGGCAAATACTCCCATCAATATAGAGCCAATTTGGGGATTGTAGGGCAAATACCCACATTCATGTACATGCAAATCTGGGGTTGAGGGGGCAAATACCCCCATTCATGTAGATGCAAATCTGGGGTTTGGGGGGCAAATACCCCATTCATGTAGATGCAAATCTGGGTTTGGGGGGCAAATACCCCATTCATGTAGATACAAATATGGGGTGGGGGACACATACCCCCATACAAGTAGATGCAAATCTGGGGGGGGCAAATACCCCCATTCATGTAGATGCAAATATGGGTTGGGGGGCAAATACCCTCAGCAATGTGTACGTGAACAATGTCACTGGTGCTCATGCAAAGTGCCTCAATACAGGTGGAGTACATGCTGCAGGAATGTCTACATAAACAAACACAAAGGTCATTTTCCATGAAATGCATTCCCATACTGCTGCAGCAAAAGTAACTGGCAACTTTGAGGAATGGGCTGAGTGGAGATGCAAGTGCTCTAGGGACTGTTAAGGAACAAACAAAGCAAGCCCCATCACCTAGTAAATGGTCCCTTAAAAACCTGTGAAATACTGGGGGGCTGATGCAGAAACAAGACAGACCAGCCACCTACAGCAGCTCAAGGACTGTATGTATGTGGGGAAGCTATCTCAGCCTGGGCTGACACACACAAATGGGCGCCGAAGCCCATAGAGCCCTATGGGTGTTGAGATCCAATCAGAAAGTGTTCAGCATACCCTTGGGTTGGCCCTGATGGCACTGCCCAGTGGTCGATGGGCTGGTGCACCAGGGTCACCTGTAGGTCACGGTTTTGGGGCCTTCATAAGCCACACCAAGAGACTGACTCATTTACACAGTCCCCGCCAGGCCACTGCAATGTGGTGACAGGATTTTCTTGGCTCACCAGCTGTGCTGTAAATTGAGGCAGGGTGACAGCCTTTGGAGCACACTCACCTTGGTGCACTGCCTTACATCATAATACACAGAACCTGATTATACAAGAACACCAAATCTTTCCAAGGACACCAGGGGCAGCTTCACATTATCTCTGCCCAAAGACTGGCTTCATAAAAATGCCAGTCACATCCGGATCCGAGTGTTCAATTTTAACTGTTTGTCAATCCACCAAATGGCATTTCCTCTTGTGAGTGCGACCAAGAAGAAAAAATGTGTGAGAGGTCAGAAAGTACCTCACGTAAGCATCACCAGGGGAGCTGCTGGTTGGCACTCACTAGTTTGCTCACGCTATCATCATTGGTAACTTTCATGACCGTGAAGAGAGAAAAATAGTGTCCTAATTTTTAGAGTTGAAGAATAAGAAAGAGAAAGAAATAATGTGTGCGAGAATGCACAGTAAATGCTTGTGTCATTCTACGCCAACTGGACCCCGTAGTGAGAAAAGAGAAAGAAGAAAATTGCTCTCCAAGCTAAAATGAGTTGTGACTCACTCGCAGATATACATACTTTATTGAATGCCGTGAGCACACTCAGATTAAAAGAACGGCATGTATTAGACCATTTCAATTAGGAAAGGCCAGACATGGTCTCCGGACATCGCAGGCAAGTTACAGGAGGCGTGTATAGAGTACGCAGAACTACTTGAAAGGCTGCGTTTGGTGGACTATAGAACATATGTTCAAAGAACCCATACAGAGGCGGATAAGGCTGGCACACTGCTAGCAAGAATAATACGAGACCCGCCCCCGGCAGTCCCAATAACTAGGATCCGTTCCCCCTGCTTGCCATAGCAGACACTCAACTAACAATAAATGAGGCATTTCAGGAATACTATGAGCACCTGTACAGAGCCTCTGCACAGATACATACACAGGAGATCTGCGATTTCCTCCGGGAAATGCGGCTGCCCACCTTGGAGGAAACAGACAAGGAAGTGCTGAAATTATCGATCACAGCCGCGGAGATCCAAGGGACAATCAGGGACCTTCCGAGAAATAAAACCCCGGGGCTGGATGGTCTTCCCACAGAATTTTATGCAGCATATACAAAGGAGTTAGCACCCCGATTGGAAAAATTATGTGCGGCGGCGCTGGACGTGGGCGCATTACCCCGACTGCAAACCAGGCACTGGTGGTTTCCCTGCCTAAACCTGGAAGGGATAGCATCGATATCACAGCATATAGACCCCTATCGCTATTACATACTGAATACAAAATACTTAGCAAGATTTTATCGTCAAGACTACTACCATATCTCAACAAGCTGGTGCATGCAGCCCAGTGCGGATTTGTACCACACAGGAGTACAGCCCATAATGTGAGAAGGTTATACCAGGTGATGTGCGGCCCCCTAGACCACCTCCCGTACGCGGGCTGTCTCTCCTTGGACCTCCGGCAAGCGTTTGATACGCTGAGCTGGGAGTATATGCTGGCGGTGTTGGAGAGGTACGGTATTCCCTTGGAATACCTGAACTGGGTCAAACTATTATACGCTGCACCGACAGCTCGTGTAAGAACAGGTGCGTATGTCTCCAGGGAGTACATGATTCACAGGGGCACCAGGCATGGGTGCCCACTCTCCCCCATGCTTTTTATATTGGCGCTGGAACCGCTGGCTCAAAAACTACGCATGTCAGCTGGGGAATGGGGTATAACTGTTGGACCAACAGTCCATGCGATCTCACTATATGCAGATGATATTATACTATATGTTAGAGATCTGTATGGTGGGTTCCCTGCTGTAGCGCCGCTCTTTACAGAATTTGGCAAGTTGTCGGGTGTATGTATAAATTTTGATAAATCTGTAGCATTTCCTTTCAATAAAGCCATTTCACCCCACACGATTAGCTTCGGGGGTGATAATATAAAGGTAGCCCCAACCACATTTAAATACTTGGGAGTAAAGATATATAGAACGCAACAGGATACGTTGGATGGCAATGTCCAGAGCACAATTGTCGCACTACGGTCTCAAATAGCATTCTGGATAACGCTCCCATTGTCTGTTGCAGGCCGCATAGCCATAGCAAACATGGTTATGCTACCACGAGTGCTGTACTATTTTACTACGCTCCCAATACTAATGCCCCCCAAAACATTCC
The DNA here is from genome assembly GCA_963921515.1 of Calotriton arnoldi. Classification (NCBI taxonomy): domain Eukaryota; kingdom Metazoa; phylum Chordata; class Amphibia; order Caudata; family Salamandridae; genus Calotriton; species Calotriton arnoldi. The sequence goes on along the minus strand of CAWUFW010004747.1, from coordinate 1,218,662 downwards.
GATTATTAGATTAGCTGCTGACAGAATTGACATGGGGCAATGGAAGACGTAGAGTCAGCCTGAAAAAGTTACAACTTTCGGCCAATGCCGGGGGAATGGGAGCCCCAGATTTTAGAGCCTACTGCGTGGCGAGTCAACTGCAGTGGCTCTCATACTGGCTAGCGGGCCGTAACCTACAGGAAATAGCCTTTAAGCCCAGATTGCTTGCGCAGGGGAAATTGCATTCCTTACTACACCGCACACGCCCAATTGATAATACCTGGTTGCCACTACAGAAGGTGGCCCTGAGATACTGGAAACAAGCACTGAGGTACACAGCGCCACGATTACCATACGCCCCAAATACCCCGCTACTGGGACTCCCCATTCCAACGGGAATAATAACACATAACCAATTGGCAGGGTGGAAAGACGGAGGGATAACTACAGTGGGGGCAATATTCAACAAAGGCACTCTACTGTCGCATACAGACTTCATACACACACAGGGCCTATCAGATACTCTGTTTTTGCTACACGCTGGGGTGGTTCATTACGTCAAAAAGGTATGGGCCTCGGACGGACAGGAGCCACCAACACACGAGCTAGTATACATGTTGCATTTAATGAGTAATGGTAGACACCTGACGAAATGGCTGTATACAAGGATAAGGGAAATGCTGCCTTCACCATTAGTGGCTCTGTGAAGCCAAATGGAATACAGATTTGGAGGAGGAACTGACAGATAGAGAATGGGCATCCCTCTTAGCGTATCCTAAAACGGTCTCGCGCAATGCGTGCTTCAAGTTTAAACAATACATGATCGCACAGCGGGCGTATCTCACACCACACAGGCTACATAAGATGTTCCCTGCAACTACTGCAAATTGCCCTAGATGCACAGAGATGGATGCAGGCTTTGCCCATATGCTATGGGCCTGCCCAGCATTAGCTGATTACTGGGTGCAGATAGCGCAAACACTGACTGAAGTAGTGGGTGGACGGACATGGAACACAGCTAAAAGCTGTATGCTTGGGATCTATCCGCATCCATAGGGTTACAAAGTGCAGGCGCGCTTAGCGGACTTAGCATTAATACTCGCCAAAAGACTTTTAACAAGGAGGTGGAAAGCAGCGAGACTGCCAAAGATTGTCGCATGGAAAGAAGAGGTAGAAAAATGGAGCCTGACCCGAGAGTGCGGCAATCTGTAGGGAGGAACAGCGAGGGCAGCGTAAGATACCCATAGCAATGGCCTGGGATATGCTGCGGGAGTCATTCAAGGCATGGGACGGTAATACATAGACAACCGTAGAGGCTGCAGCTGCTGCCACATAGATAGACACGCAAGTTAACCGCACCACTAATAGGCTTCAGCGCTGACACTGCATTGCCCTGCACCGCAGACATAGGAAAGAAAAGTCCAACAAGCATTATGGTCTATGTTTCAAGTGTGCACTACAGGAATGTGCTCCTTGTAAATGTTTCCTACCTGCAGGTAATTGTACGCTTTTCTGAAAACTGTGCAGCTGCCCCTTGTGATGCCCAGTTAGTTAACTTCGGGGGCTGAGGGGTAACCAGGTTCTATTACTATACACACTCGCAATACAGAACTCCTGATATAACAGCTGAATCTAGTAGAGTGGTTGTGGACATAGATACAGTAATTGGAAGACAACTTATGAGACAGTATGATTACACCAGGATGCAAATAACTGTGCTGTATCAATGTAACTGTACTCCTAGCACTGCAGTATTCATGCATATGCAATCTTGTCACAAAAATACTAACTGTACCAGCGAAGACTAATTATAAAACTCAATAAAGTTTGTTTAAAAAAAATAAAAAAAAATAAGTCTCCTCTGCTGCAGCTAGATGGAAAAATATCCGCCCAGCAAGCTGCAGCCTTGTACTCAAACTCTTCAAACCCAATTCTCACAATCTCACTCTGGCGTTACCCTTCTCACATCCACACCTACATGCACAACACCAGTCTTCATCACTATATACACACCAACTCTCACATACATGACATGTACACAATGTACTATACTCATCACCTCCTCAGCAGACGTCAAACGTAACATGTCAAAAGGACCACACTCATCACCAGTTGCACACTCAGTAATATCTTTGGACTGCACTAATATCACAACGTGCAGCATCACTGCCTACTCTGACATGCACACTTTACACATCACCACATATCACAACAAGACACTAACATTGCTCAATGGATATGTCCTCAATGATTCACAGATCGCCATCCTCCCACCCTACTCTGCTTAGGTTCTCCAGATTGTCATTTCTAAAACACATGCATACACAGATGCAAAAACAACATACATCAACTATACAACACCACACATTCCACCGTTCAGCACACTAAAATACACAACTGGTGTATACCCCTTACATACACTTATCCACTTTGTCACAAATGACAAGTTGGACCATGTCTCACTGTGGCCCTGTCACATCCACATATGACTTACATGCCCCATACCACCATTGACCTATGCACATCAACAACTAGCCTCACTCATTGGAAATGCCTGGGTACAGTCATCCCTCACTGTAGAGGTACAGACTACAGCTCACCTGCTGCCAGAATAAAACCTTGGCTAAGTGGTTTTACACCTATCACATCTACCTATTCATACCATACCTTGCACATGATTTAACCAGTTGCATACTTTGAATCACATCATTCTATCTGTAAACACTCACATGGGGTGAATGTGGATACCTCATCTTTCCTACACAAGATCTGCCTATGCACTCAACTCATACCTCACTCTTTCTGTCAACCACTAAATTTGTCCTGCCACCAAGATGTATGTATCTCCACTCCAAACAAAATTTAAAATACTAGTCACTTTCACCTTTACCCTTGTTTAAGCAAGCTTAGCACATACAACATGAACCCTTGATAATACATCTGCAGCCAGGACGCATATTCCCATTAACACATCCTCCCATGTGTGGCAACTAAGAGCATGGTGGAGACTCCCGATCTTGGAGCATCTGCACAGTGGACAGACACACATCCTTTTTTTGCATTCACTGTCCACTTGCCTTACCACATGTAGCACCTGGCAATCCAACAGACATCACAGCACTCATAGTTAAGCAAAGTGTGACATGGAACAGCATTAATCAAAGATTTAAACAACACCATTGTCAGTCATACACAAAAGACAAATAACACACAATTCATATGCTCACCTGCGACTGGTGTGTGGTTGTAAAATGAAATCCAAGCTGGTACAATCCATAAACACCGTACATGTAATGTCACCTAACAAAAGCAGGATGGCATAAACAACTTGTAAATGAGTAAGCAATAGACTATTAAGACAACACACACCTTGCCTAACAAGAATTCCTGCAGTAATTGGAGTCCCGTTGAGGCAACAGGGATGGAAAACTGTGAGAATACTGCTCACCTTACACTCACCATGGGCTCAGGAAATGCATCAGATGTGTTCACAGCCATGAAGGGTTTTTGCCCACAGTAGCATGCCACCTGTGGCAAGGTTGACATTGCCACTATTCTACAAGATCTGAAGAAGACACAGAAATGGGTCCACCACTATCAAGTCACATGCAAGTATTGTAACATCACTTTGTGTACATGGGTGTGTGCAAAGTCACTGCCATGTAGTCAAACTCCATATGTATCCAGGCGAATTGATGAGACAGGTGTTTTTCTGCACATCACAAACATATGCAGCATGCTTTGCTGAACTGTTGCACTTGGAGACACTTGCACTATGTTGACAAATGAAAGCATGACCTATGTGTAAGTGTGTTTAATAAAATGGAAAGGTTTGTGACCTCATGTCACACTCTTACCCAAAACTGATGTTCATGATGACATACAGGAAATGTAGACACAACATTCTTGAATACATACTGTCAAAGTGCTCATACTACATGGAACATATGCAATCCAAGCCATACTAACATCATTGTATATGTAAACTACTAATTGTACATGTTATACAGTTAACAAAAAAAAATTTGGTGGACACAGAAATTTAAATTAAAAAATGAAAACATGCTTTATTCAGCCTCAAAATAAAGATAAATAAATAGCTAAAGGCCAATGGCCAGTTCATCACTGTTTAGTTGTTGCGTGAGCCAAAAACATCATGCCCATCTACTCTTGCCTGCACAAGTTATGCTAGAGGACACCTCCCCTGGGAAGGGCATCTAGGTATGCCAGGCACCAAAGGGGACAAACTAATGGGGAGTGGGTTGTGTTTTGGAAGGGATGGGATCAGGAAGGGTGTTAGGGTCCACTGCAATGGTAGGTTCTGATGGGGGGGGGTGACTCCACTGCAGTGGTTGGCTCTAATTGAGGAGGGGGCTGCTGTAGTGGTAGGGTCAGATGGAGGTGAGGATGGGGTGACCTTAACTATTTTGGGGATTTTGTAAAGTTTGAGGGGTGTGTTGGTAATGGGGATGGGACAGGTCTTTTTAGTGGGGGGGGGTTGTGACAGAGGTACTGGGCAGGTCTGGGGAGCTATGGGTTGCTAGTTGTGATTTTCTCTTCTGGATCCGGTGTGGTTTTCAGATGGGAGTTGTTTGTATATGTTGTTTCTTCTCGGGGGGCAGATGCTGATGCTGGGTCAGGGGGGAGGTATTTTCTCTTCTTAGGAGGGGGTGTAGGTTTGTGAAGGGAAGAATTCAATGGGAACAAGGTGGGGTGCCTGGGCTGAGGGGGGAACAGGAGAGGCAAGGGTAGGGGTTGTGGAGGCAGAGGGTTGTGAGGTATGCGGAGTGTCTCTGGATGCATATGTGTCATCTGCTGTCATGTCCCTGGTGGAGAGTGTGCTGTCTGTCTCCTGAGTGTGCATGTGTGTGGTTTGCAACTTGTGTCTGTGTGCTTGTGTGCTGTATGTGGATGTTGAGGTGTGTGCTTGTGTGTGTTTGCATGTGCTTGGGTCAGGGAGGGTAGTTGGGACAGTGGCTGAGGAAGAGGGACAGTGCTGCCGTCAGTGTGGAGGCCATAGCCTAATTGGATCTCTGTAGGGCAGACATGTTAGAGTGAATGCCCTCCAGGAATGACGACATGTCTGTCAAAAGAGTGGTATGTGTATGGAGGACATTCAGCACGGATGTCTGCCCCACAGAGATCTTCTGCAGGATTCGTTGGCCTCCACACTGAGGGCAGCAGGGGAGACAGGTGCAGGGGGTGAGGTGCCTGGCCCAAAGGAGATACCTCCCCTGCCACGGGAGCGACCACAGACAGTGGGATGGGGAGCAGTTTGGAGGGTGGAGATGGGAGTGGTGGTGGTAGTGGACTCTGAGGTTGTTAATCCACTCACTGTCTCCCCCACCACCACATGGGAGTCTTCACTGGAGCTGTGATCTGCTTCTGAGCCTGCAGATGGAGTTGCAGAGCTGCCCCCAGTGAGGCTCCCCTCACCCTCTTCATGGCTGGGTCCCTCCGACAGCAACTCATCACTGGACCCAGACTGACGTACTGCTCCCACCACATCCGTGGTACTGTCTCCTCCGGTGGCCGCTGATGATGCTGTGACCAAGAATACAAATGAATTACATGAGTTATCCATATGTACTTGACACATAGGTAACATCACAAATCTTCACAGACCAAAATATAAGACATAACATTGTGTTGTGCTATTAGCTCTTGCTACATCAACATACATGGCACTTGTAAGTCTGCCAGTTAACCATTAATCAATCACACATGATGTGATCTGCAACATTGGGTTTATCAACATCAAATTACATAACCACAAGGTTGACTAATGGACCACGTAGCAGGGGATGTTTCGTCTTGTGCTCATGACGGACTTGTGTCCTGACATTTTTGTCTCCTCTCCTGCAAGTGAGTTTAGCCATCACAATGGAAATATGATTCTCAGATTTGAATTGAGACATGGTAAACATTCTGCTATCCTTAGTCATCAAATGTGGAACCATTGGCTCATATGTCACAGCTCAAATGTCTTCCTTGTCAAACATTCACAATGAATATTCATTGCATGAGTCAAGTCACACAGATAACACTGATTTATCCCATTTGTCCTGTAACTTAGCTTCTCTACTGTCAGTTCACACATATGACTCTTATTGCGGAGACACTAAGGCAGTACGCATAGCTAGGTTGACAGGCATGTGGCACACTGTCCTGTGTCATCTATGCACAGTGTCATGTAGCAGAATCAGAATGTTTTGCACATTGAAAGCAGCTCAAGTTTCACAGATTTGAAAGAAGGTCTACAAACTTACAAGTCTGATCACTGCAGCTTCACAATGCCTCAGGTGGAACACCATTCCACTGGCACGTCTTGGTGCATTGACTGTAGAGACTATTGTTACTGAACCAATATCCATAATGACTACAGTCAACACTGTGGACCAATCCTGTCTAGACTGCACAAGTCCCCATTTGTATGGGCCAAGTCTGAATGTTCCTCACTTCGATTACACATTATGCACACTTTCTCCAGCTGATATTGATCCTTTTTACCATCTCAATTTGGTAACCAACTCAAATTTGATGCATATTTGACATCTCTGAATCAGACAGTGATGCATCAAACACATGGTTGACTCAGTAAATAGTCAAGAGCATCTTCACACATGTGAACTGTTGTGACTGTGTACCTCACATCATACCTCACAATTGCAGCCATGTTTCGACCAGTGATAACCTGTATTTGACACTGAATGGCTTGTGTTTTCACCCTTACAGAGTCAGACACATGGACTCACTCTTTAGAATGATGGGTATGGAATATTCAACAATATAATGTGTAAGATCAGTGTGACATGTGAGCAGAGTTAGCCTAGATGTGATTGTCCCATGGGATACATGTGCTCACACTTTGCAGCAAGGCTGGGATCAAACATTGGCACACGGACTAAGCCAAACTCACCTAGGCCTGAACATAGACAACACATTCTGCCAAAATGTATAGCATGGGCTTTCCAGAACTGAGTGCTCCAACTACAACATACTTCAATGATTTGTTAAAACCACACTGAGAACAGGCTCACCCATCAGTGAATTTGCAGACACATGTCAACATATGGGATTCATACTGAAGCTCATCCACATGTTTTCATAATTTTTGATGAACACATGTGCATGGCACTACTGTTACTACCCTGAACATAACTTACTCACATGTCCCTGATGAAAGGGGCATTACCTGCCATCTAATGATCCTTCTGCATATGCATCTTGTTAAAATAACGATATGTTTGGCAGACTTACAACCTGTAAAAGTGCCATCAGGCTGAGATATTACAACATGCATGATTAAAGATAGAAGTGCAACAAGGCACATACTCACCTCCTCCTTGCTGCTGCTTGGCCTTCAACAGCCCATCCAGGTCAGGGAAGACCACCGCTAGGATGCGGAGCATGTGGGGGATCAGGGTTCGGCACCCGCCTCTCTTGCCAGGTTGTGACAGGCCCAGCTGGACCTCAGCTATCTTCTTGGCCCAGCCACGAGGGTCCTGCCACCTCTTGCAGCAATGACGGACGTGACGAAATGCTCCCCCTACGTCACACACCTTCTTGGCGATGGTCCTCCACATCTTCGCCTTCTCAAGGGGGTTGACCTGTAAGGATGACATGGTGACAGTCCCTTAGTTCACATGCTACATGTTTCTGAGTCAGATGCTTCTACACATAGGACATGGTCAGATTGACAAAAATGTCTAAGGGGAACGCATATGGCATCATGTGCAATAGTCCTGTGTTCAATGACAACTCTGTCCCATGAGAACAGTGATGATATGTTTGCCCCAGTACACACACTTCTACAGCAGTGTACCTGCCCAGAACAATTCCCTGCACACAGTTAAACTTGCAAACACCCAAATTATATTTCTACTAATGAGATTCCTAATGCCACTAATGCATGGTTATTGCACATGTCCAATGGCAATGCACTGTAATCATCACTCACCTGCTCCTCTGGTTTGCCATACATCTCGCTGTGCAGTGGGAGGAGTGTGTCCAGCAGGGCCTTGTTCTCCTCCTCGCTGAAAGCTGGGGCCCTGGGCTGTGTCCATGCCATAGTGGCTACCAGAGGATGTGGTAACAGCAGCAGAGAGATGCGGAGTTGCAGGAATGATGCAGGTAGTGCAGGCAAGTGAAGTCTCTAGGGAACAGACAGACTTATATCTAAACAGCAGAGGTGGTCTCAAATCCATGCATCAAAAGTGATAGAATCGGTTGCATTTTCCGAATCGGTCCAATGCATAACATTGCTTGCAAACGACACGCCTACCACGACGTTAAAAAATTCATCATCGTAGCACGATTGACTTTGATACATTTGTGATGGGAGGTAACCTATTCACACCTAATGTGTGCCGCTCACTGTAGGAAAGTAGGATCTGCTTCTATGGCCACCCCCACTTTTTGCCTGGTGCTAAGCTGTTATTGACTAGTCTGACTGGGAGCCTGCTAATCAGGACCCCAGTCTATCTGCTTTCTCACTAAATTGTTATGTTCAGTACTTAGGTTCATCCCAGATTGGATACTGGGGTACCCTTATAAGTCCCTAGTATATGGTAATAAGGTACCCAGGGCATAGGTACCCCAGAGGTCCCCCATGGGCTGGAGCATGCATTATGGCATCCATGGGAGACCATTCAAAATGGAACTACAGGCCTGACATTGCAGCCTGTGTAAGCTGGTGCTAGCAACACTTACTAAATATATAGGTTTCCTATATCTAGGGTCACTGCACTTAAAACCTATGTCACCCCAATAGCATGCCTTTGCATTCCTGAAGGCAGGGTGCTTGGTTCTACGTGAGAGGGTGTTGCTGCATGAGCAGGACACCCCTACAGCCTACGGAGTCCATTGTCCCGGGTTGTCAGTGAAGCAGCCATATACCATATAGAGGGACACCCTGTAGTTACGCGATGACCATCTTGAAACTGGCTGCAACTAATCCTATCATGTTTGGTATCAAACATGTTGGAATCATACCCCCACACCTGAAACGGTGTGGGGGTATGATTCCAAGCACTGGAAGAGCCTTCTGTTAGGCTCTCAGTGTTCCCCTTTGCCAACCTTCTAGACCCGGACAGCACAAAATGTTGCTGCTGACCAGAGACACATTTCTGCCCTCCTGGTGCTGAGCCAAGCTTGAGCAGGGGAAGGCAGAACAATAGGCATCCTGTCACAGGGAGATGTGACCACCTCCAAGACAGGATTTAATGTATTGGGTGTGGGTGGGTGCGCTTGCCAGCGCCACTAAGTCTGCATGAGGGGCACATTTGGTGTCCCCGTGCATAGTCCAGCTCAAACCAGTCCTGGGAGCCGTTGGCTCTCGCTCTGGAGCAAAACTGGGCAAAGGACATGGGAGTAACCTTTCCCCTGTCCAGACCCTCCCCTGGGAGGGTCCCCTGAATCGTCCCAACTCTTTCCTTAGGGTACTTAAGGGCTTACCTGGGTGTAGGTCCCTAGATTCGTCGTGGGATAAGTTTCAGATCAGACACCACTTCTTTTTCTACCGTCTGGGAACTCTGGACTTCGCTGGACTTCGTTTGGGCCCGACTTAATCTCCCTTCCAGTCTGCTGCATCGTCTATGCCTGTGCATCATACAGGAACCTTCCAAGGCCTGTGTGGCATCAAAGACACCTGAAAGAATCTCCCTTGTAGTGAAGGAGTCACTCCCCTGCATTCGCAGGCACCGCAACTAAGTTGACTGGTCTGCTGATCCTGAGCTCCTCTGGACTCCGTAAGGTTCTGCAACACAGGTGGTGGTTCTCCACAGCTCCCGAGGCCTGCCCTGCCCTCTCACCAAGTTTGAAGCCAGTTGCAATAACCAAACCCCTGTGCACTGCGTCAACTTGCAGTTGCAAAGGCTTGTTGGCTTCCTTCCAAGAAGATCTTCGGGCTCCAAGTAGCCCCACCCTCGAGCATCTCCAGTGACCAGAATCTTGGGCCACACCACATTGTGTGCATAGTGGCCTGCATCTTTTGGTGAGCTGTTTGAGGTACTCACGCGACTCCAGTGCCTTCGGCCTGTGGGTCCATTTGGTGATCACCTTATGCTTCTCTTGGGCTCCCCTGATTGCTAGGGGCCTGCCCTGACTCCCCTGCTTGTGGTGAGTCCATTGGACCTTGCTGGTCCTGACGTTGCTCCTTCTCCAGCCCCTGCGTTGGGTACGCTTGCCAAGGCTGGTTGGTGCTCCCCCCAGACACCGACCCCTCAGCCTTTGTGGGACAGCTTGTGCACGGCTCCTGGACCTCCTCAGTGTCAACTGGTCCTCACAGCTGCAGAGTCAAGGTCATCGTCAACTCCCCTGCAACACCCGACATTGGAGGGCATTCGTCTTCCAAGTCTCCTGGTCACTCATGAGTGACATAGACTCTGTCCCCTCTGCTTGCAGGTACCTCTCAACTAGAATCCACTTTCAGATTCCACCAGACACTTTCTCCCTCTTCACAGCGGCACTTTCCTGAAGTCCTCCATTGGGTTTGACGGCGGTTTCCGACACCACTTCACACATATGCACACGGCTTCCATGGTGTAGGTAACGTGGGTACTAGGGTATCCACGGGTGGGGTTGCTCTCCAACCTTCTGTCTTCCACGGGGTTTCTTCAGGGTCCACTGGGAAGGGTCCTTAATCTTTAAAAATCCACCTGTGACTTACACGTAGACTTGAACGGAGCACGCAGGTGTGTTTCCACACTGCACACGCTCTCCTTGGGGTTCCTAGTCACTCACCTTGGGTGGTTCCTTGGGTCCCCAGCACTTCTACGTCCTCTCGACATTGTCTTGACCCGAGTCATGGTTCTTATACCACTTTCTTAGCATGTGGTTTGGTTCCCTCTCCCTGGGGTTCACTGTGTATTCTGTGCTATTTACTGTATTTCTTTGCAAAGTATTCTGTACATTATGTTTATCTCCGGGTAGGAGATATCTAAACGTGTTAGAGAGTATTATACAATAAATACATATTTTTATAAATACCTTGTGTGACTCTTTTTCATTTAATCTATACAATAACATTGCATTCTGGTAAAACAAGTTGCTTTACACTCCTTATAGACTAAGCCAAAGTGTGCTGCGGTTGGGATTCAAGCCTGCATTGTTTTACCAGATAAATCTTTGTGTCAATTAATTTAAAAACCATCACTAATACTAAGCACATATAATACAAGTTTAGAATAGTAAGTTCTACTGAATTTAGGGTTGGGTAAGTCAAGGGTCTAGCACGCCCTTTCTCCAACCTCAGAGAGTTTAGTTCCCACTAGGTAAGGTAGGTGCAACAACACACCTCACTTAGTATGTCTTCTAAAGGAGATGCCAGTGGCTCTCTACTTACTAGATACAGTGAGCTTTCGTTCCAAGAACTGAAAGCCCTGTGTGCCTCTAGGAAGCTAAAGGCAGCGAAAAGTGCCAACACTCAACGCCTCCTAGAGGTGTTACTGTTAGATGATCTTAGGAAAGCCAGTGGGTCAGATGAACAGGAAAGAGTGGGTAGGCAGGGGACTGAAGATAGGCCTGGAGGGGGGCACCTCTTTGACCTGGAATCTAACCCTGACCAGGTGGAGCCTGATGACTCCCACCCGGACAACTCAGATCTCCCAGAGGATACTGCAGGTGGCCTTGAGGAGGCCCCCTTAGTTCCTCCGGGGAAAGTTCAGAATAGACCAAGGAGGTCTAGATCCTCCTCTGCAGAATCCAATGCTTCAGGACAGTCAGTAGGGACCTCCATCTCTAGTAAGGGGGACCAGTCCTTTGATAGGGAATACCAACTTCTTGAACTTGAGAAAGCTAGCCTTAGTTGAGGCAAGAGCAGTTGGCCCTTGACAAAGAATCCCTAGAAGTCCAGAGAGGTAGGAAGAAATTGGGACTAGAGTCCCATGGTGGCAGCAATAGTGTCCTTAGAGCAGAGTTCTTCAATCTGTGGGGCGCGCCCCCCTGGGGGGGCGCGACACCATCTCAGGGGGGGCGCTCACTCCACTCTAATCTTACCTTTGTTCCCTGCGTCGCAAGTCTTCTTGGAGAACTCCGGTATGGTTGGAGGGGGAGGGAGGGGAAATCGATGGGGCACGACCTGCCCATGCTTTTGTCTTGTTAACCGTCCCAGGAGGGGGTTAATTCATGCTTCAGCTGCAGTGAGAGGCAGGAAGTCTCCTTTGCTAAAACCGAAAGCAAACGAACATACCGTCCCGTTCCTTCCAATTCCATATCATAGCAGAGGAGACTCCTTGCCTCCCACTGCAGCTGAAGCATTTGAGCTCTATGAATTAACCCCCTCCTGGGAGGGTTAGCTCTTCCCAGAAAGGAGACAAAGTTTCTTTTAAAATTACACAGGCAGGCGTGCAAAATGCCAGCCAGCCATGTGTTGTTTAAACAGCCTGCAAATTGCTTGCTTGTCTTGACACTAAATATGGTTATAAATAAAGAAGTATGTATTAATTTGTAATGTGACTTTTCTGTCTTTGTTCCCTTTTATTATCAGTCATGGATCATTCAGGAAGCCCTTGAACACAATTAAAAGTTCTTTCTATTTATATTTGCTGTTCAAAGTATGCACAGATAAGTGATGAAAATATGGCTTTAGGTGACTGTTTATTTTTGTACCGTCTGGGACATTGAAATAATGAGCTGGAAACCCTAATCACAAGACTGGGAGTTTGTTGCAGGATCAGCACATTATTTATTTCCTCCACCCTGATCCCTGGTTACTGCCATAATAGCAATAGTTTAACACATTTGAAACCCTACGCTGCCGTCAATAACATACTGAGTTACTTCAAGTGTCTGGGATTGCACCTTGCATTCAGACAACTCGCTCCTCATTCTCGCCCTTCACTTTCACACTCACCCTGCACTCACAGCGATCACAATGCCCTCACACCATTCACCCACTTACCCTGCACTCACAGTGATCACTCTGCACTCACAATGCACTTGCGCTGTTCACCCTGTACCTCACCCTGCAGTCACATGAGCACACTACTCAACCTGCACTCATGTGACACTTCACTCACCTGTCCCCCTCACTGCTCAATCTGCAATCTCACTCAAATAAGCCCACCACTAACCATACATTCATTCGCCCCACTCTGCACTTACATCCGCACCCAAATTCATATGGTCACCTCACTCACCCTGCAGTCACTCTTCTTACCCTACTCTCACACTGTCGCATGGCTCACCGTGCACTCACATGGGCACTTCTTCCACCCACACAGTGCAGAGGTTTAATGTGCCTGATACAAAGAACGTGTACCATGCAGATCACTGAACTGAGTATGAGTAAACATTAAGTAGCGCTATAAAAAAATGAAATGTTTGCCAGAAAGGTGTTATAGAGAGATGAGGTGCATCGTTGGTAAGTGGTAATGAGGAAATTCATAAGAGGGAGGAAATGGGGAGGGGGCGCCAAAGACTGTTGCACTGTGTGCGACAAGTGCTAGGGCCAGCCCTGGCTGGGAGTGTTAGCCCCACCCGGTTCGGGTCTAGTTGCGCCCCTGTACACAAGTATGGGCATGTCGTGCCCCATCAAGGTTTTCGTCCAAAATTACAAAAGGACACATTTACATGCACTGCAATCCAGCCTTTCAGGGGCCCCATGATAGAGACAGCTCTGTTTTTGCCCTGATGGCCTGGAATAATTCCTGAACAGATTCTTGTAAATACTGTTTTGTTTCATTTCTTTTTAATGTGATTGATGTGAGGGAGCCTATTACTATTTGCAGAGAATTGTGTTTGTTTCATGCAACAACCATAAAAAGTTTATTTTAGATCCAAGCGGGTCCTCACAAATGAGAAATTGGAGGATATCACAGATATTATTCGCTGTAAAATTAGTGGGCTGCTGCTTTGTTACAACAGTGAAAACACATCACTATCTCTGAATATTAGATGTAAACGCTTTTAGAATTTCGACCATAGTGCCTGTGCACCGTTAGTAGCCTGGCTAAAGAGGGTATGGCAGAGTTGAAAGTAAATCATTTAAACTCAAAGCTGTACTGAACAGGGGCCCCGAAAATAGTTTTGGCCCAGGGCACCCAAAATCCATAACATGTCCCTGCCACCACAAAGTCTGTCAGACAACATTGCTCTGAAGTAAAATAGACAACATCATTAATTTATTATTAGTTCTATTTTTTTAAACATAAGCCCGACGTGTCCTAAACCCCCACGGCTTCAGGCAAGCAACTTATCGTACCACTAAGGAATTCTCAATTAGGTGTTCGTTCAGCGCCCTCTCTGTGGACTTTCAACTTTGTCTTCGGATCCATAACTGGTTGGTGGGCAATTATCCCATTATAATGATTTCTAGAGAAGATTTGTTCCCGTGTACCAGCTCTGAGCTAGGGAGTGCTCAAAAAATCTGACAACACTGTCTCTGGTTTGGCTGAAAATGTCTGTAGAATATTCAGCTTTGAGAGAAACTGCTATCAAAACTCTCTTGCCTTTCAGCTCGTCCTATTTATGTGAGATTGGGTTCTCAGCACTTGCGGTATTAAAGACTAAGTACCGTTCAAGACTGGATGTGGAGCACAACCTGAGGATGGCAGTAGCAAAAATCCATCCACAGATGGACCGTCTCTGTGGCGAAAAACAGGCACACCCGTCACATTTATGTTGGTGGTGTTATTATCAATCTATGTCGTGTGTAAAACATAGCATCCTAGTAAAAACAATTTGCGCACATTTTATCTTGGAAAATGGTGTTTTGAGCTGTGTAATAAGCCTCTGTCATTTCACCACACCCACTCACAAACCTGCAGTTTACTAAACCCTCTTATTGTGTTGAACATTATTTGCTGGATATGGCCCGGGATATGCGCGTGGTGGCCGATTATGTAGTGTACCAGATTCCAGAAATTTCTGTCAGGTGGTGGGGGGGCCCAACATGTAAAAGAACTCAGCTGGGGGGCTCAACCTACAAAAGTTTGAAAACCTCTGCCTTAGAGTTAGAGAAACGTCTCATAACCATAGGAACCTGAGCAAGGTAGTCCCTCCCTACCATGTTGGGGATGACATCCACACATGGATAACTGTTTTAGAGAGGGCCTGTAAAGTTTAGAGGGTCCCTCAAGAGCTGTGGGCAGCTATCTTGTGGCTCTCCTTTGCTGACAAAGATAGAGATAAGCTCCTCACTGTTAGAGAAGAGGATGCTGATAATTACACAGTCTTGAAGAGTGCTCTCATTGATGGGTTTGGCTTAACCACTGAGCAATACAGTGTCCTTAATCTTTAAAAATCCTACTGCAACTTACATGTAGACTTGTACGGAGCACGCGGTCGTGTTTCCACACTGCACACACTCTCCGTAGGGTTCCTAGTCACTCACCTTGGGTGGTTCCTTAGGTCCCCAGCACTTCTATGTCCTCTCGACATTGTCTTGACCCGAGTCGTGGTTCTTATACCACTTTCTCAGTATATGGTTTGGTCCCCCCCTGGAGTCCACTGTGTATTCTGTGCCATTTGCTGTATTTATTTGCAAAGTATTGTGTGCATTATGTTTATCCCTGGGTAGGAGATATCTAAATGGGTTAGAGAGTATTATATAATAAATACATATTTTTATAAATACCTTGTGTGATTCTTTTTCATTTAATCTATACAATAAGATTGCATTCTGGTAAAACAAGCTGCTTTACATTCCTTCTGGACTAAGCCTGAAGGCTGCTCTCCACAGCTACCACTTAGAGAGCTAAGGTTGTCTAAGACCTCTTAAATCACCATGAGGGTTGTCTGGACTGGTGCAAGGTGCCCCCTTACATAAGTGGACATCATATACCAGGTCAGCTTCTCACACTCACCATAACAACCAACAGCCAATGGCTGTGACCGAATCGGTTCGGATGCGGATACCACGTCCTTTCCATACTCACCTGTGTCGCTCAACATAACAACCAACAGTCACTGGCAGTAACCGAATCGGTTCGGAGGCGGCTACCACATCCTTTGAATACTCACCCGCGTCACTCACCATAACAAACAACAGCAATGATCGAATCGGTTCGGATGCGGCTACCGCGTCCTTTGACTACTCGCCCGCGTCGCTCACCATAACAACCAACAGCCAATGGCAGTGACCGAATCGGTTCAGATGCGGATACCGCGTACTTTGAGTATTCGGTCGGCAGAGCAGATACTTCTGTGATTGTTGTATTTCAGTGCATTATATGTGTGGTTTACTTTTTAGATTAAATTAAATTGATTTTTTAATGAATTAGACGCACTCCCATGAGGAGCTAACCTTGAGGGACACATGACACACTGTTTCATGGGAAATACCAGCATGTAGCTGGAGAAATCCAGTAACCTGCATAGGATTGGTCACAGTGTCAAATACATTTTTGAGGATTTACAAGTGCATTCTTGCATTGTCACTGCATTTGGGCACTGTATGTCCCATTGGGCAATTGTCGTGATTTCATACTGTAGATGTCTGTTGTGTTAGTAATGGCTAAAGCTTTTGCCTTTGGATGAGTAGACAGTGTCATTAATTTGCCTCTTCAGCTTGTATGTGTAATGTGAATTACTCGTCTATCTGTGTGTCCAAGACTTCAGTTGATGGTGTCTTTACATATATTTGCATTATCAACATTGGACAAAGTTTGTGTATGTGATTGTATGTGTAATGTAGACATGACAACATGAGAGTGTCCACACTGTGACAGTGGTGGGCATAACTGAGTTTGTGAGACGCTGTGTATATCAGGTGTCACACACCTCTTGCATCACATGATCCTATTCTGTCTCCCTATTGAACATGTAATTGTTCAAAAAACATAAATATTCATTTTTTTTCTGTGGAACTGTTGTGTATGTGATGCTTGCTTACATTGATGATGTCAGACACTAGTGATTCATATACTCCACTACCATAATTGCTGTGTCACAATACCTTGTTAACATGTCTGGGAAGGGTACTAAATCTGTGATATGTATCTAAGCTCATCCGTGCAAATTATAATCTGTATTTCTATTGTTCCGTAGCTTCAGTTGTGTGCATATTTCATGTCCTATTTGTCTCAATGCATGTTGCTTGGTACATTGTGAGCTGACACCAACTGTGTTTACACTCTACACAAATGTACCGCCGCCGACCTCCAGTGTACAGGCCCTTTTCTGACCTACAGACCATGGAAGAATGTGACACCATCAGAATGTACCGATTCACCAGGCCAATTATTGAACAGTTGTCAGAGCAGTTGGCACCTCATCTGCAGTCTATCGTACATATCCAACTGCACTGACGCCCAAAGTGAAGGTCATGGCAGCTTTACATTTCTTTGCCACTGGTACTTTCCAATACACAGTGGCCACTTCTGGTGGTATGTCACAAACCATGTTCAGCTGTGTCCTTCGTGATGTATTGGCGGCATTGCTCCATTACCTGGAACAGTACATCAAGCTCCCAAAACCAGGAGGGTTGACAGACATCAAGCACAATTTTATGCACTGGGACAGATACCACATATCATTTTCTCAATTGATTGCATCCACGTTGCATTGGTTCCACCACAAACAAATGAGGTTGTGTATCGCAACCGCAAACATTACCACTCGATCAATGTCCAGGTGGTATGTTTGGCTGACATGTCAATCTCCCACGTCTGTGCCCGTTTTCCAGGATCATCGCATTATGCATACATCATGAGGAACAGTGCCATCCCCCGTTTGATGTCTCAGCTACAACCTGACCGTGCCTGGCTTGTTGGTAGGTGATGTGGCATGTGTGTGTTGTGGTGTGTGTTGATTGTATGTCAGATAGTGGTCTGTTGTGAGACAACTGAATCTTTTTCCTGGTTAAATGTAGGAGGCTCTGGATACCCCAACTAGCCTTGGTTGTTGACACCACTCTGTAACCCAGTCACACCTGCAGAAGTGCAGTTTAATGAGGCCCATGGTAGGAGTCGGCGAGTCATTGAGCGTACTTTTGGACTCCTGAAGACAAGATTCCGCTGCCTGGATCGGACGAGAGGAGCCCTACAATATGCCCCATTGAAGGTGTGCAAGATCATCGCTGCTTGCTGCATGCTCCACAACACGGCTATAAGGAGGGAAATACCACTCATACAGGACGACGGAGACCAGCAGCCACCAGCAAGGGAGGATCCTGGCCTGGGACATGATGACAGTGGGGATGATGATGATGATGGTATGGATTTGAGACAACAGCTTATCCACAACTTCTTCACATGAGTGTAAGTATGCAATGAGAGGAGGTTACTAACCCCAACTGTTTGCTGTTGTGTTGCTGGTGGAGCATGTGTATGTATGTTTGTTTGTGTATAAAAATTGTCATTATGTTTGTTGTATGAAAGGTTTTTGAAAGGGGTAAATAAACATGTACAGTGTTAGCGCAAATCCTAGCTCATGTCCACACTGAAATCTTGTGCTTCAGATGACATTGGTAGCAAAATGAAATGCCATAGTCCTGTGGCCTGACTCTGTTCTATGTTTCTCTTTACCAGGGTACTTTGCCATGTTAACTGCATAATTGTGACCTCACAAGACCCCTGATGCTGTGACATACTCCAACATTGAACTGCTGTGGAAATCCCTGACACGCACTTTCTTTTTCAACTGATGTACATTTTTTTTACTGGTGTGCATTTTTTTACTGTGTAATGTGAATTAACATTGGGTTGATGCACCAGGTTGTATCCAGAGAATAAACCTGTGCTCAACATTGTGATGTGCTGTGCCTGTTTTCACACATCCAAAGATTCTTCTTATACAAC
Organism: Calotriton arnoldi; assembly: GCA_963921515.1. NCBI lineage: Eukaryota > Metazoa > Chordata > Amphibia > Caudata > Salamandridae > Calotriton > Calotriton arnoldi. The sequence goes on along the minus strand of CAWUFW010004747.1, from coordinate 1,199,943 downwards.
ACATGCTCCATGATAAAATAGTTTTCTGACAATGATTCTTGATTGTGCTTGCATATGGTGCTAGTATTTTTGGCTATGGGCTTTCTTTGCATCTGTTCCATGCCCTACTGGTTGAGTGAAAACCTGGTTGTGTCTATCTAACATGTTGTGACAAGTCACATTTACTCACAAGCCAGTACTTCAAATTTTTGAAGTGATGTGTAACCAATGTTGTAGACACATTATTCTGTGAGATTTTCTGCTACATTGCAATTTTTTAATTTAAAATTCAAAGACACAACATGAGCAAGTTTTTTGTGCAACATGATTTATTTTAGTGCATGATGTGATGAAATTAGTACACACCATGGTGGAGTGCTCAACAAAAAAACCAGAAAAAAAAGTGCAGATAGGAGTTGGCAGTGTTTGTAAATGAAATATTCCAAAGTAGATCCACAGTTATTCGAGTCCATAGTCCAACTGATACCCTCCAGTCAATGTGGGACAGTTCAATGATAGTCAACAAAGTGAACGCTTGGCACACAATGGAGGATATCAGGAGCAGGTAGTTACTTCCTGGGGGTGATGCGTAGACCTCAGTCTCTCATCGTTTCTTCTTCGGACGACCGACTCCACGTTTTTCCAGGGGACCCTCAAGTGCAGGCAGTGGCGGTGCAGGATGCTCTCCGCCAGAGTCCACATCTCTCCTTGTGGATGGTGCAGATGTTGTTGCACCGGATGTTGAGGGCACACAGGGAGGTGTGGACATGTTGGTGGCAATCTGGCGGAGGCAGGTGAGAATGTCCCTGTGCACCGCCATCAGGTCATCAATTTTGTCCATGTACCAGTCTATTTTCTCATAGTGGCCTGCCTGCTACTGTTGCATGGTCCTGAGGATCCCAACGACCTGGCCCATTTCTACCTGTGAGTCCTCATAAGCATGGAGGATTCGGGAGAGGTTTTGGGTCTCCTTATCAACAGCACCAGCTGCATGATGGCACTGGTCCCTACAGCCCCTCCCACCACCCCTACCCACCCGGGCAGGACCTGTTGCTGCTGGCACAGCAGACAAGGAGCCTCCTTCGTTGTTGACAGTGGTGTTGTTGTCCGGCAAATCCTGAGTACCCTGTGTTGCTGTGCTGTTGGTGTTGTCTTGGGCTAATGTGTCGGTGTGGGTAGGGGTCAGCTGTGTGTTATCTGCTGAGGTGGGAGTGGTCGCAGAGGATCCAGATCTTGCGGCTGCTGGTGCTGTGGGGTGACCCAAACCAGATGGGCCAGGTCAGTCCTCATCGTCCGAAGATGGATGAGAGACATCAATGCCGGAGAGCTCCTGGTCGACCAGAGACTGGGACTGGCTGTCCTGGATGGTTCCAGTGGTGTTCCCAGCTCACCTTGTGAGTACAGAAACAACACAATGACTGCTGTGAATGTCCACTGCCCCTCAACTCATACACATTACATAGGCTACTGAACCTAATGATGAGTTAATGTAGATAGATTGGTCTCCTTCATCCATGATGCTGGCCTATTTTTTGAGATAACTATGTATTTTTGACAAGAGGGGGATTGATGGGCATGTCCAGGTACATGCATAACTGGGCCTGTTGTGTTTAGTTTACAATACATATTCAAAGACATTGACTGGTTCCTGATACCCTGTGAATGACACAGGTGTTTTTGTGTTGTCCACATCTTTACTTTCACAGTGAGATACATACACTTTCTCTCCCTATGTAGGTACATTTTATGCCTGTGTACTGGTCTTAGTGCATGTCTTTAGCAGGCACATTGGTGTGGCTGCCCACACACTCACATTCTGTTAACTTAGCCAGAAAGTTGTGGGAATGGAGTGAGTGAGGTGCTTATTGTTATCATCTCATTCTACAAATGTGAATGGTTGTGACTCTCAAAATATGTGGCTACACAGATCGTGCACTTTGTACATTGACTCCATGGTCAGATGAGTTCACAAACTCAGCTTTCTGCAATTTTGTGGCAATGAACTATGAAAATCTGATGTTTGAGTGCTTGTTCTCTATTTGTGAAACTTACACACCTCCTCCCACCCAGCCCCACCAGGCCACCAGGAAGAGTGTTGTCCAGACAATGTTTGTAAGTGTATTTGCAAGATATCTGTCAATGGTGGCTGGTGCTTGTAGCACATAGCCAAATGTGGCAGTTGTGATAAATTCAGACAGTAGTCCCCAGTGTCTGCCATCTTGCTAGTACACATGAACTCACTGTGAGGTAGAGATAGCCCCCGATGAAGTGTTTGTGCTGTGTGGGTAGGAGTGTTTGCTGTTCTTCCAAGTCCCATCAGGCCCAGTCCTACATACACCTTCCTGCCCTGCGCAAACATGCCAGCAGGACATGAGCTTACCTCACAGTGTGTCAGAATGTCCCTGCTGGCTGTCTGACACTGGGAACTGGTGTCTGACTTTAAGACAACTCCCCTCATAGCCTTCTGTTCCAAACATCAGTACCCAGTCTCTGTCATTTTATTGTTACATGTCCACTTAATGTCAGGTAATCATGGTTCATAGTGGTCTTGTATGGATGGATGGGATGAGGAGTGCTTGCAATGTCCAGTGCTACCATCAGGCCCTTTACTACACACACTCTTTCCACCATGCAAAAACAACAACCCTGAAGCAATGCTTTCCTGAGAGTGAGTTGATATGTACTGACAAAGATGGCTGGCACTGGTGCCTGGTGTTTTGAACACAAGTCACTGTTGGTATTTGTGGAAAAGACTGACACCAGGGCCCAGTGTAATTGCATTCTGCCAGTGAATTCAAAAACACTGTGGTCAATCTTAGTTCCTGTGGGTCTGTTTGTGATGTTTGGGGATTTGTATGTTGGACAGTGCCTCATGTGAGTTGTAGCCTTTTCAAATACTCCACCTCCCACACATCCCAGGTAAGTCCTCTGGGACTATGGCTAACTGGCAGTGAGGTCAAGTGTGCTGTCCTTGTCTAAGCCCGTCGGGATGTCTCTGAGCCCTCCCTCTAACACAAACAGCTATGCCACTTTAAGGAGTTTAGCTTTTATTTTTCCATTCTTTTATCATTAAAGTAGGGAGACAGTTCCTTTCCAAACTTGATAACAGTTCGTCATGAATTTTAAGTCAGTCTCTGGACAACCTGGGGTGGCGTTTTTCTCTCCTCTTGCTGCTTTTGTCTCTTTCTTGAGTGTGACTCTCAGCAGGGATGACGCAAACCCGGGAAAGAAACAAAGAAAACAAAAACAAGTTCAGGCTATTGCCTCTTCATAGTCCTAGGGGTTTGGGGTTTTGTGCTCCGCCACCAGTGCCCTATATGTGAAGTGCCTAGGTGAGGAAGGTTGTGTATTTAACTTGGTGTGGCTCAAAACCCTGCCCACCAACCCCTTAATGAAAACAACTGTGCAGCTGGCACTTGCCCGTGGCCACGACCCTATTAGGCCGTGGTGAGGGGAGATCCAGCCTCCTTCTCCCCCTTTGGAGTACCGGTCTCGAAAGCAGTGTTCTGGGAGCGTCTTACGGGTTCCGGAATCTCCTCTTGCTCTGTTGAGCCCTCCAATGGCATCAGGGACTTGTCCTCTTTCACTCTGTTCCTCGCGTCTTCCTCTGCTCTTCTCTCTCAGCTCACCGTGGTTCCTCCCGTTCTCCACACTCCGTCTGGCAAAGAACCTGTGCGCCCTTCGCCGCTGTTCCGTTTTGTCCTCCCTCGACTGCGGTCATGTGCTCATGACGTGAGTGGTGTTCTAGACCACCACCTTCACTTCCTGCTTGGCCCGCATCCTCTGCCATGTTGGACCTGCTGCGCTCGAGTTCTTCCGAGGGAAACTCCTCACATGTACTAACAAGGATGCTGACAATGGGGCATGTTGTTAAACTTCAATCCAAATTCGAAAAAGGCCTTGTGCCCCAAACAGCATGCACCAGTGTCAGGCATCTTGCTAGTGCACTTCCATTCACTGTCATGTAGGCTTAGTCCCAGATGAAGGTGTTATTCTGGGTGGTTGTAGGAGTGTTTGCCATAACTCCAACTCCCATCAGGCTTTGCCGTTCACACCCTCTTCCCACCCAGAGACAACTGACCACGTCAGAATGGGTTCATGACAGTGATTGGAAATGTATTATCAAGCTGTGTAACACTTGTGCCTGGTGTCTGATTTGGCACACATCCCAACAGTGCTTTGTGGTCCACACCGCAGTCCACAGTATCATCTTTCGTACCAGTACATATCCACTTACTGTCAGGTATGCTTAGTTCCAGGTGTGCTATTTGTGCTTGGTGGATAGAGTGTGTAGGACAGGGCCTGCTGGGAGATGTAGTCAGGGCTCACACTCCTTCAACCACCCATCCTAAACAGCCCACCATGAAGCATGCTTACCTGACAGTGAGTGGAAGTGTACTGACAAAATGGCTGACACTGGTGCCTATTGTCTGACTTGACTGCAACATCATGCAGCGGTGTCAGCCACTTTGCCAGTACACTTCCCCTCACTGTGAGGTAAGCATAGGCCCAGAGTAGTTAGTATGGCTGGGTTCCAAAGATGTGTCAGGACAAATCTTGATTATATTTGATTTCTTGCGGAAAAAATTCCAAAGACAATTTTATCTTTTTTCCTTTTTTCCCTGAAATTTTTTCTTAGGTGAGCAGCACCAAGTAACAGCCAACACGTGTTTCGCCCCTTAACATGGCCATCCGGCCTGGGGCTTCCTCAGGGCTGTACAATATGAGTGACAAAAATATGCAGTATTTACAGTGTTAAAGAATGGTAGTGATAAAACCATTGGTATGTTGAAAGGCATACCGTGCAGTATTTATAGTGTTCAAACCATTTCATAAGGCATTAGTTATATCACAACGTATGGATTGTACAGGATGTTCATACCAATAATCATACGTACATTCGGTAGGTAATGGGTTTTAGAGGTTGCCAGAAAAGGAAGGCCGCACAGAAGTATAGGCCAATAATAGAGAATTGTTATAAAACATGAAATAAGATTGAAAGGGTGGACAGTTTTTAAACGTACATAGGTGAAGGAAAGAGTTAGAAAACAAGCGAAAAGTGGATAAGGTAGGGAATATCAATAGTCATAATATGAAACAAAAGAAAAGCATATCAGAAAAAGTTGCAAATTACATAAACCGCAATAATCGAACGCAATAAAGACACATGAGTTTGATAAAGATTAAGGGAAGACAACAGTACATAAAGAAAGATTTAAGGAAGGACAGTGTTTATAAAAGTATATAGGTGGGGGAGAGAGTCAGAAAATAAGAGAAAAGTAGATAAAACAGGAAATATCAATAATCATAATGTAAGAAAGAAGAAAGACACATCAGAATATGAAAATGCCAAGTGCGTGTACCATGATAATCGAACACAATAGAGACACATTGGAGAAGATAAGAAGTGAAGGAAAACAGATGTACATTTCATACATGAAGTGTTGCGTGAGAACAACATAGAGAGCATATTAATGAATTGGAGTACATTGATTGCCATATGGTATTTAAGCACACATTTGTATGGAAATATATACATTCATAGAACGGCGATTACAAATTAAAGTAACGCAATAGTATGAGAATGTAAATTACTGTGAATTTCATATGGCATGATCCCGGATCAGGGCAGAGGAAGGAGGTGAGGAGGAAAGGGTAACAGTTAGGAAAATAAGCCATGAACAGCGCTGGGTGATGGGAATGGATGGACCCAGGTGGTAGCTTATACGAAGTAATTCGGTCATATCTTCTAGGTCTCGTGTGCTATGAAGTATCAAAGGGAGAGCTATACTTAAAAAGCGTGCTGACGGTAAGGCTAATAGGCAAAAGCGTTTGTCATTAAAAATACAACGAGCGTGAGGGGGAACACGGAATTAAAGTGTTAAAAAAGGTATCGGGAGATAAGTAAACTCAAGGTAGCTTGTTGAAGGTAGCACGTTTACCGTAAATAGATAATGAAGGGCACGAAATGAGTCCGAGTTGTCTGGTTGTTAAAGCCTTTGAATCTGTTGGAAAAATTAAACGGACACCAGATAGATTAGGTGCTGGTATCGTATACGAGGCCACGTCAGGGGGAGCGGAATCTTAACAGGGGCCTAAAATGCAGGCTTAGCATTGCTGGGTATGAGGATGAATATTTGCAATGGCTACAAGTCACATCAGTCCTTGTCCCACACATCTGCAAAAGCCTACCTGTAACTCAGCTTCCCTGACAGTGAGTGTGAATGTACTTGCATGATGTCTGTCACTGATGACTGGTGGCTATTTGTCCACTACTCCCGCAGGGCGTAGTTGTCCAGACACCAGTCCCCAGTGTCAGCCATTTTTTCAGTACATTTCCACTTACTATCAGGTAAGCATGGTTCCTGGTGGTCTGTTTGTGCTGTTTGGAAGGAGGAGTGTCTGCCCTGACTCCGTCTCCCATCAGGGTCTGTCCTCCACACACCTTCCTACCAATCCTAAATATCTTACCTATGACTCTGCTTCCCTGACAGTGAATGGCAATGTGCTGCCAAGAAGTCTGACACTGGTGACTGATGTCTGATTTGTCCACAACTCACCAACAGTGCCTTGAGGTCCAAACAGCAGTCTGCAGTGCCAGTCATCTTGCCAGTACATTCTCATTGGCTGTCAGTGAAGCTTGGTTCGATGTGGGCTTGTTTTTCTGGGTGTGAGGAGGAGTGTTTGCCCTGACTTCAACTCCCATCATGCCCTGTCCTCCACACACCTTCCCAGCCAGACCAAACGGCAGACTTGGAACTATGCAGTCCCTGACAGTGGAAGGAAATGTACTGGCAAGATGGCTGACACTGGCGACTGGTGTTTGAAGCACAAGGCCAAGATGTGATTAGTAGTCAACTCTGACACCAGGCACCAGTGTCAGACATGTTGTAAGTACACTAACCCTCAATATGTGATCACCACCCTATCTGGTGCGCTGTTGGAACTGTTTGGGAAGGTGGGTGTGGTCACAGGCCTGATGGGACTTATAGTAGCAGCAAACACTTCTCCTCACACACAGGCCAAACAGACCCACAGGAACTATGCATCCCTCACAGTGAGTGGAAATGTACTAGCAAGATGGCTGACACTGCTGTATGGTGTTTGTAGCACAAGGCCTTGGTGGGGGTTGTAGTCCATGCAAACTACCTGCACCAGTGTCAGGCATCTTGATAGTATACTTCCATTCAGTGTCAGGTAGCAATAGGTCCAGATGAGCTGTTTGGGCATTGTGGGAGGAGGATTGTTTGCATTGACTACATCTCACATCAGGCTCTGTCATACACACACCTTCCCACCCAGCCCAGCCATGCCACCGGGAAAAGTGGTGTCCGGACAATGAGGGCAAGTGTACTTGCAAGATGTCTGACACTTGTGCATGGTGTCAGAGTTGACCACAACTTCCATCATGGCCTTGTGCTCCTCACACAAGTCCCCAGTTTCAGCCATCTTGCCAGTAGATTTCCACTCGCCATTAGGGACATCGTAGTCCCAGGTGGGCTGCTTGGGCTGTGTGTGAGGGTGTGTGGGGGACAGGGCCTGATGGGAGATGTAGTCAGTGCACACACTCCTCCTCCCACACTGCCCTAACAGCTCATCTGGGCCTCTGACTGACTGACTGACTGTGGATGTACGTCTGCTCTCAAGATGTCTAACACTGGTGCCTGTTGACTTAACCACAACTCCCATCAGTTCCTTGTGCTCCTCACACTAGTCCCCAGGCTCAGCCATCTTGCTAGTCCATTTCCACTCACTGTGAGGGATGCATAGTTCCAGTGGGTCTGTTTGGGCTGTATGTGAGGAGGAGTGTTTGCTGTGACTACAAGTCCCATCAGGTCTGTGCCCAGACCCACCTTCCCAGCCATCCCAAACAAACTACCTGTGACTCAACTTTCCTATGAGTGAGTGAAAAAGTACAGGCAAGATGTCTGACACTGGTGCATGTTGTTTGAGTTAACTGCAACTCCCATAGGCCTTGTGCTCCGGACAGCATGCAGCAGTGTCAGCCATCTTGCTAGTCCATTTCCACTCACTGTGAGGGATGCATAGTTCCAGTGGGTCTGTTTGGGCTGTATGTGAGGAGGAGTGTTTGCTGTGACTACAAGTCCCATCAGGTCTGTGCCCAGACCCACCTTCCCAGCCATCCCAAACAAACTACCTGTGACTCAACTTTCCTATGAGTGAGTGAAAAAGTACAGGCAAGATGTCTGACACTGGTGCATGTTGTTTGAGTTAACTGCAACTCCCATAGGCCTTGTGCTCCAGACAGCATGCAGCAGTGTCAGCCATCTTGCTAGTCCATTTCCACTCACTGTGAGGGTCGCATAGTTCCAGTGGGTCTGTTTGGGCTGTGTGTGAGGAGGAGTGTTTGCTGTGACTACAAGTCCCATGGGGCCTGTGCCCAGACCCACCTTCCCAGCCATCCCAAACAGACTACGTGTGACTCAGCTTTCCTATGAGTGAATGGAAAAGTACTGGCAAGATGTCTGACACTGGTGCATGTTTTCTGGAGCACAAGGCCTTGGTGTGAGTTTGCGATAAGTATGTACATGCTAATAGTTTGGTGCATTTTCAATTTCATTGCAGGTATGTTTGTTATCAATCTGACATACACATCACATGCTCTTTGACTCTAATTTTTAATCTAAGTTAAAACAGTCATTTGTTTTACCTTATCCTTTACAGTGATGTCTCTAGAGGTTTAATTGGTAACTTCATTTTAATGTGGAATGGGTACTTACCAATCTCTGGGGCTTCTGTGAGTCCATGGACGCTCTCTGGCGGAAGGATGGCACGCACCTTCTCCTCCCAGGAAGTGAAGTGAACTGGTTGTGCAGGAGGGCCACTGCCAGTCTGCTGGCTTTGGGCGTGTTCCCTGCCAAGCAGTTTCTTGACCCTCCTTCGCACATCGTAGTACCTGTTCCTGATATCATCCATTGTGCACATGCAAGGTGCTTCAGCGTTCACCTTGTTGACCATCCTCTCCCACATCCTGTTTCTCTGGGACAGGGTGGTCTGTTGGACTTGGTTCCCAAATAACTGTGGCTCTTCTCTGACAATTTAATCTACAAGCACTTCCAACTCCTTATCTGTAAAACGTGGCTGCTTCCTTTTGGCCATGGTGAGGGTGAAGGTGAGGGTGAAGGTGAGGGTGAGTGTGAGTGTGAAGGTGAGGGTGAGTGTGAATATGAATATGAAAAAGAGTGTGTGTTTTTGTATGAAATAAAATTTGTGCAAGTTGTGTGGTATGTGAAGTGTGAGTATATGAGGCAGAGAGGCAGAGACAGGGAATGTGTGGTGGTGGCTCCTTGGACCTATTAGCAGTTGTGGCACAGGATCATGGTCATGGTGTTGGCCCTTTATATAGGTGGATTTGTTGGTGTGGCTTAATTATTTTTTGGGGGGTGTTGCCAATGGTGGTTTTGACTGTTTTTGACTTTTCCCCATTGACATTTGATACACAGACTGACACGGTTCCGAAACCGAGTCGAATGCATCGTCATCTGCTCGTGAGTTAAAACGAGTCTGATTCGTAAGTGGCATACTGTTCTTGAGCAATTCAGAATGAGACGGTCGCATCAGCCCGGTTTCCGGACTGTTCTTTTGGACGGATTGCGTTCCGTACAACTGGGTTGGAGTTTAACATGCAATGCATCGTACTCCATCACTCGGAAGGATCGCGGTCGAGTCGGTCAGAAACCATTCCCGATCCGATTCGGTCGGACTGCTTTCCGAACGAGATCGGAATCGAAGTAATGTAGGAATATTAGCACAATATCATATATCTGCACCCGCAAAGACCAGGTTGCAATTCGTAGCAGCCTAACAATAAATCAGCTTAAGCCACATGGCACAATTCACACCTGCCTCTGAAAGTTCAGAGTATATTTAAAACAATATCATTCATAGATTTTTGGGTGCTACAGTGTTAGCAGTGGGAAACCCACAAATACTTAAATGATAATACTGTATTGATATTCCCATAATGAACTTCCATCTGTGGCCACAAGGTCAAAAGGACAGCTAACACAGGAACGGCAAGAAGGCAGGAACATAAACTGGCACAGACAGGGCTGGACTGGGAACCCAAAGCAGCCCAGGCAAATTTTGTCAGACCAGCCCCTGTAAGGTGCATTGTGAGTGCAGCAAGTGAGCCTGACCACTACAAGGAAGGATTGGGGGGGTTCTCCCCCAAGAAAATTTGGGCAAAAATGGTGCATTATACAACATCTTTTTATCATATATTCAATTGTATTAGCTTTTAAAGCATAGTAAATGATGACTTTAGAGTGCACCAGGATTCAACAGTCTTTGAATGATTCCCTCACTATCACCCTCCAACAGTGCCCCTCATCCCTCAAAAGTCCTTCTCTCACATGTATTTCATTTGTTTTATAATGCCTCTCATACTAGTGTAGGGTGTCGGAGCACTTTAAATCACACTCAAATACAGACACAATGAATCATACATTTGTAAATCAGTGTATAGAAAATGTTACATAAGACAAATGGGACTACGAGGTGTAGGACTCACATGTCATCCATACTGGTAGGCATTTTTTAAGAGTACTTGGCCTGGAGAAGCACGAACTCAGGATTCAGAACATAACACAGTGGTTAGAGTTGGCTTTACTAATAAGAATTTATTTCTACCCAAAAAAACCTTTTTAGCAAAATCGGAATAATGAAAAATTTAGAAAAAACATGACTTCTAACCTGTACCATGTAGTTTGCATGCAGCTCTATCGATGACACTTCATAGCAAACAGCGCTAGATTATAATTGTAACTTATGAACTGCACAGTAATAAAAGGCTCTCTTAGACAAAAGCAGTAACCCACTAAGCTATGCACATAAAATATTGTTCAGCAGGCATATTAACCCTCTAAGCTACCTTAGGTGAGTCAAAACTGCCAAAAAACACAACTCCAATCTCTCACCAACAGATACATTAATCACCAGTGTTATCTTGACACTTTTATTGTTGCCTGAAAACTACTGAATATACAAGGAACTCTGCAGCGGGTGCTTTAAAAACTGCTGCACTGCCATAAAAAGTAACAAAAACGGCCCCCACCCTTCCACCCTCCCAGGGATTGCCCAATGCGCGGTATGGCCAGTCTGGCCTTGGGCACAGACACCCTGCTCTCCTTCTGTAACTTTGATTATGCTCTTGGCGGCAAGGCGGAATAGTGAAGATCTTTGGTTGGTAGGAGGAACCTAGAGACACCACCTTGCTGCGATTGGTGGCCACAAATTCAATAGGGTAGCCAACACCAGAGTGATGTGATAGTGGCACTGTAGTGCTTTCTAGCCAGAGGGACAGAGAGCAGCAAAAGCTGCTGGGTCACGTTTGGCATAGTAAGACTCTTTTCTTAAAGCTTTTTCTATTCCAAAATATAAAATGACGATTTCTTCACAAAAGTATGTAGTTCCTGCACCAACACTAGAACAGGCCTCATACACTGTTTAGATCCTTAATGTGCACCAGTGTTAATATATTTAGGCCCTTATTACGAATGACCCGTTAAAACCCCTGTTATTTCCCCACCATGGACTTACCAATACTGGCAGTCCCAGTTATTCAAGGAGTGGAGTAATAACAAAATTTTGGGGAATACCAAGAGCCAATCATGTTTCTGTGCCCATTCCTACTTGTTTTTACCAGAATTTAACATGGAGAATGGCTGCTTTCAACTGCCGAAATTTCTGTGTAAAATTAAGGGACTGATTACAAGTGACCCAGTATATTGCAATTCCTGCACAAACACTAGTTCTGCAGGGATCACCCAGTGGCGTAATGAAACTGCGAAGTACATGGAGGGCCCCCCAAGGCTCACCACCTATCACTTTGCCCCACCGCCACAAAATCTGGTATATTTTGAATTGAAACCTCCACCATTTAATGAAATGCCTCTATATTGTCTTGCTCAAAGTTCTAATAAGAAATTGAGAAACACTCTTAACGTATAAGCTATGCCATTTGTAGCATTATTGTCAAGAGCAGATTATTTAACTGAGACAGCAATCAGAACAATGCCAAGGAGCAGTCCTATTGTCTCAGGAACTGCCTATCGCTGAAGAACAAAGAACAACTACATGGGGTCTGAATGAGAATTGACATTGATGGAAATTAACTTGAAAATTTGAAAGACAAACCCAAACCTGCAATTTCACAGACTCAACTGACAATAAACACAAGGAGTGCACAAGAGATAACTCAGTATCCTGTTAACTCCAAGAGAAATAAACTGGTGTGAATTATCTGCATGCCACACACTTGCGTCTGTCAGGGGTTGTGCACTCTCTAGTATTTAAAATGAACTGAGGAAGCAATTTCAATTTCTACCATCATGGCTTTCTTAGTAAGCAGGACAAAAACAGGCAGACAAACGAGGCTGAGGATGAAAATGTCATTGGATTCTTCAGAACATTGATGCAGATGTTTGTCTGTTTGTATTTATCATGTCTGTAGTGTAAATAATGCCAATTACAAGATTTAAGGCACACATATTACAGACAAGTGCAAACAACACCATAAATAACACATCATGTAGAATAAAATCAAACCATATTAGCAAGTACCTAAAGACAGAATCTATACTAATTGTAGTTGGTGACACAACAGAAAAAGTGCAAATACCTTTGAAGTGCATAATAAAAGAATCACCAGTCCACCAATATACAAAAATCAAGTGTGTTTTGTGAAACAATCCCCTTTTCTTATTGCATCAAGGTGAAAATACTTTCAAAGTGCATGATAAAAACAAGTCCAGCAGTATGCAAAAATTAGGCCTGGGAGGTGAACTCCACTCCATTCGCAGAGATTGCAGAGTTTTCTGCACTCCGCATTCCGCGGAGCTCGTGAAGTGCAGAAAACTCCACTCCGCATAGTACAGGGGAGTTTTTCCCCGCTCGCGCTTACCAACGGTAAGTTGGTGACCGCGAGCTGCCGCTCGGGTAGAATTTCTACTAGAGCGGCAGGAAGATCAGCGTGAACGGCAGTTCGCACTGCACTCTGCCACTTGCGGAACCTTGCAGAGTTTTTTTGTAACTTCGCGGAGTTCTGCGTAGCGGAATTCCATGAACTCTGCCCAGGTCTGGCAAAAAGGAAGCAAGGTTAGTCAAACAATTCCCCCTTTGGATTGTGCATGAAGGTACAACTATTTCAAAGTGACTTGTCAAACAAAAACAGGTGCAACAGCTTACAAAAATCAAACCAGTTTAATCAATCTGTGGCCCTCTGGTTTGTGCATAGAGGTGCAAGTATTTCAAAGTGACTGTTAAAACAATAACAAGTACAGCAGGCAGCAGTATGCAAAAGTAAATCCAGTTTAGTCAACCAATGCCCCTTTGGTTTGTGCATGAAGGTGCAAATATTTCAAAGTGACTGGTAACACAATAACAAGTTCAGCTGCATAAAAATCAAACCCTTATGGAAACAATTCCCTATTTGAAGGCACAAATATTTCAAAGTAACTGGTGAAACAATAACATGTCAAACAGCATAAAAATCAAACCAGTTTAAGCAAACAATTCCCTTTTTGATGGCACAAATAGTTCAAAGTTACTAATCAAACAAGTTCAGCAGCATAAAAATCAAACCAGTTGTGATGAAAACTTTATTTTTAGTTTTGTTTAATTACATAAAAGTGGTGGATTTAAGACAATCCGAGATGCAAGCGGCGCCCAGTTAGCATAGGAAAGTCAGAATAATGCAGACATGTTTACAAATTTGGGAGCTCCAACAATACAGTCACTCTGACATCAGAAAATATATCTTAGTGAGCATTTCATTTAGGGACACCTCAAATACTATGTAATGTCAAAGAGTAAAAATATCACACTGCAGATCAATGTCTTGACATGGAGTAGAGCCATCCATGGATAACCAGTATGTAATGCTTTACAAAAAAACTCAGCAATTAAATAAATACAAACACATAAGTACATGTATGGTGCAAGAAAACAGTGTAATAAAACTTTATATTGGGTGCAGGGGATGGGCGAGCTCACAATGCATAGGCATTAAAAAGAACAGTGTGAGTGGTCTGCCAAACAACACACAGCAAAGGCAGCCCTTAGATATACCTCTGCCTGCAGGTTTTATTTGTGGGAAGGCTGAACATCACAAACAGCACCACTAAAATGCAAAAAGAGGCAAAGAAAGAATATACTTAGGACTCACACACTGCATCTTTAGACACAGAATACCCAGTGTACACAAAACGACCAAGCAACAGCTCAGACACACTTTCTACAATGCGGTAGTAGGGTGATACACAGCGAACCTCACACAGCACCATAAATAACATAGGCAAAGTCCAATGCACTTTTTGGAAGGCCGGGTTGGGAAACCCGAAATACTGCACCGCAAAAGCATTACACACTTTCTCCTGTCTAGCTGATATACCCAGTAAGCACCATCCTCAGCCAGGGCAAGTTATGGACGCCATGTTCTGCCTTGAACAAAACAGGCCAGACAAAGCACAATGTCTGCAGGGACATCTTAAGGATCTTGGGGACCCTGGGCCAATTGTATTTTGGGGGCCCCTGTTTGGAACAGATTTAAAGTTATGATCCAATTTCAGCTATTTCATGCCCCCTTTGGCCAGGTTACAGACAGTGCCCAGGCACACTAGTTCAAATTCTAAATGTGTTTACATCTAATATTCATGAATATTGACCAATGTTTTCAATATTGTACCAAAGCAGCAGCTATTTAATATTACTGCAAATAATCTCTGTCACACCCATTTCGCATACGTGAGGTCCTGTTTTGATCTAAAAGACACTTTTATGGATGTTGCATGAAACATAAAGACAATATTTCTTTGCAAAATGCCTGTAAGAGACTCTCACACATCACCCACATTAAAAATACATTCAGGGAAAACGGTATTTAAAACTATCTGTTTAAGAATTATTCAAGGTCATCAGGGCAAGACTCTATGACTGCAGAACAAAGCTGGCTCTATCAGGGGACACCCTGGAAGGCTGGGGCCTTGGGTTGGAGCCCACGTTGCCCATGCCTTAAAACATCTCTGAGTGTATGTCTGCAGTACAACCTGACTACTGACACTCCACCTTGAAAATGTCTAGGGGAAAAATGCACCCAAAGAGCAATGACGTCGTTAGACTGGAGTCTAGAATGTTCCAAATGCTAATTCCTTCTCAAGCGCATTTCCTTCCATCACCGCCCTCATTTGTTTCTTTCTTCCACTCCCACTTACTTTATTGTGCCTTCTCTCTGGGAATTCCACCCTGCCTGCAATCTCATTTTCCATCTATAATCCATTGTCTATCTTCGACTTTCACTGTGCCATGCCTTCTCTTGTTCATCACCTTTCCCTCTCCCACCTCCTAACTCCACCCAAAACGTTCCATCCCGCCAGCTTTAAAACAACCAGATTCTTCCTACAATAGTTTTCACTGACCACTCTGAGCAGTAGGGCATTTGAGCCCCTTTGAGAAGGCCAGTTGGCCAGGGGGACTGTTGGGTTTGTAGGGCGCCAGGCCCTAATGTGATTTATGTGGTGCTAGGAAATGTGATTCATGTATTGTGATTTACGCACCCTGTTTTATGCCTCTAACTGTGGTTTATGTATGAGGTTATTCTCTACTGTGAGTTATGCCCCTAATGTGAGTTATGCTTAGGAGGTTATTGTCTAATGCGTTTAGACTTATGAGATAATTGCATAATGTGTTTATGCTGGTGAGGTTGGCGCAGAATGTAATTCACGCCTAAATGTGATACTGTGCATAATATGGTTTATGTTACAGGATGATGCTGAGTACAGTGTTTGCCAGTGACTACTGGCTGTGTTCTACGTTTATGATATGTCCTACATTTACTAAGTTCACTTTGTGATGGTTCTGATAGTGGTCCAGTTGGCCCTGTCAGGTGTACATAATACCTTGTAGATATTACCTAGTGCCAGGTGGCACAATGTATATTATGTGATTACTATTCTAATGTGTTATGAGAATACAAAGGCTATTTTTGATATAACGTTGTGTGGAGTTCCTTTTGTGGTGTGTCTGGTATGTTGTTGCTGTGTGCATGCGCAAACGCTTTATACATTGCCTCCGGGATAGGCCTGACTGCTCGTGCCAAGCTACCAAGGGGGTGAGCAGGGGTTATCTTCGGCGTGTAACTCCCTCACCCTGACTAGAGTGGTGGTCTCTGCCTGGCTTTGGCGCAAGCCTTAGCCAACTAGAGATCCCATTTCTAACACCGCACTCCTGCCACAGGGACTTCATATAGTTGGATATGAAGTTTGTACCACGGTCTGACACCACCTCTCTGGGGAACCCCACACGGGAGAAAATCCCCATCAGTGCACGTCCCACCACGGGGGCCGTCACTGTCCTGAGCGGGATGGCTTCCGGGTACCGGGTAGCATGGTCCACCAAGACCAGGATAAACCTGTTGCCCATGGCTGTCTTGGGGTCCAGTGGCCCCACAATGTCAATGCCCACCCGTTCAAAGGGGGTACTGACTACAGGGAAAGGTTGGAGAGGAGCCTTTTGCTTCCTTCCACTTTTTCCACTTGCCTGGCAAGTTTGACATGTCCTACAACGAGTGTCTGAACTCTTCCGCATCTGGGGCCAATGAAAGTGGGTGACAAGCCTTTCAAAGGTCTTGTCCTGCCCCAGATGTCCAGCTAAAGGCACATCATGAGCCAAACCCAATAGGAAGGCTCTGAAGCGCTGGGGTACCACCAGCACACGGGCTGACCCAGGCTCAGCAACCTTAGGCTCGCTATACAGGAGGTCGTTCTCCCAGTAGATCCAATGTGATCCAGACTGATCACCTGCTGCCTGGGCGGTGGCCTGTTGCCACACACCCTCAAGAGAAGGGCACTTCCTTTGCTCTGCACAAAATTCCTCCCTGGAGGGGCCTCCTTCCTGCTGCCAATGGGTCAGCTCAGGCAGGTCCCCCAGTTCAGCAACTTGTTCCCCTGTAGGTTCCAGGGCATCCCCCTCAAGGTCTGCATCCTCCTGGACTGTGGGAACGATGGGGGCTGGTTTCCCGCGCCCCCCACCTCTTCTCTTTAAGGCAGGTCCGCATACTTTCAGGCTCCAGGATCTCTTGAACACCCTTACTGGCTGCCATAGACCTAGTGGTGACACTTGCCCACTCAGGCAGACCCAACATCTCCAAATGAGACTTCCTCTCCACCTTAGCCCAAGGGGAGCTCTCTAAATCATTGCCCAACAGACAATCAACAGGCATGGCTGGCCTCACAGCTACTTGGAGAGTACCCGAGACCCCCCCCCACTCAAAGGGAACTTGAGCCACCTCACACTGGCTCTGTGAGTTGTCCGCGGCAACTACAGGGAAGAATGCATGGGGGATAACCTGCTCTCTGGACACCAGCCGGCAATTGACAGCTGTCACACTAGCCCCAGTGTCTCTGAGAGCTTCCACCCTATGGCCATTGATGGTCACCCACTGCCTATACTTCTTAGTGTTATCAGGCAGCTGGGTCTCAGGGACCATCTCAAAGTCTCCTAGCGAGACAAGGGACATTTCTGCGGGACCCCACCCACCTTGGGCACCCATCTCCTCCCCTCCCAGGGCTACACTTGCCATCTGTCGGGGTGGTGCACGCGGTGGTGCCTTGGAGTCCTTCATGGGACACTGTGCATCATACCAACGGTGGCCCACTTGACCACACGTAAAGCACTTGTAGGGGCCCCTCTGAACAGGTCTACCTGTCGGGGCCTCTGGCTTCTTCTCTGGGGGAGACTGGGAACCCTTCCCTTGGGGATTACTTTGGGGCCCTTTCTGGAACTCCCTCTGTTTATCCTTGTCCCCTCCACTCTTCTGCTGGGGACCCTGCCCACCTTTGGCGGAATCTCCCACATGACCCTTGTGGACCCTGGTACTGACCCAGCGGTCCGCCTCCTCAGCAAGCTTCCTAGGGTTAGTTAGCTTGCTATCAATAAGGTGCTGGCGTAGCTCTGGAAAACAATTAGCAGACAAGTGCTCCCATGCAAACAAATCATAGAGTGCTTCAAAAGTATCCACCTTGCTACCCTTCACCCAACCATCCATGGCTCTGCAAAAGAAAGATACATATTCTACCCAAGTGGTTCCCTCCAGCTTCTTGCAACTCCTAAACCTCTGTCTATAGAGTTCTGGGGTCAAACCATACCTTGTCATCAGGGCTTCCTTCATATGGGCATAAGACATCCTATTCTCACTGGGTAGGTCTAACAAAGTATCCCTCCCCTCACTCATAAAGCGGCCCCACAACCCAGCTCCCTATCCTTCTCGGGGACCCGGTGGGCCAACATTGCTATCTCATAGGCTGCAAACCACTGCCCAATATCTTCATGTTTATGGAAATCTTTGATGACATCCTTGGGAATATATACCCTGCCTTCTGAAGGCACAGATGGTGCGCTGCCACCAGAGTGATTGATTTCTAAGCCCTGCGCTTTGATCTCTAACTCCCTCAGCATTCTCACATGCTCTAATCTCATTCTCTCTCTTTCTCCAAGGCTAACTTGTTAATTTCAAACTCCAGCTTCTTATTCTCTAGGTCCTTTTGACCCTCCATTTTGAGCCTAGCCATCTCCAGCTTGTGTGCCCTATTTCTCTCCCTGTCTTCCAACTCTCTGGGGGACAGGTCTTTGGAAGAAACACTGCTGCCTGGCGGGGTAGGTACTTTCTCCCCCCTAGACCCAGGGGCCCATCTAGCTGCCCTTCTGCCTCCTCCACAGGGTGCTCCACATTTTCAGATGCATTTCTTGCTTCCACCCAGGCCCTCAGCGACTTGTGGAACTCATCCTTTTTAGTGAGGCCTGGAATAGCAACTTTAAATTTTCTACAGAAGGCTTTCAGCTGTTAGGCATTATAGGTATCCAACCTCTCTTCCTCAAACTCTGGATCCATAGAGGCAATAGATGCTGGTGGAATCATGGCAATAAGAATTGGCAGTTCTCAGAAAAATAACAGTCCAAGGAGAAAAAATTCTACCAAAAAAAAGTATGTGGTTGCGTTTGGTCTGCACTCACTAGTAGTGTACACCAATCACTGTATATGAGTCACAAATGCAAGTCCAGAATCCTCACCGCTGACCACCAATGTTAGAACTGGGGGTCTCTAGTTGGCAGAGGTAGGTACCTTTGACCAAATAGGGACCCTTGCTTCTAAGTCAGGGAAAGGGGATTACACTACTGGATAACCCCTGCTTACCCCCTTGGTAGCTTGGCACGAGCAGACAGGCTTATCTCAGAGGCAGTGTGAACACATACAGTAATACAGTGAAAACACTACAGATGGACACCACACAGGTTTTATAAAAATAAGTATTCTTTATATAGACTTAACACAAGACCACAAACAAAAATCCACAATACTGTACTCAAAATTGACTTAAAGATGGTAGAAGTAACTTAATTCAAGTTGATGGTAAGTGCGACAAAGTTCTCACAAAAGTACCTGGATGCGTAACGCAAAACAAACAAAAGGTTCGCAGGGATGGAGACGCGTCGGTTCCTTGCTTCGGGGGAGACGATGCGCCACGCCTCAATGCTTGCGCAGAGTAGGGGATGCGTCTTGATCCTTACCGGAGAGGAGGTGATGCGTAGATTCTCGTACTGCGTTCCGGTTGCGATCCAGTACAATTACTTCATACTTCACTATACTAATTTTCAACACTAATCCTTTATGGGTTCCGGAGTAGCGTCCTACTTGCCAGAAAAGCGCTTCAACACCCATCAGGGGTAACAGGTGCTACATGAATGCAAACCTTTCTTCCCTTTTTATCCCTCCGCTACCCTTCTCACTCCAAATAACTGACTAATACCCACCACTCAAATTACTTTCATATTTCACCATACTAATTCAGCACTAATCCTTTATGGGTTTCCGGAGTAGCGTGCTTCAACACCCCATCAGGTGTAACAAGCGCTATATAAATACAAACCTTTTTTTCCCTCTTCTATCCTTCTGCTATCCTTCTGCTATCCTTCCGAATCCAAATAACTGACTAAACCTATCCACCACTTAAAATTTACTTGCATGTTTCACTATACTAATTCAACACTAATCCTCTATGGGTCCCGGAGTAGCGTGCTACTCGCCGAAAAAGCACTTCGACGTCTTGTCAGGGGTAGTAAGCGCTATATAAATGCAATTACAATACAATACAATACAATAGTAGGCGCTGGTTCTCTCTGGTCGTGTACTTTCCAAATCCACTGCACGGTGCGTGCATGACCCACCCTCCTGTGCCCCACCCTGAAGGCCCTGGTGTGTGGTGGTCACCGCGCAACAGCGGTGTGCAGGCAGCGCTGTGCGCGTGCTTTGCACAAATGTGAACATGCAGCACTGCGCGAGTGCGCAGCCCCGCAAGGTGCCCAACCTTCGTCTCCAGGCCCAGGGGCATATTAAATTAATAATGGCCTGCCACTCAGGCCCATGGCCAGCCCATCTACATACAGCAAGTGCAATGAACTAGCACTGCGGCAGGCAATTAAAATATGCAGAGACTGTGCGCTGAGCTTCAGTTCTCGTGACAGTGTCAGTGATACTGCTAATAATATTTAAACTAATTGGCCCCAGCCCCGTTGTTCACCAACCCAGTCCCAGAATCAGAGGCTCTGCTCTCAGCTCAGTCCCAGAGTCAGTTTATATTTGTGGTGAGGGGGCCCCCTGGACCTCGGGCCCCCCTGCAGCGCAGGGGCTGTGGGGACTGTTGTTACGACAGTGGGATCGCCGTTATAAGTGGGTGCGATGTTTTTCGCCCCGGGTACCGTGTGTGTTAAAGTACCGACCCTTCATTACATTTAAGCAGGTCAATCCTGCAGGAATTTAATAGTGGAGAAAGTTCTGGTATGTACTGGGGCCCACGGATTTTGCTGCAGTACACACCAAAACCAACATGTTTTTGCCAATATGTTTGAATGGATGCAGTTCTGCTCATCAGATAATTTCTGAATTGCGTGGGGTCAGATTGCAACTGTCTGTATGGGGTACTCGTAATCAGGCCCCAAAAGCTTATCATTCTGTTGGGCCTGGTAACTCCTGTAGGGATCTATGGGCCACTCACAATGAGGGCCGTAACAGCTGGGTACCAGCTTTTCCTTGGTGGCCTGCAAGTGTTGGGGAAAGGCTTTTTGTCTGCATTATGAACAGTTGGTACATTGCTACTTAATGTCTAGGCCATGAGTACTCACAAACATTTTCCCAGGGACCAAAAAGAATGATCTATAGTGTGATCGAGGGGCGCATTGATGATTTCAGGTCAGAGGCAGGGGGCAGAGAGTAAGGAAGTAGGGCGTAGGGGAAGCAAAGCATGTACATGTGTGCACAGTGAGTTGTGGAGTTATTTTGAGGGTTTCATTTCATACTGCTCTCTAAGTTAAGCCCTTTGTCTCTAAAAGAGTCATAGATTTGACAATACTGTGTTATGGTACATCTGCGCTGCTATCCCTCTACCAACCCTGTTGTAAGAGTTCTCTGCTTGCTAGTGCTACCTTTGGTGAGTCAAGTGCACAAAGGAAGCATCTTGATTATTAAATTAGATTGAAGTAAAATCTTAGGCCTCACAATCTCCTTATGCCTTTAGTTTCTTATCTGTAAGCATTAGGAGTGTTTAGAAACAGGCTCTGTTAAGGTAGCAAGTACTATAAATAATCAATGAGAAAGACACCCCAGCAAGGTGTGCAATTCACTGAGGTGGGCAAACACAAACACCCAACCTGAACCGTTAGACATGGGACAGTGGGAAAGTTTTAGCAATGTCAATATGAATCTTGACATTTAATCCTGGCTTCACCCCTTTACCAAAATGATCTGCTTGTGAAATTCATATTTAAAGTATGGGCAAGTTCCATAGCACAGTGGCATATCTTTGGAGAGCAGTCCCTGAATCACACCATCTGAACCACTCACACTTTAGTTGTTGTCTTACGAGCAAGATAGAACTATGGACCAGAAGTCATATCTTTTTTTATTAATCTCAGCCTCCCCTTGTGACAACTTGTGTGCTGTGGGTGAATCACTGTCTGAACATATTTCTCTGCTCCTTTTGTTAACAGAGATTGGAAACATTTTAATCAAACTAAACATTGGCAGTAAGTATGTGCAAAGAAAACAGGGCTGTAACTAAACAAATATTTTATTTTACTCATGGGGGAGAGAACAGCAGTTTCATATTCCACTCACTAAAATGTGGTGTAGTGAGAACATTATGAATGCTGGTACTCCTGCTTCACCAAATTGTTTGATGATAGTCAAATCATATCCCTCCCAGGCCTTTGTCTCCTTAATTTCCATTATGTGATAGAGATGGGTGAGGCACTGAAGGCTCGAGCCAGGTGCCAGGCTCAGGCTCACCTCGAAGTTCTCTTGGATCCTCAGACCCAAAACGAACTGAGACATCTGCCTGTTACACATGTTCTAATCTCATGCACCAAGAAGTAAAAACAAAGCATTAATTTTTATGTAAAATGAGAGCGGGAATGAGATACCCATGTAATGACTGAATTACACAATGTGAAACCAGAAAAACTGGGATCAATCCTGGCTTACCCATTTGACCAAACTGTGTGAACCTGGGCAAGTGCTTTATTCCACTTTGCCTGCTTTTATTACATTATCATATATGAGAGCACCTTCAAATACAAGAGTTCAGGTTGTGCACTGTACAAAACCTTATGTTTAATGTAATAAACTATAATGTTGTTTCATGTATTATAATAGCCTATGTCACACTGGACGCACATGACAACTGACTTGACCCTTGGTACACTAATGGCATTCTTGTCAGGACTGGAAAGGCATAAATATTAAGAAGTGCATGATGGTGACAATAAGACCACCGGGAGCAAAGAGTTTTAAATGTCAATTAACAAAAGACTAAGGGGTATATTCACAAGAACGTGTGCTAAACATCTCAAAAAAATGTTAACGCAACTTTACACATCGCAGCCTATCGCGGGAAAATAACCCAGTGTTAACGTGGAATTCACAACACGGTGGTACTATGCGATAGTCCCCCGAAAACGCGGCCAATGTCCGCGATACAATCACAGCGACCGTGATAAAAACACAAACCTCAACGTGAAAAAACATGCGATGTGCCAAAGCGCCATGAGGAAATCAGCGATAAGCAGCGAGAGGCCAGCAAAACCCACGCATAATGCGGGAAAAAGCACAAGAACAGCATACGGAAAATGCCACCACAAACGAAATCAACTGCGGAGTACCACGGATGCACCCTGACCGACTGCAGAGGACAACATGAACCCCACAATCCCCACGGAGGAACACCCAGCAATACAGGGCACGTGGAAGGGCAATGAGAAGAGGAAGAGGAAGACGGGGTACAGTCTACAGGAAAACCACATGATCACCACGGATGAGACAGAACACCACCACCAACTGTACGTCACCTCCAACATGTCATTGGCAACAAAGAGGCAAAGATGGCACACCACCTCGGACCATGTGAATGCGGCGCATGGCAGAGGAGGACAATGGAAGAGCACAAGAGGCGCTGGACTGATGTGAATGGCAAAACCAAGCAGAAACTCGCTGCCAACACGAAAGCAGCAACGCACCCCGGAGTAGGGGGGCCAGCAGAACACCAGGAGCTGAATGACATGGAGAAGATGGTGGCCACATTCACCAGTCTGGAGACGGTGACATGAGTTGGTGATCTGGACACTGCCCAACATGACCCAACATCACATCAACATGGTGCGTAGCGATCTGGGAATGGGAGGACGGGTGGAGATGGGCACAATGGCACACATGCACAATCCAGCAGGGCACACTGTACACCCACAATGACTCTGGTTCATGTCCCTGATCCCACGGGAACACTCCAGCACACACACAAACACCAAGTAGTCCCACGAACAGCCTGTGCCCAAAGGGCACCCACCCAACACATCAACAGTCACACAACCAACAAATGCCCACGTGCGAACATGCGAACATGCACATACATCAGCCACACTGACAATGCAAGAGACACCACATGACCAGTAGCTTGGCTGCTGTCCTATCATCATGGCAATGTACACGGCACGACACTGAGGTGGCTGAGTGCGGACAACACCCGAAAAGGAGCAGGTCACACTCGGACACAACTACCTGCACAAACAACCCCTGACGTCAACGACACATCTGCGGACAAACCATGCCCAAGAGTCACAACTCGACAAAGAGCACAAGTTACCCAAGTCTGCAACATCTCAGCACCCTGGAAGCACAGAACTGACAGGCACACCGCATGAAAGGGATCAGTGGCAGACAAATCAGAGCCGCAGGAGCGAATCACCCACCGTGCAGCATACGCACATAAGTATAAGTGCACCTCGACATTGACAACATCCTGGTACAAACAGCAACACCTCCACAACAGAACACAGGACACAACTGGTGCCGCAAATGTGCACAACATGGCAAATCACATCTGGCACAGCAGGAAACTGTGACATGACAATGTACAAGTACAACCTGTAACCTGCAAATATGTTTTATTCACACATGCTGTGCTTGTCGACATTTTGTACTGTCCCATGATTGCCAGGGACGGCCACAATGTGACGTTCTCATGAGAAGAAATTGTTAATGATGGTGTTCCTATGGGCCATTCCTGCTGCAGCTGCAGTGGGATGTGGGCCACCTGCCCCATCGTCCCCATCATCGTCCGGTACTTCTGGAACTGGGATCCATGGGGCATTGATGCGTACACAGATGTTGTGCAACACACAACATGCAACGATCATTTTGCACACGATGTCCGGGCTGTACAGGAGCTTCCCACCTGTGCTGTCCAGGCACCTGAAGCGTGACTTCAAAACGCCAAATGTGCGTTCAACGATGCCCCTGGTGCGTATGTGGGCCGCATTGTACTGCCTCTGGGTGGGTGTGTTCGGGTCTCGGAGGGGTGTCATCAACCAAGGGCAGAGTGCATATCCTTGATCACCTGGGACAATGCAGAGAGAAAAGAGTCAATACTTGGTTCGGCATGATGTGATGGCAGGCCCACTGATCCAGTGACGCCTGTGCTGGCTGTGTGTGAGGTGAGTGTAAGCCAGCCCTCAGGGAGTAGCTGGTGCTGGCAACAACTCCAACAGTCATCAGGCCTTCCGCGGAGTGTCTCGGGGAGAATGGGAGGTGTACCCCCAGGGCATGATGCAGAGGGCACATGCCAACTGTGACCGGCAACATGGCGGATATGAATGCCACAGACTCATGCCAGACACCAAGTCCGTACCTGCCCGTTGCTGATGACAACCCCCAGGCCACAGGCTCAGACACCAACGATGTCCCGCTGGAGGCTGACGGTCACTCACGGTGCACAGGGTTAGTGGCACCAGGTCAGTCCTTGCTACTGGTTGACCTCCTCCGTAACCGTGATCCGTGTTACCACCGGACTGTGACGCATCTCCCTCTCAGTCCTCCCCCTGCGTTCACTGGCATGGACCCTGCCATTGATTAATGATGACTCAGTTCAAGATGTGGGACATGCTGGACTGCAGTGTAGCCAGGCTGCAGCGGTGGGGTATGTCAATGAATGGGGACCCCTGGGGGCCTGTGTCACGGAGGACAGCGATGGCCTGAGGAGGCCGCCAAGGTCGCGGGCATGGGTCTTGGAGCTAGCACCGGCACGTGGTGGGCCCTCTTTGACACAAGACGGTGTCAACAGGTGAGCAGTGCGGCCTTGGAGTGCTGGTGCGGGCAGGCCTGGTCTGGGTATCAGCGTCCTGGGGTGCAGCAGGCACACAGGTTTGCAGGCCCCACTGCTCACGGCGTCGGCCTCGTGGCGGACTGCGAGGCGCCGCCCTGGCAGTGACGTTGGCCTTTCCGGGAGTGAACCACGCTCTGCGCCACGGGGTTTTTGTCCACACCCCTGCGCAGGCCTGGCATACTCCGGGCCCACCCACTACGCTCACGCACACAGGGGGGGATGCAGCGAGCGACATTTCCGCGATCTGACCCACGGCCTGGGGTGACATGGTTACGTCCACTGTTCACTACTCTCCAGTCACCAGCAGTTGATGTCTGCATGGACATATCTGTGGTTTGCATAGCCATGTCTGTCCAGCACATCCACGCCTCACTTGTCTTTGTGTACATTCCCATTCACAGGTCACTTGCATCCTTCGCACATGGCTGCATTCCGCATCTCCACACGTTCAGCAGTTGTGTGGCTGTGGTGCCATGATATAGCTGTATTATGTGCAGGGGAAGCCCAGGATCCCCATGGAGTTGTGTTGTCGTGTCTGGTAGGTGGGCATGTTGATTGACATGTTGTATGTGGTTTGGACACGTGTGCATTCCCACAGTTGTGCGTTGTGTGATGGTGGCTTTGAGGTGTGTGGTGTGTTGATTTGGCACTCACCAACGAGCAGTCCAGTTCCATAGATGCCATCCTAGAAGCGCTGGTTGATGATGGACTGTCGGAAGATGTAGGAATCGTGCACACTGCCTGGGTAGTTTGCGACGACATTGGTGAACATTCCCCGGTGGTCCACTATTACCTGCACATTGATGGAATGCGTGTGCTTTCTGTTGCGGTAGTGGTGTGCAGTATCCGCAGGGGGCACAAGTGGGACATGTGTGCAGTCAATTGCCCCCAACACGTGTGGGAAGCTAGCAAAGGCGTAGAAGCCTTGCTTTGTCTCCAGCTGTTCCTGCGCAGTGTGGGGGAAGTGAAGATACTGGGGTATGAAGCTGATGATGGCATCCAGGAAAGGTGTGATGAACTTTGATAGGGCTGGCTGTGAGACTCCTCCGACTCTGGCAGTTGTTGGTTGGAAGGTACAAGAGGCCAACAGGTGCAGCACAGCCAGCAGCTTTGTCTGCAGAGGGATGTTGGTTCTCCGCTGGGTTGGGACCGTCAACCTGTGGGCGATGTGGGTCATGATGCGGATGATGGTTGTCCTTTTGAGCTGTAGTGGGCGATGACTTCCTCGGGCATTAGGTCTGTGAGACTGGTGCGTTTTCGGTAGGTCCGCTGTCTTACTTTGCGCTGCCTCTGTGGTGGTCCGGGGGGGGTGCGGGTCTGGGTCCTGGCGGTCCTGGGGGTGGTGGAGGTGGGTGTTGTGGCCCTATTGGGGCTCCGAGCTGCATGATGAGTAGCTCCATGGCGTCGCTTGTTCATCGGGTTTGGCTGTGTGCGGGGCTCCGTTACCTACTGCAGGTAGTTGTCTGGCTTTACACCAGCAGAAGGCAGGTGTTAAATACCTGCTGCTACCGCGGCTTATCGCGTGGTTTTGACTCTCATCGCAGATCTGGCAGTTCGTTGTGAAAGTGGTGTAATGGTGTTTTCGTGTGTTTTTGCACGGGAACGCCTACTCTGCATCTCATAAGGGTTAGTTGGTGGTGTCCTCCCTGGGGATAAGTTTTGGGGCAGTTATCGCGGGAATACTGGCGATGTCTGCAGTTTGCACCCGCTTGTGAATGGGGTGTTATATCTATCTCCACTTTTGATGGGTTAAGGTGGGAATAAATCAGCGGTAGGTCCTTGTGAATATCCCCCTAAATACTATGCACAAGAAAAGGACATCATACTTCAATGTATCACCCGAAATTGAATACTGTGTGAAGAAAACACACTTGTGAAGTTGAAAAAAAGTGACACTGTAACTGTGACAATCCCGTGCATTGATGGCGCTCAAGTGAAGTGGCCGTCCCGAGGATTCTAGGATCACGGGAGGGAGTTGGAAGGCGGGACCGGGGCTTAAGATCCGTATATGTGAGGGATGATTCGAATAAGTACTAGGGAATGGTATAAAGTGTGCGTCGGATAAAAGTGAAGAGGGTAAGGAGCATGTAATCTTACCTAAGGATAATGGATTCAGTGATACTAGCGGGGTTGCAACAACGTCGTAAAGAGCGCGCCAAAACCGGGCACAGCAAAGCGTTTGCTGGGGCCAAGGTCGGTCGGAACGATAAGGAGTCTGCAAACAAACAGGGATAAGGAATGAATGGTCGGATCTAATGTGTAAGTCAGCGCAGCTGTGAAGCGGGAAGGGGGGGCAGGAACTAAATTCTCGCAGGTCCTACCGATTGCTCGTGCCTTCATGGTCTATTGTGCAAGTGTCCTGGGTAAGGTACATAGAAACGCTTAATATCATGGCTTGACGCCATGGGGGGGGGGGAAGAAGTGAGTAATGGAAAAAGCGCAGGGCATGGCGTTAAGTAAGTCCCAGTAATTCACTTAACAGGCATATTAATAGAGGGAGGTGGGCGTTTGTGGGTAGTGGTATGGGGAGCGTCAAGACCGCTTGGGAAGGAGGTAGTAAAGAAAATGCTGTGGCCGGGAGGTCAAAGGACCGGGAAGCTAGGCCGGGCCAAAAGCGTGGTTGAGTTACAGGAGGGCGCGACGTAGGGATGCATGTGAACGAAGTAAATATAGAGGTCGAGTGAAATCTCACCTATATTGTTAGCCAGAAGAAGCACACAGAAATGGGTGCTCGCAGGAGGCTAGAGACTGGATTTAAATCGCGTTTCAGTACGAGGCAGTATGGTAACTGTAGAGTCCAAAGAAGCCTGATATCAGGGAGGTCTATAAACAAAAGAAGGGGAGGGTAAGGGAGGAAAAAAGGTGTGGAGTCCAAGTGGGTAGGTAGTGGTGAAGTCAAAGAGAATTGCAAAAAGCTGTGGCGAAGGTGTGTAAGCTCTCACCTATATTCGAATGGTATTGGCACACAAGGTTAAGTATGATGGTTCCAGGTGGTGAGGCTGAAACGACTGTCGAGTTCCAAGGTCCCGGTCTACCTAGTTTCCTGGAGGAGTAAATGGAAAATTACACGGGCAGGTTGAATCAGCGCGTGCACTAGGTAAGTGGGTCTAAGGTCATGCGCACACTGGTGTGGTCGATAGGAGAAGGTTAAAGGTGGCTCTCTTAAAATAAGCTATGTCTGGTAACACTAGCTGACGATTGTAACGAAAAAACAGACCAGAGTCAATGTGTGCTATGTGAGCCGATCGGTAATATAGATTGACATGGTTTTAAGGGAGAGATCAGTTAAATTTGTTAGGCGCAGTCAAATCCTGGGTGTGATCGCAGTCCCAAATGTCATCAGGAGCGGGGCTGGGGCGGGCTCACCTGTGAGAAGGAGTATAGGATCCCAGTCTCTTTATCGGTCCGTGTAGCCGAATCGGTGTGGGCGCCATGATGGTAGCTGGGAGTAAAAGTAGGCCGGGGGGGGCATGGCCTGCGTAACATGTCAGTGGCAGGACGTGGTCAAGCAGAGAGGCATAGAACGCGGACCCGGGGGTCGGATGGCCTAGTGGGCGTGTATCAAGTCTCGTATCTGAGTGCGGGAGAGGTCAAGCCGGAGTGGGCTAAGAGAGGATCCCTAGGGGTTAGGGGGTATAAGATTATCTGGGGTGGTGGGGAGAGAAGGGTGAGGTCAAAGCAGGGGAAGTGGGTGAAAGAAGGCTGGATTAAACTGCGATGTGTTATGGTTGCGAGAAACTGTCACCGCGTATCCGGACAGTGTCAATTGGTGTACAAGAGGTCCCCTCCTGGTCATGTGTTTGGTCAGAGTGAGGAGATGTGACCCATTCTGATTCGCAGGATGAGCGAAAAGAGATAATTTGGAGCCCCGGGGCGGGGCAGAACGGTGGGAGAGAGAGGGTGAAAATCTATGAGGGCTCAATTGAGTGTTGCCCGGTCCCAGATGTAAGGGGGGGAGAGGATAAAGGAGACACGGAGTATAGGTGTGTTACCTGTTTGGGGGCTGGAGGGGGAGATGAGTGTGTCTGTCTATGTTTCATTGATTCAATGTAGGGATGTGGGGTATGAAAAGTCCCACCTCCCCACACATCAATCGTTACATGGTAATGCGGAGAAAAGGGCATTTCAGTTTGTATGCAGTTACATATCTTGTGTATAACATTTTCGAGGAACAGAGTTCTGTGCATTCCAATCTTATTCATGATGGTGGTACTAGGCTAAGCAGTAATAGCATAACATCACATGACATGCATAGTTACGGTAGTGCCAGGCGCATTATTTCGTTGTGAGTTATCGATAAGACAATCTCCACAGAAATCTTATATATAAGTTGGTCTAAAATGCACAGGAGACGAAGCGTGCATGCATGTTTAGGAGAAAGCAAGGAAACATTGCGGCTCATAGGTGGGGTTCACATTGTGGTTTGTCTGGTAGAAAGGTATCGTGCTTTACCGATTGTCATTGAGAAAATAGTGCATCTCATTATCAGTGTTATGTCCCAGTTTAACCGCACGTAGTCTGCATATCCACTTAGCCTCACATTGTCTAAGGTGGAGTTCCCTGTTCCCCCTCTTATCCCTGCTTCTACCTGGTCAATACCGTAGAACCTGAAATTGCTCTCTCCAGGATGTATTTTTGGGAAGTGCTCTGCTAGGGGGTATTTGTTCTCGCCATTGAGAATGGCCCCCGGTGTTCTTGAATACGGAGTTTCAGGATTCTCTTAGTGCTGCCTATGTAAATCAAGTTGCATGGACATGCAATGAGGTATACCACAAAAGTAGAGTTGCAGTTGATGAACTGCTTGATCTTGTGTGTGTGTGACCCGTTGTGTTCGAAGGTTTTGGTTCGGTTGACCCCAAATTTACAAATGTTGCAGGAGCTGCAGGTATAAAACCCACTTGGCTTGTCTGATAGCCAATTACGTGCAGGGTTAGTAGTGGTGACATAGCTGGGGCATAGTTTATTTCTGAGGGTAGAGCCCCTTCTGTAGGTGATGGAGGGGTTGCTGCCAATGTAGTCCTTAAGGCTAGGGATCTCTTGTAACAAGTGCCAGTAATGTTTGAACAACTTGAAAATCTCTGAGCTGTGGGTGGTGTATTGAGTTATAAAGCGTAGCTTTCTAGTGCCCTCACCCTTCCTCTTGTTGGGGGTGTGTTCTGTCAGAGTAGATTCTCGGTTTAGGGTGAGAGCCCTTCTTTCTGCAGTGGCTAGGTTCTTGGTTGTGTAGCCTCTTGCCTCAAATCTTTTTTTGGTCTCAGCGATGTTCCTCATGAATGTCTCATCCTCACTGCAGTTGCGTCTGATTCTGACCATCTCTCCAAAGGGTATGTTGCGAATCACAGAGCTGGCGTGAGCACTGCTTGCATGTAGTACACTATTGCAGGCCGTTTTTTTGCGATAAAGGGAGCTGTGTTTTGCCTTCTTTTATGTAGAAGTGTAAGTCCAGAAAGTTCATTTTATCAGAGTGGAATTCCATGGTGAGTCTCACATTATAGGGGTTATTGTTAAGGTGTGTAAGGTAGTCCCGTAAGGAAGCCACTGTGCCAGACCAAAGGCAGATAATATCGTCAATGTACCTCCCCCAAAAAATGATATGTTCCATCCAGGGAGAGGCCAATTTACCCCAGGCATGCTCTCTCTCGAACCACCCCATGAAGAGGCAGGCGTACGAAGGAGCAAACCTGGAACCCATGGCAGTGCCCTGCTTCTGGTGGTACCAGGTGTTATCATGAAGGAAGTAGTTTCTGGTGAAAATGAGCTCGATTATCTCCAGTACCATTTCGTTGTGTTCAAAGCAATCAGCACCTTCCTTGTCAAGGAAGGATCTGACTGCTAGGATTCCATAGTGATGTTTGATACATGTGTACAAACTGACCACATCAAAGGTCATGAAGAGAAGGTCTTCCGACCAGACAAAGTCTTTAAATCTGGAGAGGATGTCCTTACTGTCACGAACATAAGAGGGTAGGTTGGAAACATGTGATCTAAGTTTGATGTCCACGTATTCGGACAGTCCTTCAGTAGGGGAACCTATGCCTGAGATAATCGGCCTACCTGGAGGGAAAGGCCCTTCCTTGTGTATCTTAGGGAGGATGTGCATGCATGGGTGTTTGGGGTTTTCCACCTTGACACGACACGTTACACAGGCCACGCCCCCCCCGGCCTACTTTTACTCCCAGCTACCATCATGGCACCCACACCGATTCGGCTACACGGACCGATCGAGAGACTGGGATCCTATACTCCTTATCACAGGTGAGCCTGCCCCAGCCCCGCTCCTGATGACATTTGGGACTGCGATCACACCCAGGATTTGACTACACCTAACAAATTTATCTGATCTCTCCCTTAAACCCATGTCAATCTATATTACCGATCGGCTCACATAGCACACATTGACTCTGGTCTGTTTTTTCGTTACAATCGTCAGCTAGTGTTACCAGACATAGCTTATTTTAAGAGAGCCACCTTTAACCTTCTCCTATCGACCACTCCAGTGTGCGCACGACCTTAGACCCACTTACCTAGTGCACGCACTGATTCAACCCGCCCCGTGTAATTTTCCATTTACTCCTCCAGAAAACTAGGTCGACCGGGACCTTGGAACTCGACAGTCGTTCCAGCCTCACCACCTGGAACCATCATACTTAACCTCGTGTGCCCATACCATTCGAATATAGTTGAGAGCTTACACACCTTCGTCCCCGCTTTTTGCAATTCTCTTTGACTTCACCACTACCTACCCACTTGGACCCCACACCTTTTTTCCTCCCTTACCCTCTCCTTCTTTTGTTTATAGACCTCCCTGATATCGGGCTTCTTTGGACTCTACAGTTACCATACTGCCTTGTACTGAAACACCCTTTAAATCCGGTCTCTAGCCTCCTGCGAGCACCCATTTCCGTGTGCTTCTTCTGGCTAACAATATAGGTGAGATTTCACTCGACCTCTATATTTACTTCGTTCACATGCATCCTTACGTTGTGCCCTCCTGTAACTCAACCACGCTTTTGGCCCGGCCTAGCTTCCCGGTCCTTTGACCTCCCGGCCACAACATTTTCTTTACTACCTCCTTCCCAAGCGGTCTTGACGCTCCCCATACCACTACCCACAAACGCCCACCTCCCTCTATTAATATGCCTGTTAAGTGAATTACTGGGACTTACTTAACGCCATGCCCTACGCTTTTTCCATTACTCACTTCTTCCCCCCATGGCGTCAAGACCTGATATTAAGCGTTTCTATGTACCTTACCCAGGACACTTGCACAATAGACCATGAAGGTGCGAGCAATCGGTAGGACCTGCGAGAATTTAGTTCCTGCCCCCTCTTCCCGCTTCACGACTGCGCTGACTAACACATTAGATCTGACCATTCATTCCTTATCCCTGATTGTTTGCAGAATCTGGCTCACCATATGATCCCTGCCCGCCCAGTATAATGCATATGCCCAAGTGGCAAAAAATTTAGGATTCATCATTAACTAGATGTTCACAAGTGGGACCTTCCCCGATCAGTGGAAACTTGCCTCTATTCTCCCACTTCTGAAGAAAGACAATCTGGACTCCGCAGACCCGAGCAATTACCAGCCCATTTCGAGGCTCCCTTTTGCTGCCAAATTGGCTGAGAAGATCATGAACCAACAAATTTCAAAATATATAGAAGAGAACTCATTGTTAGATGATACACAACACGGATTTAGGAAACACCATAGCACAGAATCAGCACTAATTGTGGCAACAAAAGACATTCGTGAAATTCTTGATGGAGGGGGGACGGCGGCATTGGTGCTGCTAGACCTCTCCGCAGCCTTTGATATGGTCGGCCATGAGATCTTGGTCGACCGGCTCCAGGATCTGGGGTTAAAAGGAACGGCTATGGATCTCCTAAAATCATTTTTAACGAACCGACAACAAAACGTGGCAATGGGCAACTGTGTCTCCAGGCAATTTTCCCTGCCATGCGGAGTACCACAGGGATCAGCATTGAGTCCTACACTCTTTAATCTATATGTTACGCAACTGGCATCGATTATCAAAAACGCGGGCTTTACACTGGCCTCATATGCTGATGACACCCAAATTGTGGTGTCTCTAACTAACAGGGGGAAAAACGCTGATGGGGCATTTAGCTCATGCATGAAGAAGGTGAGCAACTGGATGGATTGTAATTGTCTGAAGTTGAATGCCTCAAAAACCGAGGTTATCATCTTCGGCAACAAACCCTCTCTCTGGACACCTGAATGGTGGCCGCCGGAGCTAGACACACTGCCCACACCCTCGACTAAGGTAAAAAACCTGGGAGTTGTACTGGACAATGAGTTAAAATTTAAAGAGCAAGTTAATAAAATAACATCTGTTTCTTTTTGCTACATAAGGATGTTAAAAAAAATAAAAAAATACCTACCCCCGATCTTTTAAAAACAGTGACCATGGCTTTGGTCCTCACACGGATAGATTACTGTAATAGTCTCTATCTCACCCTGACATCAGGCCTTTTGAACAGACTCCAGATTCTGCAGAATGCAGCAGCTTGATTCATTTTTAAAATACCTAAACATGAATCAGCAAGAGAAGCCATCAAAAAACTACACTGGTTGCCAGTCAGACAACGGTGCAAGTTTAAAGCCCTCTGCTTGGCGTATAAGTCTTTGCATTGACTAGGGCCTGACCGGTTTATGGAAAGATTTAAATGGTATAACATTGCGCTCAGGCTCAGCCAGGAACATGGTGGTCCCCCCATTTAAAAAGGCCACATGGGGGGGGGGGGGGTGAGAAGCATTTTTAGGGCAACAGCAATGCTTTGGAATGACCTGCCACTTTCTTTAAAAACAGCCACCTCTCTTCTCAGTTTCAGGAAGACACTAAAAACGTGGCTTTTCACACAGGATAGGTAAAGCCTTCTCGCTCCCGTTTACTACAGTGTTCAACTCTGCTGCCTTTTTGATTAGAAGACTACAGCGCCAAGACGCCTCTGGGCATAAGCTGCGCTTTATAAATTAAATTTACATTACATTACATTACATTACTCCTTATCGTTCTGACCGACCTTGGCCCCAGCAAACGCTTTGCTGTGCCCGGTTTTGGCACGCTCTTTAAGACGTTATTGCAACCCCGCTTGTATCACTGAATCCATTATCCTTAGGTAAGATTACATGCTCCTTACCCTCTTCACTTTTATCCGGCGCACACTTTATACCATTCCCTAATACTTATTCGAATCATCCCTCACATATATGGATCTTAAGCCCCGGTCCCGCCTTCCAACTCCCTCCCGTGATCCTAGAATCCTCGGGACGGCCACTTCACTTGAGCGCCATCAATGCACGGGATTGTCACGGTTACAGTGTCACTTTTTTTCAACTTCACAAGTGTGTTTTCTTCACACAGTATTCAATTTCGGGTGATACATTGAAGTATGATGTCCTTTTCTTGTGCATAGTATTTAGTCTTTTGTTAATTGACATTTAAAACTTTTTGCTCCCGGTGGTCTTATTGTCACCATCGCGAATCTCGTCGATGTAATATCCGCACTGATCACTTCTTTCGGGTGAAAAACGGAAAGTTTGACTTGGTACACATTATTTATTCTTGTATAAATCGCTGTTCGCAGTTTTTACACTTTTTGTGTGACTCGGTTATCACGACCTTCTGATTTTTTAGCTTTTTTCTTCCCTTGTAAATGTTTAATTTTACGTTTGAATTAAAATACTACTTTGTATCAATTACAGCCCTGATGAAGTTCTCCTCATGAGAACGAAACGCGTTGGCTGATCTGAATAACACAAACACTGAAAACAAACAATTGAAAATAAATACTCTCTTTATACCACAAAGATTGACTTTTTTGGACTGCATTACTTGGCGCATGCCCAACCCCTGCTATACCTAAAATCTGCTCCACAGAGGCACCGCTGGACAGCTGGTACCAGGGCTCGCTGCGCAAGGGCTATTAATTTCGTGGAAACTAGCGTGAAGTGCGGAACCAGGAGTCCGCCGTCATAAGCATCCCCTACTTACTACATAAAGTAGATTGGGTTTAGCGTGAGAAAACTGCACCCTTTTCAAGTAGGCGCAAGTTTTATTTTATTATTTTGTATGAAGTATAAGAACTTGGGGAGCACAATCATTTTAATTAAAGTGATGCGTCCCGCCATGGACAGTGGAAGTGTGATTCATCTCTATATTTGGCTGGTTAATTTAGCGATCGCAGGGCCATAGTTCTCCAATATTATTTGGCGTCAATCTCTGTGGAGTATATAATCCCCACGCATCTAACTGAGCCATCGCACCAACGCAGAGGGTACTCTATTGTGGGCATGTGAACGGTTGCAGTCACTGGGAGCATCTCAGATTTGGACCATTTATTGCGCACACCAGACATGTCCCCAAGCCGCCCTATCTCAGCAATAACTGCTGCAAGGTTCTCATTCGATCCTTAATACATATCAATATGGTGACAGTAATATACGCTTATTGGGGAGTGTGAGTCTATGGTGTATGTACCCACCTCACAGCCAGGTGATCAGAGGTTACATAGTGCTCACAAATAACTGGGGCAATAGGGGCATCCTTACCTCGTACCCCTAAAAAAAATGGGAAGGGTTCCAAGAGGCAGCTATTGACATGGATCCTGGCTAAGGGTTTAGTACATAACAGTTGGATTAAATTCAGCATTTTGTGGGGGATACCTAGGTTATAGAGAGCTGCGCATAGAAAGGGCCATTCGAGGGAGTCAAGCGTCTTTTCGGAATCTACTAGTATCGATATAGCGTTCACTTCAAGGCGAATGTGTGGCATGGCAGCGAAGAAGATGCGCAAATCGTTGAGTGTGGCCCTATCCAGAATGAATCCTAATTGATCTGGTAGGACCAAGCGAGACATCAAAGGAGCAAGCCTATTTGCGACTTTCTGTGCCAATTTGTGATTGTTAGGGCTGCCACCTGACCATCAGTTTATCAGCCTGGTCTGTATTTTATATCTATGCAAGTAAAACGTTGGGAAAAGCTATGAGATCTGATATTTTTTCCCTTCTGAAATATAAACTTCAAAGAGCAAACACATGAAGAACTCACAAAGTGTTTGAGAGCTGTTTAAATCATTTCAAAATTATTTTTAAAGAAATTAGGATATTTGCCATGCCACAAAAGCATGCTGAGAATTTACCACAAATAATTTTTCACATACTCTGTCTAGAGCCTTCAAGAATAGCAAAGAGTTCACACAATGGCTGGTATTTTTATCTGAGAAAGGAGTTAACCCTAGAGATGAGCTTATCCCCTTTGTGCAGAATTCAACATAATACCTTCATTAAATAAAAGGGTGGTTTATAGCCACACCAAATGCAGGCAATTGCAGCATGGCAATGCCAGCCAAACACACTGATCTTTAGCCTGATGAAGGTAGATATACTCGGACTGGTAAATTAGTGCAAATTATGGGGCCTCCTTGGCTTAACGCTGCACCCCGCCACTTCTGAAAGGCAGGGCTGCACCATTTCTACAACAATATGGCGCATCCCTGCGTTTCCCTCTGCGGTGGCACTAAATTTAGCTGCCTAGAGCCAACACAGACACCCTTGCACTATAGTGAAAGGGTGTCTGCATTGCAGGGGAAGATTGTTTATGTGCAGGAAGGTGTCCCTTCCTGCACAGAAACAAACTTTAAAGATGGCGTTTTGTAACTTCTGTGCATGCTGCTTAATGCTGCACACATAGAAGTTGCAAAACGTCATTTTTTTAATGATTGTTTATGTGCAGGAAGGGACACCTTCCTGTACATAAACAATCAATGGCGTTTTGCTGTTTCCATGTATGCTGCACAACACAACACACACGGAAACAGCAAAAACGAGGAGAAATTAACCATTTCTCCTCGTCTCGCCAGGGTAAGACCAGGTTTTCCCTGGTCTTAATTTTGCGCTGCACCATATTAACACCACCCTTGTAAATATGGGGCAGCGTGAAAATCAATGGGTGTTGCAGTGAAACGCCCACCACAACACCCATTGCCCTCCCCTTTCATGCTAAGTATAGCGTGAAAGGGTGCCTTATTTACAAGGCAGCTTTAAGCCACGTTAAGTGGCTTAACGCTGCCTTGTAAATAAGGCGAAGCCCCTATCGCCACCCCAACGTCCAAAAAAGTGACGTTGTGGTGGCAATAGGGGCTTGTAAATATACCCCTATGACTCAGGAACATTTAGACCTATGTAGATCTGGGAGCTTTAAAAGACAATTATCTTCGCTAGATAGGAGACTTGCATCTTGTAAACCTATTCTCAATCATACCCAGGTGTCTTAGCACCAAAGGGCTTTGGTATAAAAGAGAGTGACTACTATCTGGAAGTCTAGTGATGGCGGCAGCCAGTGCAGCCCATAAAATGGAGGCATAGATGAAATTTGAGTAATTTCTGCAAAGGATATACCCAAAAGTTACACAAAATTACGTGTTATTACAAAATGCCGCCTTCGGAGTTTGAACTTTTTCAGCTCTAAATGTGTCCTCACATTCATTTTTGTAATGAGGACGCATTTTCTGCTAAATAAAAGAATTGCTCAAAATCATCACCTGTGTCATGAACAACAGCTGCTTGTATTTGTTCGTTTGCGCTCTTCACATGCTGCTGTGATAGGATTTTTACCCGAATTAAGGGGCTGATTATGATGGCGGTTGTAGGCACCTCCGCGGTGCTGGCGGTGGCGGAAAACGTCCATTTAGTTACTCCGTACGCGGCGATTGAGACCGCCATATTACAATGGGCAAAGATAGCCCATTTTCCGTCCGTCACAGTGTTTCCGGATCTGCCAGAAATTTCCTTCCGCAATGGTGCCGGAGGGAGCCAATAGAGAAAGCCCGCTGTGCGGAATGATGTCCCGACCACCAAACAGATCACGATGCATCAAACAGCCCATCAGTACGCAGCGGAAAAACAAGCACATTGAGATGGCGGAAGCACAGCTGCGGAGAGCAAAACTCGAGTCACACACACCTCTACACGTTCCTGCCGTCATGGATCCTGCTCTACAAGCCCTTCCGCTGCTGTACCTGATCCACTTCCAGCAGATAAGACGCCGTTGCGGTCAACACCAGAGGCAAGTGCAAAACATCTCCCCGCATTCAACCCCTGTACAACACCAACACACAACTTTCGCGCTAAGATATGTGTCCTGTCCACATCGGACACCCTGGTGGACACAGAAACATATACCATCTTCAAAGTTCCCATGTCTTGCATGTAGGCACATTGTCATCTCAGCATCGGGGGCACCCATCTCCATAGAAATGATGACATCTAGTCCGGGCGTGGCAGTCACGTCACAGCAGCGGTGAAGCGGCGGAAAACTTGACCACATTGTTGCTGAAGTCCAGCACATTGTCTCAGGCTAGCAAGGTCCTCATAACAACCTCCACCCCAAAACAATATATAAAAGAGCCTCCAGTTAGCACAACATATCTGCTGCAAGGAGTCATGGGCAGAGCAAACAGGGTGTGTATGGGGAGTACACAGTAGTCCAACAAGGTGCTGGCTGAGTCAGAGAGCCATGGTAGATGACATATGAAGATACCCACCACTGCCACATAATCACAGTTCAGCACACACCCAAAGCAGCCATTGCCAGACTCATCACATAGAATGGCAGACCAAACCACATAATGACAGACCATAACATGCAACACTGTAGAATTTTTCACACTCAGACAGCAAACTTAAAGTAACCACCAGTGTGCATTTGATACTTAAAGTGCATTTGATTCACTTGTGTGCTGCTGCACGAAAAGACCCCATGTGACTATGTCTTGTACATTAACAACACTGACTACACTGTCAGCTTCACAGAACACCTCCACACCATAACTCAACCTCAACAAAGGTAGCACCAACTATAAAGTATTGAATAAATGCCAAAGTCTCATGAACAGTCCATCTTGTTAGCAGTAAACTCTGACCTGAGACTTCTGACAACCCTCCTCTTCCTCACACCTGCCGTCCACTCATGTGAATAAATGTGAGTAATTGAATAAATGAAGATTCACTGTGCAGATTGCCAACCTTGGAACAGGTCAGTCTGCATGTTAAGTCCTTGATACAGCTCACACACTCTAACACTGCCTCATACACAAACTATAAGCCAGCTGCACTGTATGATAACAAGTAAACTATCCAAAAGTGGTGGGCACAGTGCAGGAAATGCATGGAGAAATGACTGCCACCATATGTACATTGATTTTAAGAGGTACCACATATCACACTACACCTAGGACATCAATTAATACTAGTGTCACAGAGATTACAAATGTATGAAAGTTATCACTTGTGCAGTATCACTGTGAACCAGCAATGGAAGTAATGCATTGGACCAGAATGAGATGACCTCTCATAAGCCATACAGTGACCAGCCCCTCATCTGTATTAACTAATAGGACATGTGTATACCACCAGCACAACACTCATGGCTCACTGTGACATTCCCTGACTGTCAAACTTAACAATAACCTTCACACATACCCCTCACTTACCCACCTTCCTCCCTCACTGCTCTACACCTGGGACTATCTCTGATAAAGGTGAAAATAAGCTCCTATGAGTTCCCTGGTACCCAATGCTACACCATAGTGTGTATCTAGAAATGTCTGAGGTCCACTCAAGGATGTATGATTGAATGTTGAACTCAACGCAATTGCTAAGTACATGTATCACAAACCACACCAAAAGAAGTCCAACAAGCATGGCCATGTGCAGCAAAAGAGTGGATAGGCAATGTGATCCCAGGCCACCCTGGAACAGGTAAAAATTCTCCTCAGGCAAACTGCACAGACAGCATAATCCAACCTAATCTAAATAAACAGAAACAAATGACACATATAACTCCAATGTATGTGCATCCAGACACATAGGCTAATACAGCCATTGACACTCCACCGGTTACAAAGTGAGCATGGTGTCAGTGTGTTGCACAAGCATTCCCACGCACAATCTTGAAAAGTCACTGTTCAAAGATAGGAGGCCATAGCACAATGGTGCACACAAAATAAGCTAATACACACCACTCCACATTGCCATATGTGACTAGGCCTGGGCGGTTAACTTCGCTCCGTTCGCGGAGTTTGTGGAGTTTTCTGTACTCCGCGGAGCTCACGGAGTGCAGAAAACTCCGCTTCGCGATGTGCAGCAGAGTTTTTCCCCGCTCGCGATCGCGAACGGTAAGGTCGCGATCGCGAATGCACTGCACTCCGCCACTGGCAGAACTTCGCAGAGTTTTTTTGTAACTTCGCGGAGTTCCGCGTAGCAAAACTCTGCGAACTATGCCCAGGCCTGTATGTGAGATGCACACAAGAAATGCACAGTACAAATACAACACCCATCTGAATGCATCCAAATACACACACACCTCACACACAATGTCCAGCAAAAACAACATTACACACACATGGACCTGTCAGTAGAAAGAGCCAACACAAGCCAAACACTGCATCCCTCAACAACAAATTCTTAACATATGCACTCCAAACACATCCCAAAGCAATCTCATTTGGACATCAGGGGGACTCACACCTAGCAAGGACAATGCAATATCCACTGACAGCAGTGCATGCACAGTAAGCAAGGTGTGAACACCACTAAAACCAGCATCAGACATATCTGATTTCCCCACGCTCAACTTGAACATCACAAATCATCACAGCACACAGATCACTTCACACTCAGGATGGATAGCAGTACCTCAGCAAACAGATACACACCTCTGCTATCACCTACTGCTGCACAACTAAGGCAAAC
This sequence comes from Calotriton arnoldi, assembly GCA_963921515.1. Taxonomy (NCBI): domain Eukaryota; kingdom Metazoa; phylum Chordata; class Amphibia; order Caudata; family Salamandridae; genus Calotriton; species Calotriton arnoldi. Next base: position 1,158,463 of record CAWUFW010004747.1, on the reverse strand, counting down.
ACGTATGCATGGAACAAGACTAGAGGACTGTGTTGGAAACTCATCTGTACTGTACATGAGCAACCATTACAGCAATCAAGTAGACTCAAATAGCACATGATAACTTGTTAAACATTGCTGAGGGGAACAATGGTTCTGGACACAGATCATCCTCCCACAGTATAGTGTCACACAATGGAGTGGTGGGGAGGGTAAAACACTGGCATGGCATGGAGGGGAACAGCTTTTGACTGAAGTGGTGTATACATTAGTATTGTTCAGGTGAGGAGTGTACAGAGCAAAACACATAGAGGAGTAACTCACAATGTGTAGGCTTCAAATGGTCTTCTTGGGGCTGGTATGACTTTGAATACCACATAGTGGAGTAGATAAAGTGTAAAGTGACATCAATGTATGTGAAAAGTCACATATAATGTTTGTTTGCCAGAGCCAGTCAGCACAGTGAGAACAAAGGTAAGCAAGAGCCATGGCTGATCCCAAAACTCACAACACAGACATTGCAGTGACACACTCTGCATACTCACAGATGATGTGGACAAAACAGTAGGTGGACCCTAGGACTGCGAGGTCACACAGACAGACTGCACATTGCTCTGGAAACAACTCATACATGTGCACAAAATCTCAAGCAGGTGTCTGATCATGTAAACAAACAGGCACTCATCAACTGGATCATACATGTGTGTAAGGGTCATGCTCAAGGGCACATACACATCAATACTTCAGCTAATGACAGGACAATCACACTGTATGAGTACTCAAGTGCACTCATTCAAATGTACCCATGTGACTATGAAGCCAGACCTACACAAGATGACTACACATCTACACTGGTGTGTACACATCAAAATAGATTCCACAGATATGACGGACCCTGTCCACCCCTCAAGTCACCATGTGAATAGAATTTGCTGCTGTTGTGGTACAGCATCCAAATATGGCATGTGCACAAAAGTAGAGCCCCGACAATAGGAAAATTAGTACAAGAGTAGACCATCACAGACAAGCATCATGGCACCATCAAGCCTCTGAGTCAATTAGCACAAAAGTTGCTGTAACCTCTGCAAAAGCAAATCAAGTAGATGCCAATGTGAATGTGGCATACCGAGCATGTAACAGATGAATATATACACATACATTGCACTGCATCATTAGCAAATCCAGCGACAAAGCTCAGAACATAAATAACATTTTTATTACATAAACTCTGTATCAGCATCAAAAGTGCAAAACATTAAAGCCAACGACCAGTCCAAATTTCAAGTCCGCACATGTGTGCATGCAAACTTGTGCAACAAACATGCAAAATAGTCCACTGCCATGGGAATCACCCCAGGATAGGGGCATCAAATGGACAATCCAGGCACCGCTCAGGGAGGAATGGGGTGTGAAGGGGGACTTGGCTTCAAAATTGGGTGGAAGTTGAACTGGGAGGGGGCTGACTGTCTGAGCCAGTTGGAGGACTGGACCTGGGAGGGGGAGAACTGGCTGAGGTAGAGGGATCCGTGGATGTGTGAGCTTGAGGGCTGATTGGACCGGGTGGAGTTGTGGCATGGGGAGGCAGAGACATGCTCTGTGGAGGCTCAGTGGTTGTTGGTGCATGTGGTGGGCTGGGTCTCAATTGTTTGGGGATCTGATATCCACCAAGTGTCTTCCCACGAGTGAGAAGTGAGGTGGCCCCAACAGCCTCCCTCTTCCCCGAAAGTGTAGCAGGTGGTGGTAGTGGATCTTCCAGTGGGAATTTGCCGGACCTGGTGGTACGCTGGGGCCAGCTATGGCCTTTTCCCCTGCCTCCCCTGTTGTGGAGGTACACTCCCACTTTGCTCTCTTGTCCACGCTTCACAGGGGTGTGGGTGGGAGTGGACGTTTTGGGTGAAACAGCCCTCTGAAGGGGTTTGGGGACAGTTGTGGCAGGCACCAGGTCCACGGCAGACAGGGCAAGTGTTTGTGTGACTTTGGGATCAGTTGTGGGGATGGGAGTGTGCTTGGAGGGCGAGGAATGTGAGGTATGCAGTGTGGATGCATGTTTTTTTTCCTTATGTCTCTGAGTGTCCTGTGATGGGCTTGTTGTGGTGCGGTCATGTGTGCTCTTTGTGTGCTGTGGTGATGGTGTATGGTGTCTGGTTCGCTTGGAGTGCTGTTGTTGTGTGCTGCGTGTGGATGACTTGGTGCCTGAGTCCTCTGGTGTGTGTGTGCTCTGGACAGGTGGGGGCACTGGGAGGGTGGTTGTGGAAGGGACAGGAGCTGGACTGTGAGCTTGGGACTGCTGAATGGCTGCCGTCACTGTGGAGGACAAAGACTTGACAGTTCTGTGCAGGCCTCCCACATCTGAATGAATGCCCTCCATGAACGCAGCAACCTGTGACAACTTGTTGCCATGATCCTGGAGGGCATTCAGGAGTGCAGTCTGACCCACACACAGCTACCGCAAAATGTCTATGGCCTCCACACTGAGGGCAGCAGGGGAGACAGGGGCAGGGACAAAGGTGCCTGGGGGGAAGGAGACTCTACCCTTCTTAAGGCAGCGGGCAAGGATAGCACTTTGGAGAGCATCAGGCAGGGTGGACGCAGGAGGGGGTGTGGCGGACGAAGATGCAGATCTTGAACTTCCTGTGCCCGCCAACACCGAGGAGTCACCGCTGGAGTTTGAAGATGTGGAGGTTGGTGTTTCCGGACGGGAATCCTCCAAGGCACTCCTGTCCCCCTCCGAGGCGCTGGTCCCCTCAGTGTCGGTGTACTCCCGTGGACCAGTTGTGCCAGTAGCTTCCCCAACGGTGTCGGGCCCCTCTCCTTCCTTGCCCTCGGTAGATGCTGCAAGAGACAGAGACATAGGTTCAGTAAAGTGGCATCCTCACAAACATTATATGCAATACAAACAGAAATACTTGGACTGAAACTCCCACATTTAACTACTCCATGTACTGTCTGCATATTCCAAATTTCTGCAATCATCAGCTGATGAATGGAAACATGCTTAGTGGATAGTCATGCTCCATGTTGCGTTGACACAGCCAAATTGCTGTGCATGGGTCTACATTTCAACATCACATACTATCGTCTGTAGGCACACCTACATGCCTGCAGGTAAGAGAGCTACACATCCAAATATGTTGTGTTTCTCACACTTGAAGTATGAGTTCACTGAACACCACAGATACAAAGTGAAACCTATCCATTGACAAGTGATATTACCTCCTTAAATCCACTATGTTGGGCACTGAAGCACAACTACAATTGTACATTGGTGTCAACTTTGTAGATGTATCAATTACATGGAAGTGCACAGCACACATCTCTAAATGCTTACTAACATGATGCTCACGGCTGTTCACTGCCAGTTGATGTCTCTGAGACTCACACTGCTGCATATGTCACATGGACACATATTTTGTGGTGATGAAGTGCAAATAAGCCCCACGTACCAATGTAGTCACATAGACAATGCACAATAGCATGATAAGGGCAATGTAATGCAAGGCCTTTATGTGTTGTGACATGTCACATACCAACACCGTTCCAATTGCCTGACAGGCTGTCATTGATCCAAGGCATGAGAGTGCCTTCTGTAGATGAAGTTGTGCGTGGCCTCCATTTGGACAGCAAATGTGTGCCAATACCTAGGGTCTGGCATCTGACATCCCTACGTTGTGCTGACTGATGACATCCATTACACAACAATGTGCCAAGAATTCACCCTCTGATTAAAAGCAGTAGCCACAACTTCACCATGTACTGATGCATATGGACACCCCTCCACAATGCACACATACTGAGGATGACACTCTGAGTAACATTTGCTTCTTTCAATATAAAATTACAGTCCAACACCTCACTCACATCACAATTTGCCATACCCACTGATCACATCCAACCATGTTAAGCCCTAGTGCCAAACCAATCTCACAATAGCCAGGTTTAGCTACATTGCATCAAACGTCCATAGTCTAACCATCTCAGACATGTTGCCATGTGCACAATTGGCAAATGCAAATCAGCCAATGCATCACTGCAATCATCACCATCTACCCCATCAGCACCTGTGTGCACTTGCTGTCACTGGGGCAGGGAATTACATCATGTGATGCTATGCTGCTGATATTAGGCTAAATGTTTTGCAGTGATGCTGTCATCTGTATCTTTCAGAAAAACACAACCCATGGGACAGGTGTGACCTCTACCAACTCACTGCACCCTGAGTCCACATTTGTGCATGTCTCCAGCCACTTACACATCATCACATGAGCACACCATTGTGGTAGCCACACAGCATAACCAAGCCTGACAAGTGCACTGGGCTACACACTTCACACAACGTCTTTTCCTGTGTAGGAAGGTCTTAGTTCAGACAACATTCACCAAATGGTATATGAAAACATGTCAAGATGACTTGCTTTGACACCGTTAATGATTTTGCCACATGAGAATTTAAACGTTGTACACATGCTAAACCTCCGCACTCGCCACTGAGGCTACTTAGAATCGATGGCATCACACAAGAGACATCTCAGAGGTCCTGGCTTGCTCTGGTCTGGGATTCATGCAGTCACTCAAACCCAAAGTCACACTTTGCACAATACTCACCCCCAACTTGCTGCTGTTGTGCCCTCAAGCGTCCATCCAGGTTTGGCTGTGTCACTTGCGGGATGCGGGCCAATAGTGGGGTCATGGTCCGGCACACCAACCGGCCACTACGAGGGACCAGCCCCAGCATGATTTCTGCGACGTTTTTGCTGAGGCGGCAGATGTCATCCCACCTCTTGTAGCAGTGAGTGTTGTGTCGGTTTGAGACCCCCAGGGCCCGCACCTTTCGGGCGATGGCCTCCATATAGCCTTACGCTGATGGACCTTGAGCTGTAGGCATGGGAGACAAGATGAGGAACTCTTTTAACACTGTGTTGTGGACCATTGTGTGCCAGGCCTGGAGCATATATACACACACATACATCAATGGACAGCAGACGCCATAGACCATGTCACACACTACACTTGGAGCAAGTTTGCAGATTCAAATGAAAACATCTATGAGGATGGACAGACTACCTGTCCATCTCATACACATGCAGAGTGCCAGCACAGAGATCAAGGTGAAACAGGTCCTCATCTGTGATGCACTATGTGAGTGAGCATTACAGACAATACACTGGAAATGAATGTAGTGGTCAGACTCACTGGACCACTGCATATCTACACGTGTCATGGAGGTGACAATTAGGAACCTGATCGTACATTCTCTCCCTCTTGTCACAAGGTGTAGGCCTGTCTTGTGTACTCCTCAGATCTCTAATTGCTTCTTCATATATAGGAGGGTGGACAACACATATGTTTTTCTAAGTCATTTTAGTGATGGGGCCATGATACATTGTGCATTTTTTAGACAGGCCTGAGGGCTTTTCACTGACGCAAATAGTGGTCCATCACAAGAATCACATGCATGTATAATGAGAATGATGACACAGTGCATACAAATGTGAGACTCTACACATAATGGAACCAAAAGAAGGATGACATGTCCACTGTACATTTAGCAGATGTGTGAGAGGTGAGTTTCCACGAATCTATACAGGTACAGGCCTTGTACTCTTGTGCAGAGTGGGCACATCTCCATAGGGTCACTGTCAAAGAAGTACACACATTAATCAGTACCCTCTGTCAAATTGACAGATAGCATCTCACTAATGATCATATGTACACTTAATGAACTATTACATGTCATGCCACAGGGAATCTGTGTACAGAGTGAGATTTCCTCAAGTCAGCAGTGTAACTGGACTACTGCTAAACCACGGTAGGTCCATATCATCATTGCATGCAGTCAGGGATCAGGGGGAATAAGGCTAGACACCCCATTGACATGAAGTCATTCTGCTAGGCAGTGTCTCACACATTTACATTACCCATTCTGAGAACAACATGTGTGATGTTTGGCTTTCATGGAGCTGCACCAGTGTCTATGGTGCCATCCTCCACACATACTCAAGGGCAACAACTTGTACCTCATGTATGGCCCATGCTGATTGCAAAACTCTGAATGCAGTAACATTGGCTTGCACTCAGAGGCACATACTAGTGTACAGACACGTAGTGTGAGCATTCTGAGCAGTCAAAAAAGTTTACCCCTCCACTTACCAGTACCTCTGGAGCACCATATAGCCACCCGTACTGGCCAAGGACCTCGTCCACCAGGACATCCAGCTCCTCTGTGGTGAAGGGACGGGCCCTGAGGTTCTCAGTATGAGCCATGACTGGGTCCAGAGATGATGTGCAGCAGCAGTTGGTGGGGATGAATGGCAGGTAGCAGTGTCTGTGGGCAAGTGGCAGGTGTGGCTATTTCACAGACATATATAGGCCCATAGGGTTGTGCCAATGGTACCCTGCTGATGCAATTGGTCCGCCTGGTTTGCATCATTTAATTGTGGCCAATGCCTGTGACCGCAGTGGTGGAGCATGCCTACCGCGATGTTCAAAACTGAAATTCACTACCGCGATGGCGGTCCCCCATGGCTGCAATGTTATTCGCATAGGCGGTGTCATACGGCACGGGGCAGGATGTCTCTACCGCTATCCTGCATCATTCAATTGTGGCAAATGCCTTTAACCGCAGTGGCAGAGCACGCCTACCGCGATGTTCAAAACTGAAATGCACTACCGCGATGGCAGTCCCCATTGGCTGCAATGTTATTCGCATAGGTGTGTCACATCGCGCGGGTCAGGATGTCTCTACCGCTATCCTGCATCATTCAATTGTGGGCAATGCCTGTGACTGCAGTGGCGGAGCACACCTACTGCGATGTTCAAAACTGAAATGTACTACCGCGATGGCGGTCCCCATTGGCTGCAATGTTATTCGCATAGACGGTGTCACACCGCGCGGGTCAGGATGTCTCTACCGCTATCCTGCATCATTCAATTGGGCCAATTCATGTGACCGCAGTGGAGGAGCACGCCTACCGCACCTGTTCACACATTGTGCATTTGCATTCTCGCTTTGCGGATTGAATCACTAATCCCAGTACATTTACCAGAACTGATTTCAGCACCTTGTGAAGGCTTGTGAGAGTGTGACATTTAACTTAAGTCTGCTCACACATGTCATAGCAGTGCACATGTGATGAAATGCATTGGTCTGACGTACACATATGGAATTTTCATTCATGTGGGCATGTATACAGATTTCATGTTGATTTGCCTATCAATTCTGTGAGCATGCCAATGTGTGTAATGCATACTCCTCATACAATCATGATGGACTGACCACGTATTGTGCATTATGTCTGTACACAGTGCTGTATTCATATGAATAGTTGTCCAGCTTACACTCACTGGGCTCATTTTGTCATGATGCTGTGCTTAGTGGGACTCAAGTTTGAGGTTGTGCAGTGACCGCAGCTCCATACCACTCTGCACTGATGCTGTTAGCCACATGTGCTGTGTCAGCTACCCACTGGTCTGGGGACTCCTGATGTAGCAGTGTACCATATGCAATACACAAAGTCTGATATTGATTTGATAGTAGTTAGTATGTACACCCTGGCTACCTGAATGACTACACTAGATGAAGGGGTCTATGCATGTCACTGGTGCATTAAGCGGGTTCAACAGGCCTGTCAATGTTGTGGTTGTCTGAGTTAATCTGTAAGCTGTTACCCACATCTCATCTTTGACTCATTTTTACATGTGTCCCCTGCCACAATACGTAGAAGAAGACCACCTGTGCATCGGCCTTTCCCAGACCTGGTGACAATGGAGGATATCAACATAATTAAGAAAATCCGTCTGAATCGGCTTACACTTCCAGAGCTATGTGCTCAGTTGGAGCCACATTTGAGGCCTCACAGAACATATCTAACAGCTTTGACACCAACAGTAAAGGCGATGGCCGCCTGCATTTCTTTGCCACTGGCTCCTTTCAATACACAGTGGCCATTGCAGGTGGGATGTCTCAACCTATGTTCAGCATGGTGTTGCGTGATGTCCTTTCTGCATTGTTGACCTACAAGGACAGCTACATTCACTTTCCCAGGAGACATGAATTGGCAGATGTGAAAGGGGAATTTTATGACCTTGGTCACATTCCTAATGTTGTTGGAGCCATTGACTGCACCCACATTGGCCTTGTTCCACCACAGGCATGTGAGCACATCTACCGTAACAGGAACCATTCAATAAATGTGCAAGTGGTATGCCAAGTGGATCTGATTATCTCCACGCGTGACAGCATCATCCCACAATTGATGGCAAATCTGCATCCAGAGCGGTAGTGGCTTGTTGGTGAGTGAGCTGTGTCAAGTAGTGTGCTGTATGTGTGACATGCTGGTCTCCTCAAATTGTTAGTATACATTGTTGGTCTGTGTTTCTCACAACTTGGTGACTCAGCGTATCCCAACTGGCCTTGGTTGCTGAGCCCACTGAGGAATCTAAGGACGCTTCAATGATGCCCATGGGAGGACACATCGTGTAGTGGAGCGAGCTTTTGGACTTCTGAAGGCTAGATTTCGGTGTCTGGACAAGAGTGGTGGTGCACTACTCTACTGTCCCCAAAAGGTGTGTCAGATCATAGTCGCATGCTGCATGCTCCACAACCTGGCCTTGCGCAAGGAGATCCCCCTGATTCTGGACGATGATGATCAGCAGGAGCCCCCCGCTGAAAATCCACACATGTCCAGTGACGAGGATAGTGGTGAGGAGGAAGGTCTTGACCTGCGTCAACAGCTCAACAACAGCTACTTTCCTTGAGTGTAAGTTAGCATTGATCAACCATGACTGTTTCTGTTTGCTTTGCTGTTGGGGCCGAAGCATTGATGATGTTTTGGGCTACTGCCTGTTGTTAGCACACTACTGTGGGGTACTTTGTGCATCACTGTATTTGTATATCCACTTATCTGATGTCTATGCTGATGCTGTTGGTTACTGTTATCTGATATGAGTCTTGTACAGTGTTGAACAGTAGTGTATTGTTGCTGTGGTGATATCATATGATGACTCAATGTTATCTTCTTGTTGTGTCATTCTAGGCCCCTCCGCCCCATCAATGGATTGTCACAATCTCATCTAGTGGTACATTGAAATTTAAGTTTCCATTGTACTTACTCTGCTGAACATATAAATTACTTAAAGGCATGTGTGTTATTTGTGTTTATTTTCATGCATATGGTCTTTAAAGAAAAAGTGGATAACATATTGATTGTGAATACAGAGTGTTTCAGTTGTCAGTGATGGTAACAGAGAAAATTAGAGTAGTAACCACAATAGTGTAATTCCGCAGTCCAACACACTCCTGCCATCAACATGGCAATGTGGGATTGGATGATCAACAAAGTCAATGTTCAGTGCAACACTGGTGACATCATGGCTGGCTCAGTGACCTGGCTTGTGTTGGTGCTTGCCATATGATCCTCCCGTGGTGTTTCTCGGACGTCCCCTCTTATGTTTGGCAGAGGGGCCTCTGCTGCAGGCTCAGAGGTGTCTGAGGAATCATTGTCTTGCAGCTCACCCCTAACTGAGGCCGCAGCTGAGGTGGTGGGAGTATCAGCAGGCTGGCCACTGGAGGGGGGACCCGTTATTTGTGCAGCATGTATGTCCCTCAGAACACCCACAAGCTGGCCCATGAGATCCACAAGTTGTCCCATTCGGGTGTCCATGGACCTCTACAGCAGGTGGAGCTCACGCAGTTCCTCAACAACCTGGCCCTTCTGTCCCTGGTTCTGTTGCTACGCACCAAGGACTCTTGTGACGGTGGCCAGGGCTTCATTCTCAGTGTCCTCCTGTGATTGTCTCCCAGTTGCCCTCCCACCTGCTCTGCTGACATGGACCTGCGGCGTTGGCTGTCCACGCTCCCGCACACTGTCCCCGGCATCCTCGGCGTGATGCTGGAAGTGGTTGCAGCAGATGTCGTTGTAGCAGGGGTCAGCGTAGTTGTTGTTGCTGCTGTGTTGAGGGTGGTGGTGGTGGTGGGGACAGTGAGGCCCTGAGACGGAGTGCGCCCTGGCAGTCGTGAGGGGCCAGGTTGGTGCTCCTCATCCGAAAAAAGTAGAGAATCAGCATCTGATAGTTCAAGTTCCAGGGGGGGAGACTGGCTCTGCTGGTTGGTGGTGGTCTTGCCAGCTGTTGATTGCGAATCTCCTGTTGAACAGAGGTGAGATTGTCAGCATGTTACGAACACTCCACAACTTTGGTGACCTTGTTTTGGATGTTTTAGTTGTGAATACCAAACTTTTTAGATTGCAATCACTTGGTATTTGTTCACGTTTTTCAGCATTATGACAAGCTGTAGAGGTACATACATTACTTGTTAGCATGGTGACATGTAAATAACAACCATTTGACATGTACAGATAGTGTGTTTACAAGGACATGTCATCATCTACCAACTTGGTACTCATCCACTTCGGTTTAGGCTGGGATATTTTACAATTTGCTGAGATTCTGTTTAATCTATGCTGAAACTTTCTAATTTATGTTGCTAATTTTGCATTGACATCATGTGGTTTGTTTTGTTTGATGTGTGTCCATGCATGTTTTGTGTTCATATGTGTCTTCATGCTTTAATACAATGGTACTTACACATTGCATTGTGTGCATTGCGTGGTTGTGCCCAGCATTGATTCACAGTGGACTTTGTGATTCTAAATGATATTTATGTGACATTTAAGTGGGCTTAGCTGTGTGCGCACTGGATGTGATATATGGAGCTGTACAGAGTTGGCTACCAAGTGAAGGATGTGGTGGTCATATAGCTCCATGGAGTCTGAGAAGGAGCACAGGGTGCATGAGCTGACTACCTAACTGTTAGGAGGCACTGTGTAGGGAGATGGCTGCCACATGGCTCTGGGGTGTGGAGTGTTCCATCCTGTTCAGGGGTGAGGCAAGAGAGCATGAGATGGCTACCTACCTGTAAGGTGAAACAGAGGAATAAATTGGCTGCCAAATGGCTTCTGGGGTGGGGAGGGTGCTCCATGCTGTTTGGGGAGGGAGGCCAGAGGGCCTTGTGGGAGTTGTGGTGTAGTTGTCAGGTCCCAACAACCCCCTCCCTAGTGAGCTGACTACCTACCTGTTAAGAGGCACTATGTAGGGAGATGGCTGCCACATGGCTTCTGGGGTGGGGGAGTGTTCCATCCTTTTCAGCTGTGAGGCAAGGGGGCCTGGTGGGAGTTGTAGTGCTGCCTGCCTATCCCCCCCCCCCGGTGAGCAGGCTACCTCCCTGTAAGGTGAAGCAGTGGAATGAAATGGCTGCCATATGGCTCTGGGGTGGGATAGTGTTCCATCCTGTTCAGCTGTGAGGCAAGGGGCCCGGTGGGAGTTGTAGTGCTGGCTGCCTGTACCCATACCCCATAGAAATATGGCTACCTACCTTTGTGGTGAATCAGAGGAAGGAAATGGTAGATAAGTGAGAAATGTGTTGCAAAGAGTGTGTTGTACATAAGTGCATTTGGGTCTTGAAAGTATGGCTCTATGGTTGTGCAAGACAGTGCATGGCAGGATGATGGGATATATTTGTTGGTACTTATCAGCCTCCACTCCCCCAGCTATTCCAGTGAGACTCTCTGGATGCAGGATGGCAAGAACCTTCTCCTCCCATTCAGTGAATGTTCGTGGTGGAATGGGAGGGCCACCGCCAGTTCTCTGAGCCGCCTCATGGTTCCTGTTGGCATGGTATTTGAGCCTGGTCTTGAGGTCATGCCACCTCTTCTTGATGTCACGCAGTGTGTGCAGGGTGGTCCCTACTGCATTGACTTTGTTGACAATCCTTTCCCACATTTGATTTTTTCTTACAAGTGGGGTCTGTTGGACCATGGTTCCTATAAACGTGGTTCTACTCTAATTGTCTCGTCTACCATTACTGACAACTAATAGTCTGTGAATTTAGGCATTTTTTTCTGTGACATAGTGTATGCTGTGCAAATGAGGAAGAAGTGCAGGGAGTAAGGTGCTGGTGGAGATGTCTGAGGTGTGTCAGGTGTGTGTGTTGTAAGTGTTGGCGTGTGTTGATGTAGGTTGGTGTGATGGTGTGCTGTGTAATATTTTGCCTCTACTAGCAGCTGTGGTGTATGGCCCTTCAATGCTGTAGTTGTGCAAAGGATGATGGTCAGGGAAGGGGTTGGCTTTATGCTCTGCTATGTGGGTGGGTCAAAATGAGGAATGACCGTCAGGTGTATTTTCCATGATGAGCAGGGATTTCATTGGTTTTCATGACTTGGGGGTGTATCATTGGGGCGTGTCAGATGTGATTGAGGGCAGCAGAGAGGACCAGCACATTTGGAGGCCTGTTTCTGAAGTTGCATTCGACCGCCATTTATCTTTTAGCGTGACCGCAGGGGTAGTAACGCAATGATCGTTACGCCTGCTCCGCCATCTCATCCAAACTTCCCGTGCGGTCATACCATGGGTGAATCAGCCTTTTTAATGCATCTCCCTGCTTTTCCATCCGCCGCGGTCAGAATTTCAGTATTCCCGATCGTGGCGGACATTTGTGAAACTCCATCTGCCGCGGTCGGATTTTACATGCATCGCATCGTAATGAGACCGCCTGATTTCCCGTGGAACATGCGGGCGTTTTTTTTCCGGGAGCACGGCAGTTGGAGGCATTTTCCATCTGCCAACGTAATGACCCCCTAAGTCTCAATTTTGCAACGTGGCATAATGATGTAATGTTTGCCATTTAGCGTAACAATCAGAACACAGAAGGCCAGAAATTAAGTGCGAATATGCGGACATAAATGAAATTTCGAGGAGGCTTTGTAAAAAAGCCCACAGGACAGTTAAGGTAGCACCCTAAAAACATGAATATTAATTGCAATACACCAGAAGTTTAAACAGTGTTTAAGTCACAACAAGTGTTCCAGAGATAGTAACGCACATGTTCCAAGATGGCCACTGCAGTGTGAGCTCTGTCATCATTCCTACTTAATGTCGATATATTCACAATGTGAAGAGTGCGCTGGCTTCTGTTCCTGGTGGTACTTCTGCTGTGGAAGCCACGGGGCCATTTTGGAAGCTTTTTTTTAAGTGCGTTGGGTCTGTTGCAGTGAGGGAAAGGTGAAAGCCTCTGCCGATGCGGTCCTCAGCTCCGATTGCATTCGGAGATCCGCCCTGTTTGGAGGAGGTGGTTTCCTCGGTCACACCTGCTTCTTTGCTAAGATCTCATCTGGCTTCCCTCTTAAAGGGATTCTCAACTATACTGGCTTATCCTCAATTCTTTTTGCTTGGCTTTCAGAAATACTCCCTATTTCTCAGCCATATTAAAGCGGTTGCCCCATTTAGTCTACTGATAATCTGGATGTCAGTCTTTAGCAGCTATTGTACATTGTTTACATCAACATTTTGCATCAGTGCTTCACTGAGTCATAAAGTGGTTTATTTATTGATGTGGCTATTATGACTATGAATATTTTGTTTCCTAAATACCAATATTTTATCTTGTATTCGTAAATCTGCTGCACACATTATCTGATATCTAAAAAGGAAACAAAGCCATCATCTGCTCACGACAACAAAGAAGCAAACTGCTTCTCCCCCACCTACAAAATCTAAAGTAGTGGAGTCAAAAGAATTGTCTTTAACTAAAATCTTAGTGGAGATAAAAGCCATATATTCAAATACTGACTCCATATGCTTAGATATTAATCATATTCAAAGAGACATTTCTTCTTTATCAATGAAGGTTTCTGACAATGAGAGAAAAATAAGAGAAAATCACAAAGCTATTACAGCTCCGACACCTTTAGCCAGTCATATTTCTCCCATGCAAAAGAATTGGGTGGACTTAGAAAACAGAAACTGTCAATACAATTTGCACATTTTAATGTGCCAGAAAATATTGAAGGCCAAAAATATCATGTTTGTTTAGAGTCTATGCTGCCAAGACTTCTCAACATTAAATTCCTGGAAAAGTTTGAAATGAATAAAGTGCATCGTATTCCGTCTCATCGTAAGCCACATCAATCAAAATCCAGACAGATTATCTTCAAAGTTCTGCATTATTATCATCTTCACCTAATCAGAAAAGCTGAATGGGAAATTCCAACTCTGCTGCTAGACAGTAACAAAGTGCATCAAGACTTTGCCAAAGAAACTCTAAATCTTTGCCGACAAATCTCACAATTAATACCTAGACTTAGAGATGCAGGATACAATTGCGGTCTTTTTTACCCCCTACGGTGCGTATATTGAAAAATTATGTTTCTAAATCCTTTCCCTCTACTGCGGACATGATCACCTATCAGATCGCCATGACCATGTTGCAATGGATTCACTACCTTTCAGTTCCATTGGATAATCTAGCTCCTCACAATTTATTCTGCACTTATACATATAATAGCAGGTTTACTCAGTGTGTTATGTCTTGCTTCGTACCTCTGTTTCACCCAATCTACTTAATGTGAGGTATTGGGATATGACCTCTATATGTCATGTTTATCTAATTTTTATGGGCTACTTTTCTTACTCTGCTTTTCCTTTTTTTCGCTATGTTTTATATATGATTATGGTTACTCAAAACACAATAAAAGTTGTTGTGCTCAAAGTCAAAGGTCAACAACACCCAGTCAAAAGGTTTAAAATATTAGAATACTTAAAAAGATTTAAAGCTGATATTTGCTTTCTTCAAGAAACTCGTATTAATGACAAAATTCTAAATTTCATGTCAAAAGGATAGGTAGATACCATTGTTTCTTCCCGGCTGTGGGATGCACAAATGGCATGGCCATTCTTCTCTCAAAACACTCTCATATACAAATGTTAAATAACCACAATAATTCAGACTGTAGATTTGTATACGCTCAAATCCAAATTGGTAACTGTCCCCCCAATTCAGTCAAAATTTATACTCCCACATTAGATGACCCTCTTTTTTGGAAAACTATCACTAATTAAATCATAAAACTTGATAGTGTCCCTCTCATAAGGGAGGCGATTTGAATCTTATCCGATAAACCCTTTTAGATAGATAGTCTACATTTAGTTTCAGACCCATTGAATCCTTTCATATATTTAAATCTTTTTTGCCAACACAAAATTGATTGATTTTTTGGAGTCTAGCTCGCCCTGCAGCCAAATAATTGACTTTTTTTCTCACACACATTCTAATTTTTCTAGACTTGATTTCTTACTTATTTCAAGGTATCTCTGTACAATGACAACAAGTCTTAAAATTGGACAAATCTCCATCTCAGACCATGCTCTAGTTTCTTTTTCTCTTATCCTACAGGACACCTGTTCCCCAAAGTCAGATGGAGAATGAACGCTGATATAGTCTTAAATCCGTTTAACTGTCATAAACTGTCCACTGCTGTAGATGAATATTTTATGACTAATAACCCAAATGAGACTTTAAACGTTATTAATCCCAATGCCTTTAATGCATACATCTGAGATGTCAGCATATCCCTTATGGCACATTAAAATAAAACCTTTGATACTAAATTATCTGTACAAGAGAAACAAATAGCTAAATTAGAGAGATTGTTCATTTCTTCTCAAGATACCAAATACATATTTCACCTACAAAAAGTGAGATACTAGTATAACAACCTACTAAGCAAAAGAGCATGTTTACAAGTCTCAAAGGAAAAACATATTACTACTTTACTTCCAATAAATCTGGATGACTTTTGGCTAAATACTTATGCATACAAAAACAGAAACCAAATTCACACGATTAGGAAATCTGATGGTACTTTACTTCTTAAAGTATAACACATCGCAAAAGAAGTTCTATCCTTTTACTCTCCCCTTTATGACAAACCTGCTACACCACAAAATGATGTCATTACTCCTCTTCTTAAGGATTGACACCTGCTCCAATTCTCTACACAAGACTGGCTCCATCTAGAAAACCCAATAGGTATCCAAGAAAGCTACTCAGCAATTAAATCTCTTCACTCTAAAAAGTTCCCAGGTCCTGATGATATTCCAACAGAATGTTACAAATTTTTCATACTCAACTATCTCCTACTCTTTTTTTGTTATTTCATGATTTTCAGCTTTCTTCCACTGTTGGAGGATCTTTTAAGGAAGCTATTATTATTGTTCTACCCAAACCAGATAAAGACCCTACTTTAATTGCTGATTATCGTCCAATATCCCTTATAACCAAGACTATAAAATATATGCTAAAATATTGGCCAACAGATTGACTCCAATTTTACACTACATTATTCAATCAGATCAAGCAAGGTTTATGAAGGTCTCTGCATACAATACATGCCTTCTATATTTTGTTTTATCTTTTGTCGATAAATTCAAGGACCCTGCTGGTTTGTTAGCATTAGACGCAGAAAAAGCTTTCGACAAAGAGAATTGGCAGTTCCTCTTTCACACATTGGAAGCTTTCCATTTTGGCCCTAATTTCAGAAATATGATTAACATGTTATATACTGCTCTATCAGCTACTATCCATATTAATGGCACCTTCTTGCCTGCCTTTAATTTATGTAGATATACTAGAAAGGGTATCCTTTTTCAACTCTTTTATTCCCAATTGCCATTGGACCCCTTTTCTGCTCTCTTTGTATAAATAAAGATTATACTGGAATTGCTATAAATATATTGTTTTGAAAGTTTCAGCATATGCCGATGATATCCTATTATATGTTACAAAACCTTCTACCTCTGTTCCTATTATTCTATATATTATTAGTCAATATACTCATGCCTCTGGCCATAAACTAAATATAAGTAAAACAAACTTGGCCTCCTTAAATGTTTTTTGTACTTTTAATATGTGAACAAACACAAATATTTTATGGAACTTTCACTCTCTTAAATACTTTGCCGTTCTTTTTCAAACTCCATTAAACATACAACCGAGTTAAATTGTACCAAAATAATTAGTGAAACTAAAGAAAAACTAAATAAATGGTCAACACTTCACTTGAATTGGTGTGGCCAAGTAGACACAATTAAAATGGTTATATCTCCCCAAATATCATATACTTTATTTGTGTTATCTATTTGCTTCCCACCCAATTGTTTTACATAACTCTATATAAGATAATAAATCAATTTCTTTGGAAAAATAAACCTACACATATTAGCCGTAAATATTTGCAGGTTCCTAAGAGAGAGGGGGATATTGACTTGCCTAACTTTATTAACTATTGCAGGTCATTTCTTATTGCTCAAAGCTCATTATGGTGTCAACAAAATGATCCTATCCAATCACCTACATGGATATTGATAGAAAATGCTATATTATATCCCTTTCCTCTACCTGCTTTTTTAACAATGGCTAATACAAAAGCTGGTAAACTTTCACCTATCCTAAATGTCACTAATCTTGCTCCAGTATCCTTTCATGAACACTTTTTAACTACTATGAGACCGTCTAAAAGGTCTCACTTTGGAAAATTCCCAAAATTATAACTTAACAAACATATTTCATTTTGGGAATCTTGGATTGTTGCAGGTATTTTTTACAACAGTGATATATGCCAAGGAGATATGTTTTACTCCTTTAGTGAGTCACAAAGTAAATTCCATCTTCCCCAATTTGATTATTATACATACGAACTCCTATGTAATTCAATTCATTTTTTTTCAATAAACGTTATTGGTATAAAGGGATATCGCATAGACAGTACATAACATAAGGAGTCCATCTCCAGTATTCCGACATCCTGCAGACCCCATCAACATTCATTCAAGGGGTATGAGAGGCAATATATATACAAAGTAAATCACAAAATCTGCGTTTTTAGCGAAAGAAAAGAGTCCACGTTGCTGTATGTAGCCTTAGTGTGTCTTTAATACACATGTGTTTGGTTTTCATAGATGGACAGCCAGCGCGTTTCGCCCAAACATGGGCTTCTTCAGGGCAATTCGAGAGTGCTCTAATCTCGCCAGGGGAGCTTACTTAAGTCCGCATATTTTCGTGTCCACGTCGGGACGTAGGTAATGAGGAATTGACCTCTTAAATTTGAGAAGCACTAATGGTCCATTGGTGAGAGGCTTCAGGTCTCTGTCCCTGTTGTATGGGTCCGTATCAGAGGTAATAAGTGTTTGCGTATGGTTGTTTCAAATGTGGGCCGTGTCCGGTGGCGTTTCGTCCTGGCGGGAAGGACCCCATCAACACCCACATAGGCAACACAAATATTACTGCATGTGCGGGGATGACAGATGGATCAGATAAAGGAAAATTCAAAGGCAATACAAATTCCTCATGTATAAGTCTATGGCAGTCATTAGTATTCCACGAGATCATGAAAATCGACCTCACTGAAAGTACAACAATACAAGAGGAAAGGCATATTCCACAGGCTATGTAGTTCCCAAAGCCAATACATAACAATTGAACACCCCCATCTGCTTTCGTGTTAGGCCTGTGCGCCACATAACATAGCAAAATGTTGCTATAGGTCCTTGGTTACCTGTGGAACTCTCAGCCATTGCACACATCCATTCCACTCTGAGTTCACACCTCATGAATTAAAGACATTGAACATGCGGTCTTCCCTCCAGATGCAGGCAAATCCCATGATTCCCGTAGCACAGACAACATAGCCGACATGGCTGTCAAATCATCCTCAATTTTGTTGCCCCAACAAACTGGACACATCCGCACCTCCTCCGCAGTCCTCCACTCACAAACATCCCTCAACTATGCTGTATAAGTGGGGGGGGGGGCGCCGCAATGAGGCATGCTATGGCAATGCGCCACTTCGCCAGGACTAGTCCAAGGAGGATAAACTTACTGCTTAATATTCTTTTCACAGGAGATGGGAGTAATCCCAGCAGTACTTGTCAGATCTTCATCGGAACCTCCTAGTCCATCTCTTTCCAGTAAGAGGCCACAGATGGGCAAGTCCACACCATGTGTAGAAAGTCCGCAGTTGGGGCCCTGCAATGTGCACAACCATCCAGGCAGGTATCGTAAATAGCATGCAGTGTCCGCGGAGTGAGGTAAGTCTGATGCATGAAACTGTATTGTAGGAGCTTAAAGCGTGCATTAGAACTGACTGTCCATACTCCCTCATGGATCTTCACCCAGTCTTTAGCTGGCAGGGGTTACCCCAACACGGTGTCCCACTTGGTCTGTGTAGTAAGTGCTGCCCTTGGCAGGTCATCACTTAGAGCTCAATAGAGATGGGATATCAAGAGGCGGCCCTGGGCCATGTTAAGCATGACCTTTAGAGTACTAGATTTGGGTGACTCCTCAGGAAAGGATGGCCACACCTCCCAAGCTGTGCTCGAGATCTTTATATATTGAAGCTATTGCTCTGTGCCCAGAGAAAAGGTAGCTACAGCTTTCTCCTGTGTAATAAAACGCTGCACAAGAAGGGCCGTACTGCCCATAAGGGCATATCCGGTGCATATGGAACCCGCCGAATGACTCACGGACTGCACCCTCCCAGACTGTCGCCACTTGTTGGATAATATAAGGAAATGAGGAGGGGACTCGGGAGCCTGACATCAGAAGGACCGGCAAGGGTTTCCCTCTGTGAGTGCCCAGTAAGAGCCGTTTCTCCCAATTGCCAGCATCATTCAGCTGAGCCGCCATATAGTAAAGTTCCAGATGGGGAACTTCAAGTCCTCCCTGACTCCACATTCTCTGTAGGGTGGTAAGTCCAAATCGTTTGTGTCTGGAACCCCAAAGGAGGTCAACTACTAAGCTGTCCAGAGTTCGAAAATAATGAATGGGGATCACATAGAAAGTACTCTGTAGGGCGTTGAGGCAACGTGGTGGTATTATCATTTCCACTATAGCAATCCTGCCCATAAGGGACAAGAGCAGTTCCCTTCAAAACCTGACTGAGGCCATGGAATACCAGGCGTTAGATTGGTGATAAAAGGAGAACGTTTTTTTGCTTTTTCCATATGTGCTGCATTCTGCAGCACAAATAGAAGGTGCAAACCACCATTATTCATTGTTTATGTGCAGGAAGGTGTCCCTTCCTACACATAAACAATCGTCCCTGCAGTACAGGCATCCTTGCAACATGGCGGCAGGGTGCCTGCGCTGACGTTAGGCAGTTTCTTTTGCACCAGTGCTAGGGAAAACACAGGGATGCATCGTATTCTTGTGAATATGATGCATCCCTGCGTTTTGAAAATGTCAGAGCGTGGCGCTGCCAAATTTGGTTCAGCTCGATGCTCTGAGATTTCATTGTAAATATGCCCTTTACTCTTACCTGGGTAGATTTGCAGGATAGCAGAGCCTGAACATGTGAGGTCTCACTCCTGAGGGCAGCTTTAGATCGAATAGGTCATTCACTCAGACTTAAAGGCCACACCACAGCTGTGGCGTAGTGAAACTCCTGTACTTCTAAGAGAATGCCTGTAGTGCCACCAGTGTTTGCACCATTGATGCACCATTGAAACCTCATACAAGGGGAAAGCACCAGGGAAGCCGGCCCATATTTCGTGCTGTGTCACTGAGCAACATGGGGTGCTTTCCTTCATTGTTGGACAGCTATTCAATATGAATAGGCATACCGGAAGAAGGGAACATATAAACAGACACCAAGTTCATGAATCATTTAACAGCCTTAAAAAATTCACCATAGGGAAAGCACATAATGGTACGCTATAAAAGACATAACCTACAACACCAGTGTTTATCAGTGCCTTTTGCGAGAGGCTTAGTATTTTTCATAAATGTATCATTCAACCCACAGGCATCACACTCAACTCATACATCCAACCACTCACACCTAATCATTAATTCATCTACCATTGCCAAGCACTCATCCATCAGTTAACATCTAGCATTCATCAGTTCATCCAAAAATATACCTGCCTACTTCCAGCTATTCATAAACACCATCCATTTTCCCACCTGTTCATCATTTTATGCACCACAACAATTCATCTATATATTCCCCAGGTATACACCCATATGACCATCATTGCATTCACCTAATGTCCCCTTACCTACAAGCTCCCTTTCGTGTGCCTGTGTATGTGTAGTCTGTTTGTGTATATGTGCTTCTCTTTGTGTTTTATGTGTGTGTCTATGTGTGTCTGGCTGTTTTTATACCCACACATTAGAAACAACAAAGAAAAGCCATTACAACTAAATAAAATGAAGAACAGCTGCCCGTAAAATAAGCCAGATTTGTATTTGTTGAATTACTTGTTTCACTAGTGCATGTCTCTCTTCTTACCAGTGGTGCTAGAAGTCACTGTCATCAATGTTACATCACTGAAGTCATAGTGATTGTGAAAAATCCAAGCCTCAGACAAAGAACAGGTTTAGTAAATGAGCCACACACATTCAATAGGAGAGTGGTAAGGCTTGTGGTTTGTAGCCGGTGCCGCGTTTTGGACCACATTATTGCAAATATATTACTAAAGTATGGCGTGGTAGAGTACTGTTATTTATAGACATCAATTCTCACTGACATTCAGTTTTACTCATAAAGCTATATAGCGCACAAACGATAATTTGTGGAAATTGGTCTCAGCAAATATTTTTCATTAGCACATCATCAAGTAAAGTGTCTTTATTTGTTTTGAACCTATGAAAATATTTATTCCCATCACACTTCAGAATTACTAAAGAAATGTGCTTTCATTTGTGTTTCCCCAACTGCTATGTTTTGAAATATTTGTACAGTTCATTTACAGGTATTTAAATGTTATTTTGTGTTAGAAAAAAACATACATTCTACACTATGTGTATCCCAGGAAGATTGCCAGATACTTCACATTACAAAGTCCTCTACCTTTTTACAGGGCTTGAAAAGGGAAGTTTTAAATAAAGAGGATCAAGACGCTCTGGACACACCGATTTCTCTGGAGGAGATTTCTCAAGCTATAAAGTCATTTGCCACGGAGAAAGCTGCGTGCCCCAATGCCCTCCCACTGGAATTCTTTAAAACCTTTTTTCATGAGCTACATCGGAATATGTTGATAACTTTTTGCCTCTGTCCTTCATGGGCAGAGGCAAATTTAGTAGTTTTAAAAAAAAAGGATAAACCGCCTTTACTACCTGGGTCATTCAGGCAAATTTCACTTCTGAATTGCGATGGAAAATGATATGCCAGGGTGCTGGCATAACGACTAAGGGCCCGATTCTGATCCCGTTTAGGAAGGCCTCCAGACGGGTTCCGGAACGATCAAATCCGATTTGGAGCCTCTGTTTCTGACCGAATCGTCCCCCGTTCCGAACGACCAAGTACGATGCGAAGATCTCGTCCGTGTCAACCGAATCATTTCCGAACCCGATCTTGGCAGTCCGAGTCGTTCGCAGCCGAATCATGCCGCGCAATGGAGCCGGCTTCCGAACGAGCAAGCACGATGCACGATTCTGACAGCCATACCGACTCGGTTTTGCCGAGCAAAACGGCTGTGGGAATCGGACTTCGGGGGGCTGTAGCAGGCCCTCCTTCACCCGGGGCCATCCAAATCGGTCCTGTGGGGGTACCCATGGGTCACCTCTTTCTATGCATGCACAGTGTGGCGGGCACCATGGAGTGCCTGCCACAGGGTGCACGCTTTTCCCCACCCACCCCTTTTTGCAATGGGAGCCTGTGTACCTGTTCTGTACACAGGCTCCCATAGAGTTCAATGGTAGTCCGAGCGAACCGAGTCCCTCACTATTCGGATGCATCGGAATCGGTCGCACGGACTCCCGGAGCGCGATTGGCTTGGAAAGCTCTCCGGAACCGAGTCGTTTGGAGGGCTTTCCTAATGGGATTGGAATCGGGTCCTAAGTAGGGTTATTACGCATTTGGTTTCTAATAGGCAACATGGCTTTATTCCAGGCAGGGGTACAGAAGATGATATTAGGAGGGTGATTACATTATTTGACCTGGCTGAAGCCCACAAGACACCCCTGGGATTGATCTTATTAGATGCCGAAAAGGCATTAGACTGCGTTGCCTGGGGGTTCCTGTAAGCAGTTTTGAGGTGGAAGGGGTTTGGGAATGGTTACATAGGGGCAGTCAAAACTTTATACAAATATCCTAAAGCTAGGGTCCGAGCAATGGGTTTGGAATCCAAGACTATATATATCTCACGGGGAAATAGACAAGGCTGTCCTTGCTCCCCTTTGCTATTTGCACTATACATTGACCCTTCTCAACAAAACTGGAGAACACGCATATTAGATTTGTATTGTGGCACCAGGTTGAATATAGAGTATTTGCATATGCAAATTATGTGGCTGTAGTAACAGTGGATCCGGCAACTGCATTGGTCAAGATTGAAAAACTCGCAGGGCGATTCGGGAGTTTATCAGGATATAAGATGAACGAGGCTAAAACACAGATAGTCTGCATAGAAGGAACAGACGCCAGGGATATACAGAGGACTACAGAGGCAATGTATCTGGGGATTAGGATAACCTCAAGTCTAGATAATTTAGTCGAGAGTAACCTGGCTCCAGTACTAGAAAAGATCAAAAGAGATCTGGGTAGGATGGACCATCTGCATCTCTCATTAGTTGTGAGATGTAATGTAATCAAAATGAACATCCTGCCTAAAGTACTGTATTTTTTTAGGACAATACCAGTGGAGATTAGCAAACTCTGGCTGCAGAAACTAGAATCAATCTGTGTTAGCTTTCTCTGGGGGTATAAAAAGTCTAGAAGGGCAATTAAATACATGACCCTTCCAAGAGTGCGTGGTGGGTGGTCATTCCCAAATTTTACCTACTAATATTAGGCATGTGCAATACAATATATGGGGATTTTATTGACAGAGGTAGTAAGAGGAGGCGACGCCACTAAATCCCCAACTATATATGAAATGGAGCTTGGGACAGAAGCAAAAGGATGTTTTATGAAAATACTGAAGTTAAGCTATTACAAGAAAACAAGACTCAAGGTATTAGGAACAGACCATAAAATATGGTCTCAACTTAAACGACGATTGATGATTCCTAAAATAAATTTTTGCACGCTGGTTTCTGCTAGTTCTCTGCTACCTACTATTTTCCAAGATTTAGTGGTGGAAAGGTGGAAACAGAAGGGCATTGGTGTAATAGATTTATATAATGATTCTCAGCTTTGTTCATTTACAGAATTGCAGGAGATGTATGAACTACCAAAAAAAGGAACTTTTCTTTTTTTTTACAGATTACGGGTTTTCTTTTAAAGAAAAATGAATTAAAATGAATAGAGAAGATCACGATTATTGAGGCAGTCAGGCAAAACTATAGGATTGGGGCAATATATGAATAACTGATTCAGACACAAAGGGATGACTTGGATGCACAAGAGTCTAACTGGAGTGTAAGGCTTGGGAGACCAATAGGAAGTCTTCAGGCATCTTTAGAAATGTGTGATAAAGTTTTATTAACAGCAAATCTTAAGAGTCAGTTTTTTAAGACTGTTTTTAATTTATATTATACTCCTGCAAAAATGTCTAAATGGGGACCTGAATCTGATGTAAAATGTAAATGATGCGGAGCTGATAAAGCAGAGATTGAGCACATGTTCTTCTCATGTCATAAGCTTACTACCTCTTATCAAAGGAATAGAAACTTTCTTAAACTGCATTATTAAAAACCCTGTTACCTCACCTCTGTTTCAATACTTTTAGGATTGGCAGAGAGCACAGGATCTAATACTTTAAGTCAGGAAGAAATGTATCTGATTTTTGTAGCCACAGTAGTGGCACAATTATGTATTGCCTCGGACTGGCTGAAATCCGATCCTCCGACATTTGTAATGTGGAGGAATAGGTTTATGTCTATCTATAATTTGGAGGTCAGCCTGTATAAACTTAAGGGTAATAGAAAGAAAAGACTGGGTGAGAAGATGTGGTTCCCAGTTACAAATGGGCTAGCAGGGCTAAGAGCCGATCCAGAACCCGCCTCACTAACTGAGCAGGGAACAAGGTAATACATTAAGTCTACCTAGATGGAGGGGCTATGATCATATAGCACTTTATCATATTGTATATTAAACACAGCTCCTACACGGCCCTATAACGCCTTATCGTACTGTATATTAAAATCAGTTTTAATATTTAGTGACGCACTCCGATTAAATCTATTGGTTAATCCTGTTATAAGGTATTATGTGCTTACCTATTGTCACGTAGCACTTTATCTATCATGTATAACTTTGTTGCTTTCCTTCACTAAATGTCGTAGAATGAAATTTAAACCTTTTTATTTCTCTTTTTATATACATAACAAAATGAAATGTTTAGATAAAATGTAGTGGTTAATTTTGGTATATGAAACTAGGTATTTATTTGTTGCATGTAGCATCTTAGCTATTATGTGAAATACTGCTGCTCTTGCTTACTAGATATTGTTGCATATAAGCCTAGACATGGGTGTAAATATTAAAATAAAATATTTATTTTTTTAATCCTCTATCTTTGCAGTCAGGGAAAGAAAAGTAAAGACCAATCTCTATGTTAAGAGAATAAGCTGCAATTTGCCAGGGAACGTAGCCTGAAATTTGACCACTGTGTTTGAAAGCATTGAAAATGTGTTGCTCATTCACCTTCTGAACTCCAGCATGTTTATTTTGAGGGTGCTGCAGCCCCCCTCGCCTCTTATTATAGCGTTTATACATCTCTCACTGAGCACTGGAGTCCAGTCTCAATAGAGGGGTGGACACTAGTCTCACACCCATGACTGGACTACAGCCTCACCATGAATACTGAGTATCCATTTCACAACAGACACAACAGTGACCAGTTCTACTATCACTCTTAGGACTGAGCTCCAACTTACCCTTCTGGGTCCAGGGCTTCAATTTCTCACTGAGGAATGGGCTATATTTAGGTGTTGAGTAGCAAGCATTAGTTTTACAAACACGGGGCTTCATTCTTAGGCTTACGCTCACACTGTATACTGGGGTGCAGCCTCCCACCCAGAACTATACTCTAATTTCAAACCAAAGACTGAGGGCCAGATTCACCAAAATGTCACGCAATGCAGGAAGATAACTTGCTGCGTTGCACTGCTCTGCGTGACAGGGAGAGAGAAGGAATGCACCATATCCATTAAGATATGGCATACTCCTGCTCTTTCCCTACACTGGCGCACTAAGTGCTGCCTAGCCCCAATGCAAACAGGCTTGTGCCATCGTGCAAGGGTGCCTGTGTTACAGGCAGGATTGTTTTTTGCAGGACGGGACACCTTTCTGCACAAAAACAACCCTTAGAGGGATTTTCCTCTTTCTACGTGTGCTGCAGAATACTGCGCACGTAGAAAGAGGAAATAAAAGGAGAAATGAAATATTTCTCCTCACTACGCCTCTTTAGGGAGGCATACCATTTTGATGCAATCCCAGGTTTACTACTCTTAGTCAGTATGGGATTGCATCTGAATCAATGGGGGGGGGGGTGGGGTACATGGGAACGCCGGTGCTCCACCCATGGAACGCCTTCACAATGAAAAGTAACACAAGACAGCAATTTACGTATACCTTGCATTACTCTGGATTTACTAAGCTATGCAGAGCCACGCAAGATGGCATTGCATGGCTTAGTAAATCTCATTTAAGCTCTTGTGTTGCCGTGCGTCACCTTGCTCAAAGCAGCAGCGATTCAAGGCCTTAATAAATCTCGCCCTGACTCCTGAGCCCCTATCTCCAGCCAGAGGGGTTGGCTGGGTCTCGTTTACATGTTTAGTTCTAGGATCCACTCTCACACTGTGAGTTGGAGCTCAGACCGAAACTGAGTTCAAGTCTCATACTAAGGATCAGTCTGCAGTGGCGTAAAGAAACTTGCGGAGGGCCCCCCTGCAAAGTGCATGGAGGGGGCCCCCACGCTCCAGGCCGAGTCAGGAGCTCACAGGCCCACCCGTGTACAGTGCTGGCGGGGGCGCCCTGGAGCTCGGGGGCTACAGGGGCCATTGTTACACCAGAGCCAATCTGCTGCCTCATACCAATAACTGAACTCCATCTGCAAACCAAGGACTGAGCTCCATCCCGCTCTGTGCACCGGCCTCCAGTCTCAAACTGACAACCGGCCTTCAGTCTCACACCAAGGACTGAGCTCCATCCCACTCTGTGCACCGGCCTCCGGTCTCAAACTGACAACCGGCCTTCACTCACACCAAGGACTGAGCTCCATCCCACTCTGTGCACCGGCCTCCGGTCTCAAACTGACAACCGGCCTTCAGTCTCACACCAAGGACTGAGCTCCATCCCACTCTGTGCACCGGCCTCCGGTCTCAAACTGACAACCGGCCTTCACTCACACCAAGGACTGAGCTCCATCCCACTCTGTGCACCGGCCTCCGGTCTCAAACTGACAACCGGCCTTCAGTCTCACACCAAGGACTGAGCTCCATCCCACTCCTGTGCACCGGCCTCCAGTCTCAAACTGACAACCGGCCTTCAGTCTCACACCAAGGACTGAGCTCCATCCCACTCTGTGCACCGGCCTCCGGTCTCAAACTGACAACCGGCCTTCACTCACACCAAGGACTGAGCTCCATCCCACTCTGTGCACCGGCCTCCGGTCTCAAACTGACAACCGGCCTTCAGTCTCACACCAAGGACTGAGCTCCATCCCACTCTGTGCACCGGCCTCCGGTCTCAAACTGACAACCGGCCTTCACTCACACCAAGGACTGAGCTCCATCCCACTCTGTGCACCGGCCTCCGGTCTCAAACTGACAACCGGCCTTCAGTCTCACACCAAGGACTGAGCTCCATCCCACTCTGTGCACCGGCCTCCGGTCTCAAACTGACAACCGGCCTTCACTCACACCAAGGACTGAGCTCCATCCCACTCTGTGCACCGGCCTCCGGTCTCAAACTGACAACCGGCCTTCAGTCTCACACCAAGGACTGAGCTCCATCCCACTCTGTGCACCGGCCTCCAGTCTCAAACTGACAACCGGCCTTCAGTCTCACACCAAGGACTGAGCTCCATCCCACTCTGTGCACCGGCCTCCGGTCTCAAACTGACAACCGGCCTTCAGTCTCACACCAAGGACTGAGCTCCATCCCACTCTGTGCACCGGCCTCCGGTCTCAAACTGACAACCGGCCTTCATTCACACCAAGGACTGAGCTCCATCCCACTCTGTGCACCGGCCTCCGGTCTCAAACTGACAACCGGCCTTCACTCACACCAAGGACTGAGCTCCATCCCACTCTGTGCACCGGCCTCCGGTCTCAAACTGACAACCGGCCTTCAGTCTCACACCAAGGACTGAGCTCCATCCCACTCTGTGCACCGGCCTCCGGTCTCAAACTGACAACCGGCCTTCAGTCTCACACCAAGGACTGAGCTCCATCCCACTCTGTGCACCGGCCTCCGGTCTCAAACTGACAACCGGCCTTCACTCACACCAAGGACTGAGCTCCATCCCACTCTGTGCACCGGCCTCCGGTCTCAAACTGACAACCGGCCTTCACTCACACCAAGGACTGAGCTCCATCCCACTCTGTGCACCGGCCTCCGATCTCAAACTGACAACCGGCCTTCAGTCTCACACCAAGGACTGAGCTCCATCCCACTCTGTGCACCGGCCTCCGGTCTCAAACTGACAACCGGCCTTCAGTCTCACACCAAGGACTGAGCTCCATCCCACTCTGTGCACCGGCCTCCGGTCTCAAACTGACAACCGGCCTTCATTCACACCAAGGACTGAGCTCCATCCCACTCTGTGCACCGGCCTCCGGTCTCAAACTGACAACCGGCCTTCACTCACACCAAGGACTGAGCTCCATCCCACTCTGTGCACCGGCCTCCGGTCTCAAACTGACAACCGGCCTTCAGTCTCACACCAAGGACTGAGCTCCATCCCACTCTGTGCACCGGCCTCCGGTCTCAAACTGACAACCGGCCTTCAGTCTCACACCAAGGACTGGTGTCCAGACTCAGCCAAAGTTGTGGCTCCACCCTCACACCAAGGACTGGGCTCCAGTGTCACAAGTTAAGCCAGTTGTAATTTACTGTGAGGACAAAGATCCTACCTCATACCTTGGGTTTGTGACCTTCAGAGGTATGCTGTCACGTGACTCTGGTGAAGAGCATTGGGCATTTAAATGATCTGGGTTACAGACAAACTCTGCATGGCTTTCCTCCTAAACCAATTTTGATCTGTACCTCTCTGGGTCTCCTTGTTGAGACGTGACTCTTTCTCCGTGACCCGCCAGCTCTCCCTCCCTTGTCATCGCAGGCGCCAATTTGACCACAAACGCTTTTCTCCTGGTGATTAAATGACAACCCAGCCCCTGTAGCTTTGGGGTGAGAAAGTATGCTTCTTGAACCGATCACCAATTTTGGACATTTTCATCTAGTATCATGGCACTTACTCATTAAGGGTGTGGACTGTCGTCACCCATGGCCAGGATGAGACAAGCCAGATCCTGGCATCAAATAATCATATTGACTCAAAACTGAAGCGAGATAGCCTGTTCCCTCCCGCCTTCTTGTAACACTCTGATATGGAGCCGTTCCAAGAGCGCACCTACATCAGAGTTTGATGTTTGCTCTGGTTTGAATCTGGTGCATATAAAAAGGGCACCGCTGGATAATCGACATCTCCTGGTGCCCGGTCCAGATTAACATAACCAAGATGAAGACTCTGGTAAGTCTGCGCTACGGGTGTGACATGTCTGAGGGGTCTTTCTCTTGCCTTCTAAAGGCATAAAATGGAGAAACAAAAAACAACTT
Source organism: Calotriton arnoldi (assembly GCA_963921515.1). Classification (NCBI taxonomy): domain Eukaryota; kingdom Metazoa; phylum Chordata; class Amphibia; order Caudata; family Salamandridae; genus Calotriton; species Calotriton arnoldi. The sequence continues at coordinate 1,128,929 of CAWUFW010004747.1, read as the reverse complement.
TCAAATAAATAGATCAAGACCATCTTGAAAATTATTTTAGAACCAGTTTCTCTCTTCTAATTAATATAGTCTGGGCATCATTTTTTGCAATTTGAGAAGTAGGATGCAGGCTATCGAAAGTAACTGGAAAATTAATTGAATTAATTTTTGGAAATTTAAAACATAATTTCCTCTTGGATATGACAACTTTGTGTGAATTAACGTGATTTTTGGAAATGTAAAATCCAATCTTCTCCTGGGATATCACTGTGTGTCTAGATGCATGTATGTGGTGGGTGTAGGTAGGTGCATTTGTGTGTGATTTTGCACGCCCCTCTGTTAGTTAAAAAAAAGTGCACTTTATCAGTGGGAGGACAGAAGACAGAATCTTTGGAGGAGAGCCCATTATCTCAGGACAAAGAACTGCAAGTCAGTAGGCATGATGCCCTTGACAAGGGCCACTGGATTTATAAGGCAAGGGAGACCAAATTATGTGGCCCGGTTGATTAAATCAAATGGTTAGAAAAGGCAAATTATGTATTATGCAGTAACATTCTGTGGCTGTGTTGTTTTGCCATTTCAATACGCATTATTACTTCATTAGTAGCAGTTTAACTGTGTGATACCAGACTATCGTATAGTATAAATATTGTGTGCTAAATAGCCTTCACAAAAATATCGCTCCACTGGAATTAATAATAGAATGTATTATGAACACCGAATGGGATGTTATTTTTGCAATGTGACAATATGTTTGAAAATGATATTTAGAACACAATATTTATGTCAGGTGATATTTGTGTACAAGATAGTCTGACATCCAACTGTGGAATATGAATAAACAAACCAGCAAAAGAAAGGTGACCAGTTTACCTTTGCAAAGTGTCTTCAACTGCAAGGCAGCCTCTGTGACTCTGTTTTAGTCATTTCTGAATCTTTTGAGCTGAAAATAATTATTTTTTGTTGAAATTATGCAACGCATCGTAGATTCTGAACAAGTTAATTATGCAGAAAGTGCTTCGGCAGCAGAATTGCATATTTCCAGGCGCACTGGCTTTGACATGTGCTTGAAATGGCGGGAGAGAAGTGTAGATATCCTCTACCTTAGAGTGCTCTTGCCCCACTGAGAAGTGCTGGTGCTCTCCCATTAATAGTAATGGTCCTTTTTGAAATTCAGGTAATCTTCCTAGCAAATAAAGTAAGTGCAGGCACTCAGAACCTGACAGTGCTGCCCCATCCACAGCACTGCCTTTGGACTTCAAGCCATCCGGGTGTACGATCGGTGTCTCTGAAGAATGGGACATGTTCAGATCTGTTAGACATGCCCTTGGGTGGCATAGAGTCACGCTCGTTCGCAAGCACACACACACGCACACACGTAGTTTTCAGTGTTTCATGTATGTATGTAGGGATATTTGCAAGCCTGGCTGTCAGTACTAATTTGTTTTTGCACACAGTTTTGTAATAACAAAAATGTTATTGTTTTTTACTATAATATTTTTAATTAAAAAAAAAAAAACTGGTATTTCCCATGAGTAGCAGGGTCATTTTACTTGAAATATGGTATGGCGTGTAGTGTGAACAGTTCACGTGTTTCAAAGTCTGATCCCGCTGCTACTCTGGAGATATTGAATACAAGCACTGTGCAATCTGTAGAGTCCATAGTGCCGACCTCCCCCACGTTTCCTTCTGTTAGTCCATGTGCAATTTCTCCATCATTTTCACAAAAATGTTATTGTTCACTCGCATTCTCAGACACAAATGGTTCGTAGGAGGAGGAGACATAGGACAATGGAAGGCTATTTGCATCGTCCACATCTCACGAGATGAGAATAAAATCCAAACAGCAACTGACGCACACAAGTTTCTGACGGGAAAAGGTCATGAATGTGGCCGGTTTTAAGCGACATGGGTACATTTCCCAGAAACACAACTGATTCTAAAAGGCTGGGAGGGCTGAGTGGAGTCAGTCATCTCTCACTACACACAGGCACCAGGTTATGCTGGCCCCTGGGGCCCGAGCACCACCAATAATTCATGGATCAGGAATGTTAATTCTAGCCCGACCTGCCATTGGCTGAAGGGGGAAACAAAGGGGCCCCTCTGTAGTGTGTGCCAAGGAGGACGGATCTAGGGACTGTTCAGCTCACAAAGACAAAAGGAAACCCTTTCACCTCCGGGATCGGAGTCAGACTGCTGGTCTCCTCCTGTCATCGTTAAAGCGCTTAGAAGGTGTAAGGTGCAATAGCGGCCAATTGGCTGCAGGAGAGACACATACATAGATGCCATTGAAAGCCACATCTAATCTTTAACAGAGCTTTAGCATCACATGAAATAAATATTCTCAAAACGTGTTTTGCTTATTCAAATAACCCTTTTATAATTAACAAACCAACCTGACTCCTGGTTGTATTTGGTGTGTTTACAAGTTGAACTCCCCCTTTACTCATTAAGAAGATACATTTATCTTTATATAGGTAAAACTATTTTTAAATATCCTTTTCAGATTTCTGTCTGATGATAAATAATCTATGTGTTTTTGTTGTATAGAACCCACCTATTCAATAGGCCCCTTTAGAGCACTGATAAAAAAAAAAACTTTAAGTCCCAGGAGGGGGCTTGGCTGCGGAATATCAACAAGGGAATATTGTGGTACTTTAATCTCATTGCCAAAATGACTAGGACAAAAAATATTGACAGGTAAATTGCTATACATTTTCTATACCTGACTCCACACCAGCATAATTAGAAGATATGTATACATTCAAGACACATGGATGTGGAGTTTAGAATAGTAAGTCTATACTTCCCTATAGGCTCTTACCTTTCAATATTCTTGACATCAATATTTTAGCTACGATATTAATTTATAACGATATTCCTTGCTCGACATTCCAACCTGCAACCAAAGAGGGCAGAGCCGCTGGCACACTCTCTTTAATGTATGCCAAGCACCAGCATTTGGCATCATACGTCATCATAGACACTGATCCGATCAAATAGAGAAATAGGGCAAAAGAGTGCATATCTTGCTAAATCAATATTTGCATTCCTTAATGTATTTTTAATTATGTGGCAAGAATGATGTATTATTAATCAATGAATGCCTATATTTAAATTGGAGTCGAAAAACAGGAGTAAACCCGTTAACCCAGCTGAGACCCGGGTGCAGTATGTAACTAAAAAACAATGTCTCAGCCGGTAATCATTCAGGGGGGCAAGTACTAGGAAAGTACCAATCATTCAAGGAAGGGAAAGAAGGGAGACCACAAAAGGTTTCATTAAGAAGTACATTTTTTGTTGTATGTACAACAAAGAATTTACTTCTTAATGAAACCTTTTGTGGTCTCCCTTCTTTCCTTTCCTATATTTAAATTGAGCATGAGGCATTGCTTCCTCAGTCACTGCTACTTTTCTGTGACAGACACAAAGGAAGATATATATGAACAGGTGGTTTACATGTTAAGAGGTTTATTATCTATTATACACACTTTACACGCAGATGTAATATTTAGCATGTTCGTGAATGGGAGTTTAGGTTGTAATATCTCTCCTTGGGCCGAATTGACATTATTACACATAGTCTAGGTGTCTAGGATAATTAGCACCCTTCTTATTTTGAAGGATCGCTCTCTGCTGTCCCTTTCAAATACAGGCAGCCAGGGCCGGCTTTAGCGCTGGTGGCGCACGGTGCGAGAATCATTTTTGGCGCCCCCACACCACATGAATGCCTCCTCGGATTCTCTCACTACCGCCAGGCATAAGTGCTCCTCAACTCTCCAGTCACAAGTTATTGCTAAACACAGCGCCCCCCCCCCCCGAGGTTGGCGCCCCCTCCACAGGTCAACGCCCAGTGTGGCCGCACCAGTCGCACTGCCCTAAAACCGGCCCTGCAGGCAGCTTCGGTCTCTGGTACTGGTTGGTTGGTGCAGTAAAACATGAATACATTAATTGTTGATGGTTTACGTACTGTTCAAGCCATCTGGGAGTACGGTCAATGCCGGGTCATTGAATTGGATATCAGTCCCGATGGTCAGAGCATTACACGAATAAGTGGAACCACATTCAAGAAGAATGCATTGTTTGTAATATGTATTCAGTTATAAGTTTAAGCTTGTATGTTTCTACCTTTACATATGTATGGATATAACTGTAACCATCACAAAGGATTTGTATTGATGTGATATATCTGCTTTGCACTAATGAAAATGTCGATGGATACATTTTTTTGATTATGTGAGTGATTCATTTTGTGATATACATGGTGTAAAATTGTTAAAAATTGAAAAAGTATTGACTCAGCTGTGCACCCAGTTCATTCAGGTAACTGTTTACCTGATCAATCACTTTATTAATGTATTAAGTGGGATGGGCAGCCCACAAATACTGAGTAGCACGCTCAAACAGTTTAGTTAGGTGAGCTGTAATCACTTAGCGTTATTTGAAGGATCTTTTGGAGTGCGTCACCGAAATTTCTTACAGTTTGTCACATATACAGCCTGCCATTCGCAGGCCCTGCCCACCTGCCAGATCTTCTGCTTACGCAACGGGACGGCCCATCATAGGTTGGAATTACCTCCAGAGTACAGGTGTGTCTTGTGAAGCGTGTCTGTCTTGTGATAAGTGGTTGGATGTCCTCACGCACTGAATAAATCCTCTCTCTCATTCCAGATCATCACCGCAGCTCTGCTCGGAGTCTTCTTGACTCACACAAGAGCCAATGACGTGAGTACTTTAAAGTTTTACACAGGCTGACTTTTTTTTTTTAAATCATGAAATTTAAAATGTGTGGTTTTATGTGTTGTAATTTCATCTGTTTTTAGGCCAGACTGCTTTGTAGTTATGATTTGGAAAGGAAGCTCAGAGCTTTTCCAGGGCACATTGTGTGATGTTAGGAGAGTCGAATCGTCTTTTTACACCCTTTTACTCGTTTGAAAATGGGATTATTTTGATAGCATTCTTATTTCGGTGTGTGCTGCCTGTGGCTGGTTGGATAACTCAACGACGTGGGGCATAATACCTATATCACGATCCAATAGTAGATGGGGCCCTATGGCCCAGGCCCCGCCCCGCACTTTACGAAGGTCCTGCGTACCTGCTGCTGCAAAAAACAAAAAAACATTTACAATTGCAACTTTGCAGCAAGCTGTTCTGCTTATTATTGAAAATGCAGCTAAGTGTAGCCATGCCGCTAGATGGCGTCAGATGATAGAACTCCACGTTTTCTCTTTTCCCTGAAGGGACACCTTTGTAACTTAGGAAGGACCTAGTTACGAATGTCCCGTTATTGGATGAGATACTTATCGCACCAATAAAATCCGACGGTGTCCAGTATTTATATCAGGTGGAACAATTATTGCCTGTTACAATTGTCTTGGGGAATGACATGCACGTGTCGGTGCTTACCAATGTCCACGTCAACAATAATTTTTCTCCGCTTAAATTCCAGCAGGTTTACTCATCCGAAATTCAAGGAGGGCTATGTTTTTAATTGCACCCAGTATGTAGCAAATATCCGATATGTTCAGTTACATGATTTGAGTGAGTTGTGTGTGCCATATAATACGTCTGTCATTACTATTTCACAGTCGAATGTTAGTCTTTCATTGGCCAACATTGTATTCCTGTTCCACCACCTCCAAATTTAGAAAATAGATCGCCCGAGGCCACCTAAAATACTTTCCAAAATACCCAGTTACATTTTTCTCCTTCCGGCACCATTCAGGACATGCTGATGACTTGATAATAAATGGTGCATTTATGAATGAAGTGTAGGGCTGCGCGTGTTATCTCATTGTGAACTAGTGATTTTGAAGGTTTCAGGTTCGATCCCTGCTTAAGGTTTATTTAAGCCTTAAAGCTTTCTTAGGACAACAGCAAATCACCCGAATAATATGGTGAGCAAATAAAATGGGAGGAACCTGCAACTCTAACCTGAATTCAAAAAGTCACAGACCCCTATGACCAATCACACACCTTACCTGCAGCTATTGATCGGGGGTTTCACCCCAGAAATAAGCACAGGAAGACGCTGTGCGTATGCAAATTATTGCCAGAGGGGCCCAAACGTTGCTGCTGCAATCGTTTCAAGTTAAAGCTCAGAATAAGGTTAGAATCCAAAGGCAAAGTCACATAAAGTGTGATTTTGTCAGCCATAAACTTTTCAGCAAGATTGTCAGCAGTCACAGATGTGTTTTTCGTCTTGGTTCTAGCACCAAGAAATGAGTAACACTTTCAGAGCGCTTTTTACACGTTTAAGGTGATATTTATGAGAATGTGGCGCGGCGCAGCAAGTCATCTCGATGAGCTTTGTCACAGGGAAAGGGCAGGAAGGCGCAGTATTTAAAAAGAAGATGATGCATTCCTGTCCTTGCCCCTGCGCTGGTGCCGTTCTGACTGCTTAGCGTCAATGCAGGCACTCTTGCACCTGGTGCAAGAGTGCCTGTGTTGCATGCAGGATTGAGAGGGAAATTCCTCTTTCTATGTGTGTTGCAGAATACAGCACACATAGAAAGAGGAAGAAACGAGGAGAAATAAAGATACCTTTTTTGGCACATTCCCAGGTTTACCAGTTCTGGGAAGGTGTCAAAAACCATGGGAGGTGCGTGACAACGCCCATGGATCGCCTCCCTGGCGCAGAGTAAGGCAGCACAGCAATTTGCTCCAGCTTTGTGAAGCCACTCAAGCCACACAAGATGGCCTTGCTTGGCTTCATAAATCTCATTTTTGAGTTGCGCCGCCACTCTAGGACCACGTTGCATCATGCAAGAGCAACGCACGGGGGCTCGTAAATATGCCACTTAGTATATAATGCCAAGTGTCGTACAGGCTCAAAGGCCATCATTTCAAATGTGTTGAAATGAGGCCTCTAGTATCTGGTCCTGTGTATTAATTAAACCCCAATGACTGGAGCTTATTCATACAAGTTATTAAATATTTTCAGGAAATGCCTTTGATTTAAATTAAGGTGATTGTGAGGAAAACGATTACAGTTGAAAGTTTACTGATAACTTCAAAGGGGATTTAACAAAGCCAAAGAAAAGGTAAAAAAACTGAGGGAGGATTATGACCCAGTCCTAACGAGTTGTCTCTTTAACTCTCTTGTCTCTCTCCAGGATATCAACGTCTCTAACCAGGGGAACATTGGTGGAGATGTCCACCAGGCAGTGAACATCAACAACCAGGACCACATCGCCAACATCAACAACTTCAATGGCTGGGACTCCTGGGATTCAATCCTTGACTACAACAGGGTAAAGTGACAGAGTGATTTATGCTGTTTTATTAGATTGTGCACTCACTCCTCCATCTCTCACCGTTTCTCTCTTTCTGTGCTTCTCTCTCTCTATGTTTCTCTCTCTCTCTTTCTCTCTCCCTCTCTCTCTCTCTCTCGCTCACACACACACTGTTTTTCTCTCTCTGTTTCTCTCTCTCTCTGTTTCTCCCTCTCCCTGTCTCTCTCTCTCTGTTTCTCTATCCCTCTCGGTTTCTCTCTCTCTCTGTCTCTCTCTCTCTCTCTCTCCCTGTTCCTCTCGCTCTCTGTTTCTCTCTCTCCCTGTTTCTCTCTCTCCCTGTTTCTCTTTCTGTTTTTCTTTCTATTTCTCTCTCACTGTTTCTCTCTTTCTGTTTCTCCCTCTCTCTGTTTCTCCCTCTCTCTGTTTCTCTCTCCCTCTCTCCTCTATCTCTCTCTCTCTCGCCCTCCGTTTCACCAGTCCCTGTCTCTCCCCCTTTCCCTGTCTCTCTCTCTCTGTTTCTTAAAGTGCTCTAGTGTATGTATAGTAATCAGATTAAGGATTGTTGCAACATCTTGGATTTTCCTTGCTAATTCTTCAGCATGTTCTCCACAATCAGTGGCAGCCGGTACGGTACGGGAGTGGCGGGGTAGGGTGGGGAGGTGAGGTGAGGTGGCGGGGTGGGGGTGGGGGTGTGATGGATGAGAGGGATAAAAAAAATTCACTTACATGATTGCCGCGTGTCTCCTCTGCCTCTCCCATGTATTCTCTCCTCCGCTCCTCAACCAGGAAGCACCCAGGCTCCCCTAAACCAACATTGTGATTGGTCTGAATTCCGTGGTTCGTCACTCAGACTGGGGAAGGGAGCCTGGGCAAGTTCTCCACCCACGCTGCGCAGCCTGCGTGGAGAACATGCAAAGTGTGCATGACGGTTTGGCCAGTCCAAGACGGCCAGCCAAACCATCATGCACACTTTAGTGTGCCGCAACCACTCCTCTTCCCGGATGTCATGGGAGCAAAGCCCTGCCCCGCCCTAACCTGGCGACACTAAAAATAAAATGATAATAACTTACGGTATTATCATTTTCTTTTTTCTTTTACACTGCTCTGCAAACTGTGGGGTGACGCTCCTGCGCCTTAGCGGAGGAGCCACCACCTTCCACAATTAGTTGCTTCCTTTAAAGTAGTGTACTTCTGCCCGTTCAGGATGTTCGCAGTTGCATCTAAAACTAGGTACAGCTTATTTTTAAGATGTTAGATAAGAGATTTGTCTATATCTACCACAGGGTGTGTAGCCTTAAAGGCACTTAACTTGAGTGAACCTGACCTTCTGTCTGGTTGCACCTGTTTTACTACAGCCACACCCCTGGCTAGGCTGGAAAACCAGAGACTTGCAAAGTATGCACATGCCAAAAATCTATACATATGGAAAGAGACTCCGGAACAACCTCCCTTTGCACCAGTGACTGCTTCCTTTATGAATGCAGTTTAGGAACCCTCAAAGCCCACCTCTTTACAACCTCCCTTACACAGTAGACTGTATCCCTTGCCTGCCTTATTTAATGTGATATAATTACATGCTTCTGATCAGTTCTGTAATTGTACTCACTTATTGCCCTCAGTTCACATTGTTCACATTGTAAGCACACCTAACATTGCTCTGCAGCCTCACGTTTGCAGTTTTATATATCAATGGCTAGACCACAAGACTGACAGATTGCTTTTTCTAAGAAGATTTGCAATGAATGACATCATTTTTTACACATGATACCAGGGCTTTAAGTGGGGTGAAAAAAGTAGAGGGTCCTGAAAGAGGCTGGGCCTATATGATTAATGACGTGGCTTGAACATATACACTAGAATTGCTGTAGATTGCCTCCCTACCCCCACATTCGCATAGAATCACAACTGCAACTTGCATATGTGATCAGTGCACTAACGCTTTGCAGAGAAGCCAAGGATTGGATGAACATGGATTCTGAACATCTTTTAGACCCACTGACAGGCACTGAGAGAAACTCGCTTTGCCTTCAGCCACAACTCAATTGTGCCCCGTTATAAACACCGGAATGTGACTCAACAAGAGTAAAATGCTGCCTGAAGAAAACACGTAACACAACATCCTTGAAAAAGCGAACACTCATAAGAAGGGAAGATTCAGTGAAGCATGCGAAATATAACCGGGAACGACATGGATTTTCTTAAAGTTTTTTTACACTCATGGTTCGGAAATCGATCATGAAGAGTTAAGGACCTTAATACAGGGCCCAAAAGGCACGCATTTTAATGTCCGTTTTAAATTATTACCGGGTCTGAGACCCGGAGGGACCCGGCCCACTTAAAGTCTTGCCCAAAACCTTCATTTCGTTAAATGGCGGAATAGCAGAGAGCAAGGTGTGGTTAAAAGTTACAGTGATTATCATGTTACATGTCGTTAAGGCAGCGCAGTGTTGTCTCTTGGACAAATACTGCCTCTTTCAAGAAAGAAGTAAAGTCTCTACTCATGAGTAAACTCACATGAACAATGTATCTAACCCTCATAACTGATGTTTGTATAGCAGGACATAACTATGGCATACAGTGTTCTTTTGTTCATCTTTCATCCCTTGTAAGCGCTCTGATACCCGAAAGGGTCATGTTTGCGCTATATAAAACCTTCAAAATAAATTTTAAAAATATATATCGTATTCACTTTCGGCTGCTTCAATAACTAATTCGGCTAGGGGGGCCACACGTAAGATGGCATAGAAGTCTCTCATAATTACTAATGCACGCGCACATGCAATCTGTTGATTTGTTGTGCAGTCTATTTTTATTCAGTGAGGTCAAGAGAAAAAGATCATTGCCTTCTGAGCTGGGCAACGATATGATTTGTGCCTCTTTTACCTCCCTAATTGGTTCTGTCACCCTGCCCGAACTCTCTTCTCGTTTCGCGTTGCAGTTGGAGTTTGGCAGTGTCCTGATACCAGTGGCGGCTCCCCACTGCTATTTCAGCAGTGCATGTAACAAAAATAAAATGATACGGACTTATTATCATTTTATTTTTTTATGCAGCACTTGGGGGTGGGGCTGGGCTCTGTGAGGCCAGAGCAGAGTGAGGAGTGGTTTGCACTCCTTTAAGTGCGCATGACAGCTTGGCCGGCCCTTTCACTATGTCTAAATGGTATGTGATTGACACCCATTTTAACCTATTGTATGTTAATGTATCCCATGAATATTGATTATGTAAATGCAGTAGGCACCATTGAATCTGGCCCTTGACGATTGACAAAGAGTTGTACGGGCCAGATACTCCATAGAAGGAAGTAGGGTGCATAATTGTAATGCTGTTATCTGTTCCTGACCATCGCCAAACAAGATTGGGCCTAAACTCTGGACACTCTCAACCTGTACAGGTCGGATCATTAATGAGTATGCTCTTCTCTCCAACAAATCCCTAAACCCACCACCACAGCATCTATCTGGTTATCATCTAGTCTCAGGAGATGCCCGGTTAGAAGAATTGGAAGGATACGGAAAATCAATGACCCCCCTCTAGCGCATTAACCGCTCAGGAGTCAAATGAAAAAAACTGCAAGACATCCATTCTTCCAGTGAAAGAAGGACGTCTGAGATCCCAGATAACATTCTCTCAGAACAAGGCCAGGACACTATTTGAAATGATAAACTATCAAACCAATACCACCAGTAAGTCCTGCCCTAACCCTGATGATCTCAGAAATAACAAATTATCATTGCTCTATGATAAAATCAACAAATTAGACAGATATAATAACATTTGTTTAATTAGGGAAAAACTCACTACTATGCCTTCTCCTGTTTCCTTAAGCCTTTCCCACACCAAGTCAGTCTCTCCTTGGAGTTCCTTCTATCACACCTATGGAAAACCTAATGTTAGTTTATTCTTGTTTCTGTTGTCTAAAGACTCGCATGGCTGGTTTGCTGCCTTTTATCCAGCTGCTCAGAATCACAACCATTCAAACTACTTGCCCAGAATATTGAGAACTTTGGGGCATATTACAAGCCCCTTGCGCCACTTTTGCGCCGCCGTTGCGTCACACATGTGACGCAGCGGCGACGCAAACCATGCGCCGCGTTGCGCTATATTTACAACGTGACGCATCTAGGGAGATGCGTCACGTAGTAAACACCTGGGCCACATGAAACCTGCGTCAGGTTTCATGTGGGTGTACCGGCGCAGGGGGGGGGCGTTCCGGCGCAGGAACGCCTCAGAAAAGTGACGTAGTGAAATCTACAAGATTTCACGCAGTCACTTTTCCGACGCTGGTGCGTCAAATCCTTACGCCTGCTTCAAGCAGGCGTAAGGATTGACGCCCCATGTTAGGGATAGGGAAGGTTGGAACAGTGCTGGAGTTGCGTCGCGCGTGCGACACAACATCAGCACTGTGCCAACCTTCCGCCGGCAGATGCGTCACGCATCTGCTTATCCTTGCGCCACGATGCGCCGCATTGTAAATGCGGCGCATCGGACGTGGCGCAAGGGTAAACTTGCATGACGCATTTTCCTGGCGCATCCCTGCTGATATGCAGGGATGCGCCAGGGAACGTAAATATGCCCCAAAGTACATTTGCGGCACTCAGCTACATTTTGAGTGAAGTGAATCTATAATGCCACTGTTTCTACAGTATGTATTTTTGTTTTGCTCCTCATTGTATAGTACTCTGATACCATCTCCTCTCATTGGTGATTTAATTTATTGTGTGTTTTTTTTAACCCATCTTCGTTTATTAAACTGTTTTAGTGTTCTGTCCAAGCATACTGCAGACCAGTTCCTTCTTTTCTGATTGTACAGCACCCTGAAGCCTGCTTTCGGTGGAGTTTGAGCTACATACGACCGTCAATAAATAAAGAAAGAAAGAAAAAAAGAAAGAAATCTCATTGGATACTGTTGAAGCAACTTAAAAATATACACTTGAAGCAAAATCTAACCATTGAATTTAATTTAATGTATTTATCACTTCTGTTCTGCTTCCCAGGGACTCTATGCCACCCGTCTCTTCTCGAAGAAAGCCTGCGTTGTCACAAAGATGAACAAGGCTGTGTTCCCCACCCTCGCCCAGCTCAGCAAGGCTGTGCAGGAGAAGAAGGTAAGGGAACCGATGCATCAAAGTTGGACTAATCGTACTGGGCACAGGGGAATATCTAGGTGGGCAGAAAGACGAGGGCTCTGCACAGGGCTGGATGTGGCTAGGCACCTTTCAACCACCCAGGCCTTAAAGTAGCAGAAAGGGAGCAACAGGCAGGTTTCCGATGGGTCCATAAAAGATTTGCTGCTGAAGAAAATAAGGCTCCATGGTGGCGTGGCTGTCCCTTAATTCATGGAATATGCCATGTGTTCCTCTTTAGAGCTGCCATTAAAACCTATGTCATTTTAGCGAATATATTACGGCAATTGTGCTGAAAACAGTTTGTTTGGGTCTATTTTTGTTTAAATAAATTAGCTTGCAAGGAGGTTTAGCTTTCCTTCTGAGCCCTGGCACTGCCAGCACTTTCTTTATTTTTCCAAGTGCACATTATAGACTTTGATGCAAGAGCAACAAAAAACATCTAATGACGGATGTGCTTTCTTCCTCAATGAGAAAGGAGGATCTTGGCCTGACGGTGGAAGATGACCTTCAATTCACCTTCAACTTTATCCCCGAGGGGTCTAATTCGCTCACAACTTAACATCTATTGCACCTTTAGACTTTTTACACTGCCAACTGAGGTTGGAAGTACTAATGCCCAAAGTTGTTTTTTGTATGGCGTCCAGGGTGTATTAGTGCAGCAAGTGCACTGGCACCGGGGCTCATGGGTGTGAGCACCCTCATTCACTTCAGTTGTGACTGTCTTTTTGCCTCCCCAACTAGAGGCTAGGAAGGCATTTTCCTTGCGTTCATCGGGGCCCAAAACGTGCTTGCCACTCCACTGCTGTGTTCTGACGCAGTGCTGCTGTGATGTTTGCTAGCAGAAGGCGCCTCGTGGGCGTTAAGCTTAACACCGCATATACAGACAGTAAAATGACTTGGCTGCTCAGCGCCACTCTCCTGGTGTTATGAGTGATTTGATATTGTATCTGGGGCACGGCTGTCAACGGTGCTGACAGTGCTGTGACACAGGGGCCATTGAGTCTGAGGGGTCAACAGAAATCTGATTATTTCTGTTTTTTACGCCCAACCACCAAACAGGGGGGCATATTTACAAGCCCCTTTTGCCACCTGAGAATCACTTTTTTTAACGCTCCAGTGGCATAGCGCCATTTCACATATTTACAAGGTGGCACTAAGCCACATCATGTGGCTTAAGGCCACCTTGTAAATATGCCCCCTTCCGCCGCAGTCCTTTGCTGCAAAGGGGTGTGCAATGGATGTTGCAGTGGGCGTTCCACCGCAACACCCATTACTTTTCGACGCTGCCCCAGATTTACAAGGCTGGGGCAGCGCCAAAAACTAACGCCAGGGAATACATGGTTTTAGGATGGCGATACGAGGAGATATTATTAATCTCTCCTCGTATTTTGCTCTTTCCATGTGTGCTGAATGCAGCACACATGGAAAGAGCAAAGCACCTTACAAGATTGTTTGTGTGCAGGAAGGTGTCTCTTCCTGCACATAAAGAATCGCCCCTGTATCACAGGCACCCTTGCCACATGGCGGTAGGGTGCCTGCGCTGGCGCTAGACCGCTTTTTTTGCGCCAGCGCCCAAGGGAAACACAGGGGTGCACCATATTCTTGTGAAAAAGGCGCATCCCTGAGTTTTAAAAATGTTGGAGCGTGGCGTTACCAAATTGGCGTGACAATCCGCTCCAACATTTTTTAGTAAATATGCCCCCTGGTTACCCTTGCTACGTCATTGTATCGTATGCTTGGCAAGCTCGCACTGAACCGAACTGCTTTTGTTATTTATCTTTGTTATCTTGTGAACCAAGATTGTAAAATGTTGTAAGCACGCTTGGGGGCAGTGCTTGCCTACTATACAACAATACTGATTTGCAGTTTCCCTCGGTGCCAGAGTGGTTTGGAATGCTCGTTGGCTAGTCTTGTGCGGCACCCTATCCACCTGTAGCGCTGCTTATATATAGGTATTCATTCCTGAGGTTCTAGGGCGACGTACTTAACAGAAAAGGAAAATGTTGGCGTGCTGGAATCTAGTGAAAGGCAGGTTATATTTTGTCACTGTAGATACCCAGTGATTGAAGACAATACTTTTGCACACAAGGAGAGTATCACGGAAAGACCATATAATATGTCTGATAAACAAAATTAATTTTCCTGTGATGTAATATCGTTGAGAAATTTGAATACACCAGGTTATGAATAATGTGGAGAAGCGAGCGAATATATTGCAGGTGAATCGTGTCTCTAAAATTGTGGCCTGGGGTTGGAGTTTCGCAGGGGATGTTGGGTTTAGAATGGCCTCTTAGTGAAGAAGGTAATACATGTACGGGCCTACTTCACAGTAGCAGTTACTGGAGCAACCTCCAGAATACACTTAACAGGGCTTTAAGTGGGCCGGGTCCTGCCGGTTCTCAGCACCGGCAGTTCTAAAGAGCAGGTGCTGAGACGGGTCCCTATCGGGCTGTCTATTTGTGCCCTCACCCTCGGGGTAGAAAACAAATCTTAACTCTGCAGCAGTACCACCCTTCACTGCCTTTGATGCAACTTCCTAGAGACTGGTTATAGTCAGTGCTTTAAATGGGCTGGTACTCACCGGTACTGAGTACCGGCACTTCTCATTTTCACCGCTCTGAGTACCGGCACTTCTCTGCTGCCAAGGAGAGTACCGGTACTCATCAAAGGTAGGCTCATTGTTGCTTTGGCTCACGAGCATGAACGAGGCTGTCCGACAGCCAAAGCGCCTCTAGCCCAAGCTGAGCCACCTCTAAACAATTCAGCAGGGCTCACCTACATAATGTCCGGTGTTCACCACCACGCTGTGTTTGACAGAGCAGGGCCCAATCAGGCCCTATGCTGTCAATCACATTCACACCATGGTGTGCATTTGTGCACACACTCGAATCCAGGCATCCCGCTGACAGCAGCAATAGCAGCAATTAAGAAAGCCACAGGAGATAAGGAGTGTAAAATGCCCTTTATCCCACCCGAGTCTTTTGTATGAGTGTCTGTCTGCTTGTGTCTGGGTGTTTGCCTGCTTGTGTGCGCATGTTTGTGTGTGTGTGTGAGAGAAAAGCGAGTGAAAGAGGGAGAGAATCCAGACACTAGGGAGGTCTTTTAAAGGACATTCTTGGAATGCTTTGTGTGAGCATTGCTGATTGTTTCTGTGAGTGCACACTCAAGAATATATAAGTATTTGGCCACATAGTATAAGTGTCTTATATGTCTTGTCCTTAGCCCCGCCCCTAGCCCCGCCCACTTGCCACACTCATAGCTCATTTTAAGAGTACCTGCACTTATTTTTTCCCATTTAAAGCACTGGTTATAGTTCTTTCGGTCTCATCATTTCAAAACTGAAGCCTTTTCAATATTCTATACAAAGAAACCATAGTTGTTGCCTATTTATGCAACTAACAACCATTGACCAAGCGAATAGTCCTGGCTTTTTGTAGGTGTGATGTTACTTGTTGTATTATATATCTGTATGCAACAACAGAAGTACAAAATAGCAGGTGGGCGGCACACTATGCAAACCCTATATTTTTAGCTTACCTGTTTTTAAGCCACGCTCCTAATTACATCGGCCACGCCTCTTTGAGAGACCCCCAGTTTTTTTCCTCTCACTTAAGCCCCTGCACTTAAATATTAGTGACAGTGGAAGAGCAAAGAACAGAGTTGGGGACTAACTTGATCTACAGTGTTACAATAGCAAAGGTAAGTTACAGGTGGGTTTGTTTTATCTGCTGCCACAATCCACACCAACGGTTCTTCGTTTCGCTTCAATCCAAAGGCCTCTGGTGACGCAGCTCCTACACGTCAGGTGACCTACGCTGTCATCCACACTCCAGTCAAAGACGTCAGTGACTTCGGCGGCCATATTGAGTCACTGTGCAGAGGACTTCCCACCTACAGCGCTGCTGAGACTCAAGGTACAGTACTGTGAACACTTACCAATGCTTCTAGGCACTTAGGTATATTTCAGAGGTGTGATTTTAACTGCTTGTAATGACAAATAAGGTGTACTGAAGATGGTGGTATTCTGTATCCCTGTAATTAAATGGGGTCCGGCAACGAGTAGCCAGAATAATAAAATGCCCCCTTCCCCTCCCCCCCCAATGTAAACCACATGACAGTAAACATGCGAGCAAAGTGAGAGACCGCGACCATTTCTACACAGGCCTTTGGGAATTGTTCCCACCTCTTCCATGCAGAAAATAGTGAAAAACGATGTTTTTATAGCACAATTTTAAAAGAAGAGCTACATTTTTACCAGTCTCTCCTTCTTTCTTTCCTGCCACCTTACAATTACTCTATCCTTTGTTGTATTGCCTTTTTTTCCTTTTACTCCGCATTAATATTTTCCTTCTCTATTTCTCTCTGTCTTTTACTCACTCCTATCTTTTTACCTTTCTTTCATTCTTTATATCATTTTTTCTTTCCTACTTTACAATATTATTTCTTTCCTTCTTTCACACTCTCTTTTAAGTTCTTCCTTCCATCTTGTTTTCCTTCTGTCCATTATTCTTTCCTTCCATCTCACATTCGTCCTTCCTTCTTGTGCTTCTTTATTTCATTCCCTTTGCTTCTTTCGCCTCTTTCCTCATTCATTCTTTTTATTCCTTATTTAAATTAAATCAAAAAATATTTTTATAGCTCTGCACTGTCATCTGGTTTCTGGGTGCTTACCATCTTCCTACCCTTTCTCCCCCCTTCATTTCGTTATACCTTTCTTTCTTTAATTCTTGTTTTTTCTTCTTTCCTTCCTTTCATTGCCTTCTTTTTCCTGTCTCGAATTTCTCTTTTTTAGATTTCTTCTTGAATATATCATTTTGTTTTCTTGCTTTGCTTCTTTCTATACCTCCTTCTATTTTTCTTTTATAATTTTGTGTTTACTTCCTTTCCTTTCTGCCACTCTTTTTTCTTTCTTTCCCTCTATTTTTCCCTTCCTTTCACCCTTTCTTCTCCCTTTCTTTTTCTCTTCCCTCCCTTTCCACTTTCCTTTCCTTCCTGTCTTCGTTTGTACTTTCAATCAGCTGTGTGTCCTTTACTTTCTGGCAATTTTTCCTTCTTTGTAGTCTTATTTTTCCTTCTCTTTCACGTTCTATCACTCCATTAGAGTCTTACATATTTTTGTCATTGCCAGACATTTTCTTTTTGTTTCTGTTCTCCTTTGGCACCCCTTTGACCGACCCCAAAACTTTGCTATGTATATTCTGTACTTTAATATTTATTAGCTTTGGCTTTTATCTTGTGACCTGCATATCACAGACAAAAGACAATAATGGGCAATAAAAAAAACAAGTTATTCTGACCCCCGCTGAAGCTGCTAAAGCCGGGGCTTTCCTATGTCCTTTTGGTCTGGGGTTGTAGGAAATCCCATGTTCCTCCAACGAGTATAGAAAGAAAAAATTATTAGTGCTGTCCATCTTCGCTACACCTCCCCCTTGTTGTTCTACTGATAAGAATACATATTTTGAACCAGCAAGGTCACCCAATGCAACAACGATGGCAACGTGTTTTTGTGCACTTCTTCTCTTATTTGAAAGTGTAATTTCTCCCTACATTAAATGCCGTTTGCCCCCACCCACCCTACTTTAGAAATAAGGGGCCAGATTTATCAAATAGTTGCGTTCCCCTTGCGCAATGCTGTGGGGCGCAAGGGCAACGCAACCACTATGTTAAATTTATCAAGCTACGCAAGGCTACCTTGCGTAGCCATGCGTGGCTTGAAAAATCTAGAGTATTACAATGCACCACAAATCGCTGCGTTGCGTTACTCTGCCCCGGGGAGGCGTTCCTTGGATGCAGCATGGGTGTTCCTGCGCATCCAGCCATGGATTTTGGTGCATTTCCAGATTTACCATTACTGGTAGACCTGGGAATGTGTTAAAATGTTACGCCTCCCCAGGTGAGGCGTAACAAGGAGAAATGTCTTTATTTCCCATCATTGTTTCCTCTTTCTATGTGCTCTGCATTCTGCAGCACACATAGAAAGAGGAAAATGCCTCAGAGAATTATTTTTGTGTAGGGAGGTGTCCCTTCCTGCACAAAAGCAATCCTGTCTACAATGCAGGCACCCTTGCATCATGACGCAAGGGTGCCTGTGTTGGCACTAGTCTGTTAATTATGCGCCAACACAGGCAGAAGACAGGAATACACCATATTATGATAGCTATGGAGCATTCCTGCCCTCACTCTTTCAGCAGTGCAGCACAGCAAGGTGTCTTGCTGTGCTGCACTACGTGAAAGTTTGAGAAATAAGGCCCAAGATGTCTTTCGATAAATACTGTTAATTTTGGGAGATCGCACATTTATTTGGCTTTAAAATACGTTAATTCTCTGGCTCCTCATTAAAAAAATGGTGCCCATTTCGGCAACCCTATAGAGGTTCTCTTCACCTTAAGGGGGTGCCTCTCCGCCCAGAGCCTCTAATAGTACAAATGAAGGAGTAAGCGGAACTGCTCTTACTTTGATCTGAAATGAGTTTCTCGGAGACATGCGAAAAACGTTTTCCCATTCACAGGGGGAAAGACGTCCCCGTATTCAGAATTCTGGTTGAAGTTCTTAGGGGCCTGGCTTGAGGTTGTCCCTGAAGATATACCTGCAATAGGGTTCTTTCACAGGCTGCCTCCATTGACTCCAAAGTGGCCTTCATTGAGTCTGCTGTCTTCAATGCGCCTTGTCAGGCCCTCTGAGCCTCTCTTGCACTCATCCATTGACATTAGTCACAAGCCCCAATCATCTGTCAAGCTGCTGTGTGCATCAAATGCAACCACAGCCCTTGTATTGTAACAGCATGAACTGACACAAGTACCAAATCTCATCCAATCAGCATCTCACCTGCCACTCTACCTACATACTTCTGTCTTGCTGTTAGTGCCATCATAGTCACTGGTGCTATTTTAAGGCTGTATCTGCCTGTGATTGTTTGTGCCTTGCTATGCCTAATGATCATTTGCTTGTGTCTTTCCAGGGTCTGAGCTTTTTTCAGGTTATGGTGAATGCTCGAGCTCCAGCATTATCACCATTCTGGGAATCACCATGTGCTGGTAAACAACAGCGAATGAAAACAGGCACACGCTGCAGCAATCCACACCTCACACCAGTCTCCCCAAGCGGCACCTGTCCTGCTTGGTCGCTGTCGCATGAAGGTGTTGCCTGTAGCCAGAGTTGTCACTTCTTTCAACTTCTACCACCTGGCACCTTTTCTGTATTGAGAGTCATCAGTGGATCTTGATGTATTTAATAAAGCAGATTTCATGAACTATACTCTCCATTTTTCTTAAAATATATTGTAAAGCAAAATCATGTTAAATAGAAAACAATGGAAGATGCATTCATTGTTTAAAAGTGTCTTTTTAGCAGGGGTGGGTGATAAATCCGACTCCGCCGCTAAGTGTTGTCAACTTCGCATTAGCTTGTAATGTGGAGTTCCGGCAAACTCTACCAACTGCCGCATTGCAGATTTATTTCTCATGCATGGCTCGCTAACGGTAAGTTGGAGACCATGAGCGAGAGCTGGCTCCCCAAGCGTGATTTATGGGTGCTAGGAGGGCACCCAACGAGACTTTCCCAACGTGTGCTTGGGACCGTTCACGTTGAGAAAGCTGCTGCTCAAGTAGAAAATCTACTCCAGCAGCAGCAATGAAGCAGTGCCCTCAGCTGCACTGCGTGATTCGCACTGATTTTGCAGAGTGGAACAAGTTTCTGGTGCTAAAAATCAGCGCAACGTGGGAATTTTCACCAGTTTGCAGAACTCTGCGGAATCTCACGGAGTTTTCATTTAACTCCGCGAGTTCTGCCCACTGCTACTTTTTAGATCTCGCATACTACAGACAACTTTAGCTGTGTGGTTTTGAAGAATTATTGTGTATGATATTAGTACATACAGCAGGCTTTCACTCAGTTCCTTGTTTATAATTGGGTGGCTTTCTGTTGGTTTCATTTGCTTGCTTCTCATTTAATGGCATTCCTTTCTCTTCTTTTGTTTGTCCCTGCTCTGGAGCATAGCCTCTTTTGTAGTTTTTTTATTTGGATGACCTGTATCCTTCCATATCCTTTCACTGCTGACATTGAAGGAATGTTCTCTTTCAGCATTCCATGGAAGTGCATGTGATTTCTTGCTCTCATCCCTATATGCTGGTTTCTTTTTGAACACCCATCACTCATGCTCCTATCACTGTCCCAACCACAGCTTTCCCATTGCCTCCCCCACCCTTCCTTGCCTTGCTCAGCTTTATAGGGTTCCCTCTGGCTCCTCTGTTGCTTTACCACCCCTTACTCTCATTGCTGCACGTTGGCGGCATTGACTCATTTTATTTGGGTACGTTTTAGGAAGCAAAGCAGCAGAAATTATATAGTAAGTCGCTTCTTTTACTAAAAGCACGCTCACACACATATTTTTTAATTTACAGCTCCAGGGTGGATGTATGCCACCTTCAAACAGTTAGGGGCATATTCACAAGGAGCCATCGCCGAATTAACGGCACTTTATCTCAGCCAAAGTCGTGATAAATTTACCCCCCCATTCACAAGCCGGTGTTAACAGCCCACAGCACCAGTTTACCCGCAATAGCAGCCGCAAAAAACATCGCCACAGAGGACCCTCGCAAATATCGCTAATGAGATGCAGAGTAGGTGTTCCCGTGACAAAAGCCGAGACAACAGCACACCTCAACATTCACAACGACCAGCCACATCCGCGATAAAAACACAAAACCGGCGATAAGGCACGTTAGCAAGCACCAGGAAATCTACACCTGCTCTGACCTAGTGTAAAGTCGGACGGTAGCCAGCACCACAAAAGGGAGCACAGCCCAGGGCCACATCTGAAGGGCAACAGATGCCATGGAGCAACTCATCATGCGGCCCGGACACCCAAGAGGGCCAGAACACCCACTGCCACCACCCCAGGACCCCATCCCACACCCGGAACAACCCCCCCCTCCCCCCCGGGACCACCCCCAACCCCGGACTAAGAAATTGCACACCAACACCACGAATCCCAAAACAAACATCTTGCCTGAATAAACATACATGCGTGGCCAGAAAATGGAGAATCAGTCATACAGCAATGCAACCACCAACACAAAACACCAGACAAACAAAAGCAGAAACAACCCCTAGGATGAGTCCTAGCTGCTCCCACTGGACAATACGTAGCACACAGCCCGGTAGACCAAATCCAAGAGAAGAAGGTGTGCCATGCGCGCAACAAAGGAAAGAGAGGGAGAGAGCAAGGGAGAGAGATGGAGTGAGATAGCACAAGCAGCGCAAGGCCGCACGGGCACCTGGCTCCACATGCCAACATGTGTGTGTGCATTGCCATCTGTACACATGAGCCCAAGGCGTGTCCCAATCTCAGCGCCAAAGCCACATCACATTCCGAAAACGCAAGTAGTAGTCAGACAAACATCAGGGATGAAAGCACCATTTTCCCAATGCAGAAGGCGGGAGGACACCTGCACCTCTGACCTTGGTCCAGAACGTGCCTGGAACACCCTGATAGAGATGCAATGGCAGATGGGGACGACTCCCACACCACGCATTCCGCAAATGAACCATCCGACTCATCCACAGCCCACACATAGAAGCCCCTGCCTGTGGTACCCCCGCATGGGATGCCCTTGACACCCACGGAAACAGCAACCCATGCCCCACAACGTTGCACACACTTTCGAATCATTGCTCAGAGCTGTGGCATATCCTCCACACAACAGCCGCAGTCCAGAAGAGGGCCTGTTCACGAGACGCACCAACGCAATGGCAGGCCATACCGGGCACATGCCAAACCCTCGTCACGTGGAACAGTACCGTGCACGTATGCTGCATTTACTGGGCGCACTGCCACTGGCTGCGGATCAGTTACAGGCTCAGCTTCCGCATTGCCCACGTCACCTGCGTCCAGCCCTGGTTCCACTACCGAACATGCACATTCGTGTGTCCCATGGATGTCTGCCTATCCAACACAACTGTTGATGAATTGGACTATGACTTGTGTCTGCGCCCCCTGTTGGATCACGAACAGGAGTGTAACCGAGACAGCTGTGCATGGGATGCCTTGACATACTGCGTATGTATTGGTAGTTGTGCATGGGAGATGGCACAATTTCTCGTGTGCAGTGACCACATCGAGGCACTCCCCTAGTGGGCTGTGTTGTGGATCGGTGAGACGGCATGGGCTGAGCACACCTGCCCAGACCACCTAATGGATTGGCTCACCCTGGTGTTCCTTGAACACGAGAACGACGTACTATTGGAACACATTGCACATGAAGCTGCACGGGCATTCATGGACGAGTAACTATGTACCTGCAGCCACATCCTATTGCCACCCACAGATCATGGCCCAACAACTTGTTGCACAGTGGGGATTGCTCACATATCCCACCAAAACAGAGGACACGTCTGCCTTCGGTTGGGCTCTGGATGCATGGGCATGGAATAACGCGTGTGCACACACACC
Organism: Calotriton arnoldi; assembly: GCA_963921515.1. Lineage (NCBI taxonomy): Eukaryota > Metazoa > Chordata > Amphibia > Caudata > Salamandridae > Calotriton > Calotriton arnoldi. The sequence continues at coordinate 1,106,138 of CAWUFW010004747.1, read as the reverse complement.
TGTGCAAGGCCACGCAGGTCCATGGTCGGAGCAACACAGCGTCATCTGGCAACGTTGCCAATTCGGACACACTGCTGGGTGAGAGCACACACATGGCGATGTAGCACGACATGTGAACCTGTCGGACCCTCACACCTGATCACTGTCAGCAGAGCAGACAATCGGCACACCCAGGAGGCAGAGCACCATGCAGACCCCACGTGCAGTGAGTCATGCCCCCTCACACGGGGCACTGTGCAGATGCCAAACAACACATGACTCGTCCAGCAAGGCAAGGTGGGCTGCGAGCGTTGCCATCCGTGATGAATCTTGTCCATTTCAGCCCCAACATTATCTACCCCTCGACATGTACCCAGGCTGCGTGTAAGTGTCTTAAGCATGTCCCTGCCTGTTGTGGCCGTTGCCTCGTCCGTACTGACACGCACATGCCAATAAAGCCTATGCCACTCCAATGGTGCCTAACTGTGAGGTGTGTTGTTAAGATTGTCCACTCATGTGCCACAATGAGCCTCGTCCCAACACAGGGAGGAACTGACTGTCGCATGTGCAATGGGGGTATGTCCCTTTGGCAAGCTCCGCCTCTGTGACCCAGACATTGTTTTGGGATAGGTGCTGGACGACATGTGCACTTACATGACTCCAGCCATGTGTGTATGGTGTCCAACCTCTGCCCATGTGGAGCAATGTCATACATCACAACAGAATGTGTCCACACAGATGTGTGTAAGTGGGTATGCGACGTGAAGTTCTGCTGTCACACGTGGCGTGGGATACCACTCCTGGCCTGCCACCGTTTTGGTCACTCCTACACACGGCCCTATTCAACACATGGACGTGTGCCTAAGTTGGGGTGTTGTGAGATTGCTGTTGATGTGCAATGGGGTCACAGCTAGTACTCACCTTCACAGTCATCCAATTGGCCATGTGTCTCAGGGATACACATGCGCATAGATGTCAGTTAGCAGGGTGTACCTTCATGTGCAATCATCGTCCCCACATCCAGCCATACTTCCATACGTGAGTGAACATAGTGATGACCCATCTGTGTGATTCAGAATGTTTTATTCACATTCAGGTGATTGACGGAGCTGGAGCTGGAGCTGCCCATCCAAGCCCACAACACATGGAAGCCCAGTGGTGGCCCAACCAGAGTCCTTTGGGGAATGCACAGTGATTGGGAAGAGGGAGAGTGCAGTCCGCAGCAGGATTGCTGTGTGATTGTCCAGCGGTGAAGCAATGGCAGTCCGTGTCGGGGTCCGGGTGAATGTCCCAGGGTGTTCCGGAGGTCAATAGGAGGTATTTCCCAGGGCATGATGCATAGGTCATGACCAGGAAGGGACAGGCCATGTGGCGGTGATGGATGCTACTGCCTCCTTCCTCACACAGTAGTTCCCATCCCCTTCTCACTCCCCTGATACGGGTTCTGTGTCCGGTGTGTCTGGTGTGTGTGGCGGGGTGATGGCTGCATGGCTGTGTGCCCCTGACACATCAGACTGCTTAGGTGATGGGGCAGCATCACGGTGTGCCAGGGGCACATCAGGGTTCGGAGCTGTGTGTGTTGATGTTCCCGCTGCAGTCATCTGGGAAGGGCTCAGTGGCAGCAATGGCAAGTTGGAGTACTGCAGGGCGTTGCTGTTCCCAGCCACTACTCGCTGGTGTCCAACAGTGGCAGACATACTTCTGGCCTGCATCTGCTCCATGGTGTCCATTGCCCTCTGCATCCGTGCCAACTCTGTGCTGTCATGGCTGGTGCCTGTCTGACCAGACAGTGCTTGTATTAGACTCATGGCACCAGCGAGGTTAGCCAAGGTCTGTGGCGGAGCATGGTGCGTACAGGGGGTGTCCGATAGGGACTGTACGTGGTCCCTAATGGGACTCAGACACCCACGTATGGCATCGAGTTTGGCCGCCACGAGCTCGAAACCCACCCATAGCTGATAAGCCAACTCCACCTGGCAACTCAACACACGACATTGGAATTCCATGTATTGGTCGGGGGGTCCTGGGAGACAGCTGTGGTGGTGTGGTCTGTGCAGGTGGTGGGGTCACCTCGAGGCAGCTGGCCTGGCCTGCTCCTGGGGGTGGGGTGCAGAGGCTGTCCATTATCCGTTGGAGGGTGTCTTGACATATGTGCAGGTTGTCCTCTTCATCATCAATGGTGGGAAGTGTGGTGTGCTCTGCAGGAGGTGTTGTTTGTCCCTCTGCAATGTAAAGGGGAGATGCAGGTTGACTGAGTTTCACATGTATGTTGATGATTTGCAGATGTTTACATTCAGACTGCATGCCAATGTACATTGTGACTGTTTTGGGGGAGCTGGCTATTTGATGGCAGTCAGTGTGTTTTTCGACTACATGACGGATGTGTGGTGGTACCCGTACATTATCATCACACAGTGTCAGGCAATGCCAGATGTGGGTGGACAGTTACTACGCACGAGAGGAACCTGTTGTGGGCTCTGTCCTGTGGTGCTGGTGTTGCACTTTGTACCACATTGCCTTCATTGCGGATGTCCTATGATTGCTATGTGTGTGTGCTGCATTGTGGGGGAGTTTCCCCTGCAGGTCTGATTTCGTGTAGCCTTCTCCCTTTGAGGCGGGGTGCCTTTAAATTGTGTGCTTTTCGGGGCCTGATTTGCTTTTGACTTGGGTCATGTGTGCTCGCGGGCTGTTTTTGTGGCCTGGTGCATTGTTCGTCTGCTGCGTGTATTGTAAGGCATGGGTTGTGGGTGCACGTGGACACGTCGGAGTGTGACCTGCTCCTTTACGGATGTGATCCGCACTTAGCTACCTCCATGTCGCTTCGTGGGCCATGTCATTTTTTGGGGCAGCTGCCATGCTATCGGACATGCAGTGTTACTTGCATAGTCAGTGTGGGTCACGGAGCCGCTACTTTGCTGGATTCAGCACATGTGCACGGGTCGGTTGTGATATTGGTGATAGGGGGGGGCCCCTCTATGCACATTGTGGATGGGGGCCTACTTGGCGTTTCTATGTGTGCTGCAGTGTGCCAAGGCATTCAAGGACATGTTCCACGGTCATTGAGGGTGTGCTGCGCGTAATTGTGCATGTGTGCCATTGTGCCCATCTCCCCCCGTCCCCCCCGTCCCTAGTGGTTACTCACCCTGTTGCTGTTGGGTCAGGTCGTATCTTGCTGTGTCATCCCCCCCAATCCTGCCACCATCTCCTCACTGCTGACTGTGGCCACCATTTGCTCCAGCTCATCCAGCTCCTCCTGTGTCGCAGGACTCCCACCTCCAGTCGCCGTTGCTGCCTCCCTGTTGGCGGCGAGCTTATGTTTGGTCTGCCTTTTCAGATCATGCCAGCGCCTCTTGACCTCCTCCAGTGACCTCCTGGACACTCCGACTGCATTGACGTTGGTGACGATGGCCTGCCATATTTCGGTTTGGGTTGCCAGTGCCGCAGTGGAGGTGCCGAACAGTTGTTGATGGTGTTCGGTCACCCCCGTGACGATGATCTGGTCTTCCTGCGGACTGTACCCGGTCTTCCTCTTCCTCTTGTCCTTGCCCTTCCCTGACAGCGGGGTTCCTGGATGGTCCTCCGTAGGGCTAGTGGTGTTCGGCTTGTCCTCTGCACTTGTTCCGGGTGCATCCATGTTGCTACGCAGTTTGAATTGTTTTGGGCTTTTTTTCCCGTTCTTTTATGGTGCTTTTTCCCGCCTGACGCGTGGGATTTACAGGCCTGTGGCTGGTGTACGCTAATTTCTGTACCGCGATTGGCCTCATCGCATGATTTCTCGCGTTTCGCATTTTTTAGGCGTGGTGTTGATTTTCACGCTGGCATTTGACGCGTTATCTGGTGACTATCGCATGGTAACGCCTTGTTGTGAATTCCACGTTGACACAGGGTTATTTTCCCGTGATAGGCTGCGTTATTGAAAGTTGCGTTACGCTACTCTTGCGGTAGTTATCACACGTTCTTGTGAATATACCCCTAAGTTAAAAGAAAACCAAAATGGCCACTGCATCTTGATGTATGTGCACGTATATTATATGCTGGGGCTGCTGTAGTGTCATGACGCATATATGTGCAAGCATGGAGATATATGTTCACATATACATCATTGCTCTCAGTTTTTTCTGCCGATGCTGTTCAGCATCAGCAAAGATCTTTTTTTTTGTTTCCTGAGACTGAACAGCACTGTCAAAAAGCACTGACAAAGCCAGAAGGTGAGACCTACTTTTAAAGTTGAGCCTACGAGTTGGGGTTTCTACACAATCCCTGATTGTAGAGTGTGTGTAGCATACACATTTATATGTCTTTGACAGAGGCACATATACACATGGAATTTATCCTTAGCGAACAACTAAACCAATATTCAAATCCCAGCAAGACTGGGGATAGTGAAATGGGGGATGTATGATGTAACCCCGCAGGCATTTACCCCGCACGCCTTTAACACGTAGTCAGTACCCCGCGGATGACGTTACCACAAGTTACTTTAGCACGCAATTCAATACAACGATTTGCTTTAGGGGGCGCTGGAATTTGGAATAGTATAAATTACTATTCCAACTCCAGTCTACGCAACAGTAGCAAAGGTATTGGACTTAAAAATCCAACACCAGTCCAACAATGTGTCCCCTACAGCAAGTCATTGTAATGATTTGCGTGCTAAAGTAACACATGGTAATGTCACATGCGGGGTACCAAAGTTGTTGTAAAGGCTGGTCATTGTAAAAACTGCATGGTAATGATGTGTCCCTGAAATGGGTGATCTGGTCTTACATCACCCATTTACCCTATTAGCCAGCCACCTACATTTTCTAGTGATTTTGGTGAGACTCTGGATCATGCACAGGTCTTTTCGAAGATATTTTTGGACATAAGTGGTCATTCCAAAATGATCCCTCAGAGCATGGTGGTCTGGACACCGTAGGCGAACTGAATGAGAAAGAAGAACAGGTGGCTGTCTTGAGCAACACCTCAGCAAGCCTGCTCTTCCTTGTCTGTCTGTCTCAGACTGCATACTCTGGAAAACTTACAAAATGACCTATATTACCTGAAGCATTCTTCTCTCTTGCATACCCTGCCATCCTCTCTATCCCATTTGATGCCCTGAATAAGCCTTTCACTGTAAAATTCTCACACCTCCCGGTGACTCTTTAATGCTGCTTACTATGGTGGATCAGAGGCTGGGATTTATTCCCATTGGACGTATTATAAAAAGATGAGCGACACTTAGTGAAGAAAGTGACACAGGAAAGTCCTTGGCTTGCTTCCTCCACTCTGTAAAAGAGAGCCTCCACTGCTGTGCATCCTCCCACAATCCAATTCGTTGTGAGCATGGTAGAGTGATCAAATATGAAAATCGACTCTGACAATGACAGTGTCAAAAGTATGGGTTCATTATATCACACGCATTCTATTGCATGACAAAAAATCTTAATCTCTGCATAGCATGGAGGTTAGGTAAATTGATGGGATATAAAACAGTAAATATAAACTTACCTTACATGTAGAGGTAGGTGATGTAGGGGATGGCATAGTTTTGTAAGCCGCTATTTCTGGCCAGGTGATAGTGACATACATTCATGGCAGTACCTGTTCATAACTTATTGCCACTGCACTCCATGCTAAGGGTGGCTATCACATATCATAATTAAGGATCCAAGACTGAGAGTGCTGGCAGCCCTTTCCTGCTCCCTTCTTTGTCACCCTCTGTGGAAATGTCACTGCTATGCTTTTATGAATGTGAAAAGTCCTCACTTCCTGAGCCTTTTGATTTCTGCACATCTTCCTGGCATGATGTCAGTGCTTACCTCGCAATTACAGTTTCTGAGCAACTTCATGTAAAATTGGAAAACAGGTAAAAACAGATGATTTTCTTCCTCCTCCTCTCTTCCTTGATATGAGGGCTCCCAAATCTCCCCTTGGAAGATTCTGTTTCTCTTTTGGAGACACATTCTTGCTGCAAGGCTGCTTTCCCCAGAGGCTGTAAGCATCCGAGGGCCTTCCGAACGCGTGCCATCCTTCACATGAGTGGCTGTGGGGCAGCCCTACATGTATAATATTCTCTACCCTATCTTGTGCACTGCTCCTGCACTCTCTCTCTTCAAGTCTTCACTAACTTGTGCTCTCTTCTGTTTTGTGATCTTCCATTCGTTGATCACTAACCTTTGTGCTACCCTGTGTCCCCCCCGCCCCCCAGGATGCTTACTTTTCATTGTTCCCAATCCGTTTTGTGCTTTACTTCAACTATGTTCCCCTTCCTGTGCATTTCCATACTCTGCTTTTCCGCAATGTGCTCTCAAAACCTATGCTGTCTCACCCTGCTCTCTTTTTTGGACTTTCTGATACTGTTCTCCCAAACTTCCTGCTGTCAGGCTGGGATCCTACAGTGAGAAGGGCATGGGTCACTGAGTTCTTTAAATAATAGAACACTCAGGGTCACTAGCTGTCAGCTGGTTTGCACCATAAATATTGACCCCAGAATATCAATGGGACACAACATTGAGGGCAAAATATCGAGAAAAAAAATATGGACAGGTAAGTAAGTCTAGATTTTCTATACCTAGCTCTACATATATGTACCTACACAGTACATATATCTTCAAGGTATGTAGATGTGGAGTTAGAAACAATAAGTCCATACTTCCCCGTAGTCACTTCCCATTTGATATTTTGTCCCTCGAAAATCTGTCCGCAATATTTTTGTACAACAATAATCTTAGACATAAGCGAGCAATTCAAAGCTTGACTCAAGAAAGGGAGTCTGGGTGAGTGTAGGTTCAATACAACAGAGTAAACCAAGCACTCATATACTATAAATGTCCAGCAAAGCTCTTTATATAAACTCATGTACAAAGTATATTTACAGTATAAACAGCTTAGGTAAAATAGAAAGTGCACACAAGGCAATAGTACACAATATGAAACACATTGCTCAATATACAGTAATGATACAACCACTCAGTACTTTTGTTCTGAGATTGATCACCTCTAAGCCGTGCACACAAGCATTATGAACACAATACAGGTTCAAAACAAGGGTCCTGGCAAATCTTCTTACATTGAGAATGCAAAATTTCTAATATTCACTAAGCTTTAATGTTCACAAAACTCTAATGATTGTATGCCTCAGAACATATGTAAAACAACCTGCAAACAGAACAGATAAAGCAAAAACACAATGCAGTATGGACACAATGTACAAAGTTCACAGTGGTTAGTTTTCATCAGGCTCTCGGGATAGGAACACTGTTCATCAAAAGGAGGAGCGTATAACCTTCCTGTCAAAATGGGATAGTTTGTAGTTACTCAAAAGTGATTGCAAGCCTAAATTTACATCAACATTGGATTAAGCTGATAAACATCAAAAACTACAAAAATAACATCAGAAGTATCTTCAAGGCAAAAATACAGCGTCTCAGAGTCTGTACATAGACATAGGGGTATGGTTGACACACCACAACCTGTGGGGGGCAACTGTTTAGGAGCACACAAGTCTAGTTAACCAGATGCTGGATCACCGTGCTTGACAAGGTTAAGGGAACAACAACGAACTAGAAAAACTATTAAAAGTTGGTGCGTAGTAGGGACTGCTCTCCGGGCTGAGTTGCCACCATCTGACCTGCATGTGCAGGGCCGCTCTGTCTGGGATCCTATCTCCTTTGTTGGTGGAGGGGTTGAGGTGCTCAAAAATGGTCTCAAACATTGGTGCCCAATGAAGTCACATGCTTGGCAGGCCACCTGTGTATCAGGCTTCTTTAGACTCTGTGTAGGAGCAGACCCTTCACAGAGCCAACATGGCAGCCAGGTCGGTGCATTGAGTGTTTGATCTGTTTTATTAGGTCGAGCCTAAACAGCGCTTGCACTGTCAGGCAATCTGTTGTATGTGCTTTGTGGGGTCTGACTCCTTCTTTGATTAGGATTGGCTTTTGTGTGTGTCATTTAAAAATGGAAGTGTGCTAATGGCTAATGGTTGGTGCATGTCCCCCCTTTCCTTACAAGTTAACTCCCATGAAGTATTAGCGCTGGAGCGAGCAGGGATGTGCACGCAGTCCCTATGTATGAAAATCTAATTTACTGAAATGCATGTGCAGTCTGGCGCATTATTATTTCCATTGCAGTCTTGCTCTTGTCGCTCCTCTGCGTGAAATGCGTGGCACCAGGTATATGATGACGTGCACTGTTCTTACACATGCCGCGCTTCATGTTTCAGTCTCTAGCCTGTAAATCTTTCTGGTTCCTAATAGCACCCTTACTTTTTCTCATGAGCACGAAACGCTACGGCCATTTTAAATTGGTAGTAGTTTGGAATTTGGCATTGTGTAGTGTAGTCCTTCCTTTCTTTTAACTATACTTGTCAAATTGAAACCAGGCTTTGGTAGTTAAGTTCCTCCACCCGCGAATGGCGCCGGCACGGAATTTTGCGACAGCAGTATTTCTTACCCGCCATGTCCCGATTTTGGGGAAGGGGACGGTTGGCAGATCCCAGGGCTGGCTTCAGGACCGAGACGGATGAGGAGCCTGCAGTTCCTCAAGGTCTGATAAAAGGAGCCAGGAAGAGCGGTCAGCTAAACCTGTTTGCACGAGGCCTGAGCCAAGATAAGGGACCGTCCCCCTACTCCATACACTGTTTATTTGACCGCCAAGCTGCTAGAGATGTTAGAGAAAAAGTAAAGGTCAGTGCCATCTGCCAGAGATATGTGCTACTAAATGTAAGGTGTGACCACTGACAAAGCAGTATGCGTGCCAGTCAAAGGCACTTTTCTGTCTTAGTAAATGCCACATTTTAACCCCCTCCATTCCCAATGTATTATGAGCCTTCAAAAATAAGACTAGATCACCCAATAGAAAACAGAAGTGATAACTTAATGTACAAGTCATGAAGTGTTCTTATGAGAAAAGTTAGCACACATACACCTAGACTCTCCTTACGGCTCCGATCGCGAGGGCTTTTTTTATAGAATTCAATGTTTTCATATGAAATAAAGAAATAGAGCACTCGCCTGTTACATGTATGCAATACACCCTGCAGTTCCCCAGCCCGCAGTGCACTTTCGTTATCACTTCCTTCAATGAACAGTAGCTGTACCGTATTTGCAGTACATTCTGGCTCTGTCCAAGATACTCAGATGAGGGCGCATATGCCAAGCATGGCCTAAGTTCGCCATAGGAGCAGCACTTTCTTCAGAAGGGCTGGGTTACGGCCCAGCTCCTGGCTAATGAAACTTCTTCTGGCACACTCCCAACAAGTGTCTTCCGCTTCATACAACCAGAACCAGATCACATTTGCTCTCATTCTGTCATTCGAATGGTGGAAAAAGCACTTATCAGTTTCCATTCTGCTTAGCTATGAATAACTCCAGTTTTAAATAGTGCTGCATACCGCACTTCTACCATTTCTAAGCACTGCAAAAACAAAAATGCAAAAAAAGTGCTACTATTACTCAATTTAATGAAACTCAACTAACCAATATTAGAAGAATGTTAGGCTGCAACGAGGGTTAACTGGTTCGTCCATTTTTTCCCACCAGTCCTTCCCTGGCTTTGGCAGTTTGTTCAATCATCTTCTGTTTCGTATCTGCCACTCTTTTAGTCTGACGGCCCAGCCTCCCTCTTCACAAAATTCTCGTGTGGTATCTCCCCAGGAGGTCCGAGTCTTTGGTCTCCCGCTTTTTTTTTAATAAACGTGCATTTTTTTGTGAGTTTTGTATTTTTCACTTAATGTCATCAGGTTACTTCTCTGTGATTTTTCCGGTCTTCCTTTCTGTCCCTAGTAGAAATGTGACACCAGGCCCCTTCCTCTGCCTAGCAGCTACAGTCGTCTGGCATTCAGCAATTAAATCTGACAACACTCGATGATTCAGTTGTTAGGTGAATTATGAGTAAGGTATTTTTGGCAGAATTGAATACCACTTTATTCAGAAGTGCCTAGACTTTAGAAAACATGAATCTGCTTAACACGGTAGAATGCATAAATCTTACAAACAATAAACCGACCGCCTGAAGCAACAGTGAGAAACATAATTTAGTGCTTTTCAAATTAAGCAAAGAAAGCAATAACACAACACTTGTATTTCTTTGTGTGATGTTTTACTGGATCACTGCCCTCTGGAGTGGAATGTGAAAGCATTTTTGAGCAGTGAAGATTAGTGGGCATGTTCAGCCTTTTCTCTAGGTCTGAGGCAACTAATGATTACCAGATACTTCTCTAGCCTGTTACCTCCATTAACCAATGGTGTTTTGGGGTCTTGTGTATGAATGCAATTCTCCTTGGGTGCCGAGTATTTCTAATTGGACCCTTAATCTCCAAGTAATGGTCAGAATAAGGGGTGGTTTGGCTGAATGGTCAAGGCTTAATCTAGGAGGGTATGAGGTTTGGAACTCGGTTACTCAATAAAGGTCAGTCTTTTTACCATTAGTTTGATTACGATACCCACAGTAGAACATAGTCACCAAAAAGAATAAAAATGCTAAGATATGTCTGCCTTTCTCCTAGTTTCCTCCCAGTTCATGGTGCAAGGGGTGAAGGGACACGTCGATGGATTAGAGCATAGGCAGCTATAAATGTAACAAAAATTACAAAGAGCAAGAACGTTTGAAGATCCAAAAGCCCATCACCCAAAGGTGAACTGTGATCCAAACTTGGAGAAATTATGGGGCATATTATCAAGAACGGCGTTAAAAGTATCGCCGCTTTAGCGGCAGAAAACTGCCGCTAAAGCGGCGATAATGGGCTTGATAATATGCCCTTGAGAATTCCAATAGAAGCCCATGTTGACACCAGAACATGGGCTTCTATTGGAATTCTCAAGGGCATATTATCAAGCCCATTATCGCCGCTTTAGCAGCAGTTTTCTGCCGCTAAAGCGGCGATAATTTTAACGCCGTTTCTTGATAATATGCCCCTATGGTTTTATGGTGCCAAAGAACTTTTCCAAAGTTAACGCCCAATATCTAGTTAATGGGTCTCATGTGTTCGGTGACAACGGGGCATAGGACACAGTTGAATGGAAGGGCACTTTCTGTTTGAATTGGAATTCAAAATCACTGCCCTACAAAAGGGCATTATTGGTACTGGAAAAAGACTACAAACCACAGTAATCCTCCATTTGGGTATCAAAGTTTAGGGGTCTGTGTCTTACAAACAGCTGGATATAGCACACTTATTTCCTCAAAAATGAGAAAAAGCCTTAATGCTTAAGCTATGACTCTTAAAAACTCTATTTGACTTCATTGTCTAGTGTTAGGATTTTATATTCCCTATTCTATAGTTTAAAATCATTCAATTAAAAATGTTTGACTAGTCACAGATTTGATTTAAAAGACAGTCTTCTTTCATCAATACACAATGTCGGCCGGTAGCCAATGTAGGATATATTTACACACTACTGCTTACAGCATTCCAAGTTGGATTAGATTCCTCCCTTACACACCTGAAAATGGAAGATCCATTGCCTCCTTGGCCACCACATTTTCACAGCTGGCCATAACTGAACTGTAGTAAAACCTCTTTTACATTCATTTTTAGGCACGGGGAGAGGCGTGTTTGAAGTGGTTTTTTATTTTACTATAGGCGTTCGGTGCTGATGAACTTTGCTGGGGGGCACACATGGGGGCAAGAGTGCGGCCCCAAGAGGGCTCAGTGGGGTGGAGACTGCTTCAGTTGTTTGCACTGGTGGGTCACGTGTTAAATGCTGGACCGGGCAGGCTCGCGCCTTCCTGTCTTTTGGGGTCGATAGGGTGGCACTACGAAGCGGGCGGATGTTGTGGGCTTATGGCTCGAATATCACAAACGCATCCATGGGGCAGCATCACAATCCCTTGGCATGGATGCACTACAGCTGGTGCAAGCACTGCCCCACCTGGCTCCCGTCCCCCAGCAAGCCCAGTGCCGCCTCCTACTGCCTCACAGCACCGTTCGTTCAAACACAGTTCAATTCACGCATATACACAAAATACATGCAAAAGCATACCTACACACACACACACGAACATACCATCACCCTCACCCTCACCCCATCTGCAGAGGCGACTCTGTACATGCATATGGCATTTCTTAATTCAATTTGACCCCCCCCCTTACATCTTCAGTGACATGTTCAGGTCATGTGGAAGATGAGGTTACATCTAGTGCAGTTGGGGTGATGAGCCCTTCCCATGTGCCAGAGTTGCGTAGGTGAATAGTAATAGCAGTACTTAAAGTGGATGAGACATAAGAGCAACAATATAGCTAGAGACCGTAGGCTGCCATTTTCTCCACCCACTTGTCATCACCCAATTCACTCAAGACTGATTCCTACCTACTTCTAAGCTGCGTGAGTAGGTCAGGGGCATTAATCCCTAGGGCTCTGTACAGTCACCCAGGGTAATATGCTGCATAGCTAAATACTTATAAGGTCCCAAAGAAGAGACCTATTGGCTATGCCAACGCTTGTTTTTTATCTGTTATTGTGCTTTTGAAATCTGAAAATAATTTTTAAGGGAATTGTTCTTAGCATTGTTGTGGTGAGGACGGGCATTCTCATCTTTATAGGACTCTGATTTTGACCAAGATGGGGCCAAATCGCTATTTACAAATCGTTTTTACAAAATTGAACACAGCATTTTACTCCCGCCTTTATGTGTAAAACTGTTTGAATTTGGGACATTTTTGGAGGCGACTGCTCTTCTAGTCTTTTATGAGGGAAAATAATGCAAGGCTTCTTTACCCGGTTGAGGTACTTTTAAAACTGAGTAACAATTCCCTATGTGAATGTAAACCATTGGTGAATGACTGTTGGGGGCCTGTTACCTGGACTATCTGTAAAAGGGCATTGAATTTGCAATGCTTAAGCACGACGGAGGGTAAACCCAATGGCATCAAGGGTCAGCACCTTAAGGCTGCCCTTATTAATATTCATTCCTTGCACAAACATGCCCTAGATATCTATAACCTCCTAATTGATTCCCAACCTGACATCTTGTTTATGACAGAGACCCGGTTAAAGGAGGACTCTAACCCTGATCTGCAACTTGCTCCTACCAGACACATACGCCTTTATTCATGTAGATAGGAAGGAGAAACTTGGAGGGGGATTGCAATTGCATTAAAAAATATCTGAAATGTTAGACATTTCAGGTGGAGGAATTAAAGGATGCAGAAGCCTTGGGCTTCTCATTCTTGCCCTCACTCAAAACTCCCTGTCAGGGGTATTAATCTATCGTCCACCAGGGTATGCAGGTGATTTTATCAACTCACTTGAGCAAGCCCTAGCTCCTAAAATCATCAACTATGCAAACGTCCTGATTTTAGGAGATTTTTATATACATATGAATAAGGCAGATTCCTTCTGGATACTCTAACAGCCTTGGACCTCCCTCTGACCACCTCTGGTCCAAACCATGAGGCTAGACACATGATATATGTAATAATTTCTGACACGTCTATTGCCCTGGAAGCCCCTAAGAAAGAGGTGAGGTCGGACCACTTAATCCTATATTTTTCTTGGCCATTCCCCATCCATAAGATAGAGCCCGGAATGGCTACAAGTGGCCCGGTTTGTGCTTGGAATAAAATCGATATTTCAAAGCTAAAGGAATTTTTTGTTTCATCACTTCCCTGCCTACTGGGGGATATTGTAGGAGATACTCTGGCAGCAGACAACTGGCTTTTCACAGAAGCTGATAAGGTGGCTCTTCAAACGGTGTCCCAAAAAAAGGCCTCCACTTCGGCTTCCTGGTTTACTGTTGAGCTTATTGTAGAAAAACTATCATGCAAAAAGATTAGAAAGAATTTGGAGACGCCACTACAATAATGACGACAAAGTTCATTACAGGTTAGCTTTGAAATCCTATCATAACAATATTAAATTGGCAAGATGCAATCATTAATCAAAACTGATCAATGAGGCTAAGAACAGGGCAAAGGAAATGTTAAAGATTTTTTCACAGTTCTCTGATTACTCTGGGTTTGTGCCACCTTGTGAGCCGGATGCAAATTTGTGCAGCAAACTAAGAAATTTCTTTGAAGAAAAAATGGGAAAAATACAACTGAACCTGAATGCTCTAAATGTTGGGGTTTCTGCTGCACCCCTTAATGACTTCACAGAAGGTGGGGGATAAGCTCACCCGCTTTCTACCACCTTCAGAAGACACCCAAATAGACTGCTTTTTAAGCTGTAAATCTGGCTCCTCTTTAGACCCTTTTCCCCCCACATATCTTCCATAAGATTACTGATATAATATGTCCTACCTACCTGGACCTGTTCTCGGCCTCCTTGTGCTCAGGATCAGTGCCTAGCTCCTGTAAAAAAGCTAATGTAGTCCCACTTTTGAAAAAAAAAACTAATGCAGATCCAGCACTGCTTTCCAATTTCCGCCCTATATCTTTGTTTCCTGCTCCTTCAAAGATCTTGGAGAAACTGGTCAATATCCAGCTTTCTGAGTTATTGAAACTTCTAATGTGCTACACCCCTCACAATTGGGTTTTATACTCGGGCATAGCACGGAGGCAGCACTGCTGGAGATCTCTGGCTTATAAAGTGGAACCTAGATCCCGGTTACAACGTCGCGCTGGTTCTTTTAGATCCCGAGTGGCATTTGACACTGTATCTCACACAAATTTATTACATTGGCTTTCTGAAATTGGTGTGACTGGCTCAGCCCTCTGGATGATTCCATACCGCTCAGAAGCGAAAGCTCTACACTGTGGGTTCCCTAAGGGCTCCACACTCAGTCCGACCCTTTTTAATGTGTATATGTCGCTCCTTGCTGTGTTGGTGGAGTTGTTTAATTTCAAAATGTTTCTTATGTTGACAACGCAGTTATTGTTTTTCTACAATGGAACCTTGTCAGAAGCGAAGAGGTCTTTTACAGCCTGGATAAAACAGTCATGGATTGGCTCATTGCCAACAACCTTCAATGCAATACTGACAAAACTAAAATTCTTTTGTTTGGCCCTGACCCTCTGTCTGAATGGATGGGCTGTTGGCCCATTGAATACCCCTCCCCCCTCCATTCCCTCCCCGACAACTGGAGCCAGGAACTTGGGATACTATTTGAGGCCGGCCTGACTATGAAGCAACAGTTCCCCCCTGTAGTCAAGTCATATCTTTGGATCCTGTAAGCTTTGTGAAAATTATTGTTTTTACTTTCTTGGGATGCTCAGAAATCTGTAGTACAGGTCCTAATCCTTTCTCGTCTTGACTACTCAAACTCACTCTACCTCGGCTTTCCTGATTACCTGACACATCGCCCCCAAGTCGTGCAAAATACTGCAATTCGACTACTGTTTAAAATCCCAAAATGGTCGTCAATCAGTAGCGGTCGGTGGTGGGAGTTCCATCGGGCGCTGACGTGGGGCGGGGAGGGGCAGGGTTGGGGGTAGTAAACTACGGATTATGGCTGATTACAGGTAAGTAAACATATAAATAAATAAAACGAAGTTCTTTACGCGCGCTGCATCGCCAAATGCGATGCAGCGCGCGTAACGAACTTCGTGTTATTTATTTATATGTTTACTTACCTGTAATCAGCCATAATCCGTAGTTTACTACCCCCCGCCCCACGTCAGCGCCCGGCGGAACTCCCACCACCGACCGCTACTGTCGTCAATAACTGTTTTTCGCAGACAACTGACTGGCTTCCAGTCAAAAAAAGAGTGGTTTTTAAAGCACTTATGATTGCTTACCGTACGCTCCATGACTCGGGTCCTAAATACCTGAACATGAGGATTCGTGAATACTGCCCCCGAGACTCTTGCGCTCCTTAAACGCTAGACGCCTGACTGTCCCGCTCTTTAAGAAAAAGAGGCAAGGGGGCTCTTCTCTCTCCTTTCTGGTAACTGCTCTCTGGAACCAGCTCCCTCTCCAATGAAGAAACATTACGAATGAGACTGCCTTCAGAAAATTGTTAAATATACACTTATTTAGCAATTAATGCTCTCTGCACCTGACTAGCCGTGTTTAGCGCCGGGACACTCTGAGTAGCCGTGCGATTTAAAAGTGCCCTCATTTACTCATTCATTCAGCAGGACTGGGAACCAAAAGCAGCTCTGACAAATGGTCAGACCAGCTCTCATAGTGCACATAGTGAGTGAGTGCAGTGAGTGAGACTGACAACTGAAAGGATGAGTTGGGGGGGTTCTCTCTGCAAGACACGTTTGCAATAAATTACAAATGTGGTGCATTTTTTACAACACAGTTTTCATTATTGAACCTTATACAATCGTTGAATGGATGGATAGATATTGGAGAGAGGGCTGCAAGGCTAAATGAAAAGTTGGATGGGTGAGGAGTGTGTGGATGAATTAGTTCAAGAATTGAATTGATTGCAATGATTAAAGACTTTTATATATGCGGAGCAAACAGTCGGTGGGTGCTCTGGTTTTATTTTTAGTTTCTCCATTAAAGCATCACCTTTTCCAAACACTACCACCACCAATCCTTGTGAAACATGCATCGCCTTGCATCACAGTGCACTGATTTAGTGCCTCAAAGAATTAAACATAGAGCATTAAGCATTGATCTAAAATTGGCAAGAGAAAGAGATAACCATATAGGAGCCGAATTGCTCAATGTGAAACCAGGAATCAATTCCAGCTTCCACTTGACCATATTGTGTGGTCCTATGCAATTACTTTTTTCCCAGTGTCTCCTTTTCCTTCCTCACCAGATGAGAGCACTTAAAAAAGCATCAGTCCATTTGCATTTATGCAAATGAACTGATGCATCAATGCATCAGGGCATCAGTTTATGGAAGCCATGTGGATTCTCTCCAGAATACCTGCAGAGCAAGAAGAAGTAGGGGATGTGGTTGTCATGTGTGGGCAGTACTTATTAATCATGCAAACTACCTTTTTGCTTCATGAGAAAATGCTCAGAAACATCTAGGGGTAGCGATAACCAAGGTACACTCACAGGGCCTGATTCACAAAGGTAAACTTAAACTTTTGTGTAGGGTTTACTTTTGTTTTGAAATTCACAAACTCCAATTGAATAGTAAGTTTATGACAGCGGTTCTTGGTAATGCATTGTACTCTGTGCTGCAAGGCTGCGGCAGCTGGACGCAGCCCTGCAGCACAGAGTAATACTTTTTTTCTTTTCAAAAATAAAATCCCCAAACTGGATTTTCTTTTTGAAAAGAAAAAATACAATGCCCCCCTCACCATGGGAGTTTTCTCCTATGGTGAGGGAACATTATAACTATTTTACTGTTCCTTACCTGCAGGTTTTGCCTGCTGGTAAGAAACAATAAAAAATGACTACATATCCGTCGATCCAAACTTGACAGGCGGATATTAAGTCATTTCTCCGATGGCCCTTACTCCCCAGTGGCCACAGTGGAGGCAGAGTAGTCTCCGCCTTGGCCAAACTGAAGGTCTGCCCGCATTTAAATTGGGTGGGCTGAACTTCATATTGGCGATATGTATACTCCATTACCTTTGCAACAGAGTATACATGTCGCCAATATTTAAATCAGACCCTAAGTCTGCACCTGCCTGAAGAAAGCATAGTCTTTGGGACTGAAGTTCCATTTATTCTTCCTTTTGCCTGGAATAAGGGGAAATATCTGCCTAGGACAGTGAGAAGTGGCTGGCTAGACAAACAATGAGCCGGTGACAAGGGAACATTTTAGACCAGTGCTAGACAACATAATCCCAGCTGGAGCCTTCCCGTTCAAATACAAGAAAAAAGTCTCTGGACAAGCATAACTGGCATACCTGAGATTAAGTTAAGGAGATTAATTCTGCTGTAGAAGGGCATTGCCAGTACTAAAGGGTTAGGGAGGTAACTAAATTCAATTATACCAGATGAACGAGAGGTTCAATGACATACAAAACCAACTCTAAAATAGTTATGCAAAAATTGATGACCCAAATAAGTAATCCCACAATCCTGGTTTGAGTGATTTTAAACCCTTAAGGGCCACACGCATGAAGCATTTTTGCAGTCAGAAACAGCCAATCGAGCCATTTCTGACCGCAAAAATGCTATTATATGTGTACAAAAAACAAATTGCGATTCTGTAACATGTTACCGAATTGCAATTTGTGTTTGTGATTTTGTATTTGGAAGGGGCATGTTTAGGGTGTCCCTTCCAAATACCAAATCTGAATGGGATGTATGAAAGTTTTGCGACCGAATTACGGTCGCAAATCATTCATATTTTGCCAGCTCCTTGAAGGAGGTTGTAACCCATTCACAAAAGTGAAGGGGTCCCCATGGGACCCCTTCCCCTTTGAGAATGGAAAACAAATTTTTTTTAAGAGCAGGCAGTGGTCCCATGGACAACTACCTACTCTTGAAAAATGAAACTGCAAAGTTTATTTTTTTCTTTTTTAAACGTATTGCGTTTTCCTTTAAGAAAAGCAGGGTGCATTTAAAAAAAAAAACATAAAACGATTGCTTTATTAAAAAGCAATCCCAGACATAGTGGTTTGCTGAGCTGAGCAGGCCACCATCCCTGTGATGGCTGTGATTCCTAATAGGCCGCAAATTGCGACCTACCTTATTATTATGCATGAGGTAGGTCTATTCGCGACCCACCAGGAATCATACATTAGGAATACAGATTTTCTAATTGTGATTCAGAGAGAATCACAAATAGAAAATCTGTATTGTTAATGTTAGTACATCTGGCCCTTATTAGTGAAATAAAGCAGACAGCATCATTTTAGCAAAGGGATGTACACAGTTGCACAAAGGTGATGAATAGAATTGGTTACATTTATTTGAATCAACAGCAATGAACTAGTGTGGGGTTTGTTCCATATCTGCACTGTTACTGGAAGGGACCAACCATATGCCAATCAGTTTTAGCCCCATCCCAAATGTAACGGTGGGTCCCCAGTCACACCACAGATGATTCCTAGCAATCCCTACATCCTTTTCTGCCTCATTGGTCTTCATCATTGAGCTGCAGGTTGAGCTCCTTAGTCTGATAGGATAGGTGACATACTGGAAAGGTAAGAAGAGGGAAGCATTGGAAAGGAAATTCAGGAACCTACTTAAGACCGAACAGTTCAAACTAACTTTTGATTAAAGTACAGATTTGATGGTGGAAAGTAGAGAACACCGGATAGGGAATTTGTCCCTCTTCCTTTTGGACTCCTACTACCACTTGACTTGGGATTTTTTTTTATAGTCCTCTGACCTAATGTGAGGCTACACACATCTCTACACAAAAACACTCTGTTAGAAATGGGGTCTCTAGTTGGCAGAGGTATGCACCCTGTCCAAGTAGGGACCCACACTCTAGTCAGGGTAAGTGTAGTACACACTAAAAGTTTACCTGTTCTCACCCTCTGGTGTCGTGTAGTTCCTATAGTACCCATGCAGGACCTGCGCGTTTGGATAACATAAACTGTGGGATTGGCGGTAGACTGACTCTGTGCACCCCCACCGTGTATGTTAGCCGGATTTGCATTAGCTAGCTCACACTGCCACTAGAATCTCCTCTTATCGGGGAGAGATTAGTTTCTGGCAACCTTAGATCATGACAACCCTGATCCCTCAGAATCGTGGAAACAATGTACTACTTTTCGCTCAGTCACTCGTGCTTACTTATTCGGTTTGTCTCAGAGAGTTACACAGAATAAACAGTCTGGGCGTTTCAATAAGTATTTATTGAACAGTTGTTATTCTGGTGTAGAATATATGTGCTGCAGCAACCAGCAGACAATAGCAGAGATATATTATCAGCAGTACGATAAAAGTGATAGGATAGTTTAGTTCTACCATATTGCAATAATAATGGTTACATACATGAATATATAAAATGCATTATAAAAGTGCACGTACTCCTACGATGCCTAACTAGATGTACCTGAGTGTACCTAGCATGTGTGTAGGTCTAAAAGCCTAAGAGCCAAGAATCCTTCTAGGATTTAGTCGAACCCCATTACCTGAATAGAGAGAGTGTGGGACCCCGTCCTGGTCTCGAGTTGGACACCCCGCAAGGGCTGTGTTACACCGCTGTCAGCTGGAGCGACTGCATGCAGGAGCCTCAGCATCTCTGGTCAGTGTGTCAGCATGGAAGTCTCGGTTCCCTCTCTCTTACCGTGGCAAGATGTGGTGTATTTATACCCTAAAGTGTCTCGTCCCTCAGTATGGTTTGTATTGGTCTTTTTTAGACATGAGGAAGACGTCAGGGGTGAACTTTGTACATATATATTATGTGGGAGATGTAGCTGGTAAATGCTCATGCATAATTTATGAGTACATTGTAGGCCTGTGTTTGGGAAAAACCCTGCAGTGTTCTAACCATAGACTAGATAGCGTTCAACCCTCAGAGCTCGTTGTGTACTGTAGGGAACTAATGTAGGTGAAAGATCATGCCTATATTAGGGCATAGAAGATCATGACCATAATAGGGCATAGACGATCATGACCAAAATAGGGCATATACGAGTATGACCATAATAGGGCATATGCGAATATGACCATACACGGCATATATGAACGCGTCTATATTAGGACCTCTATATGAAACATAACACCCACTCCACTTTCGAATTGGATGACAATGACCATACTTAAAATCCGGATAATTTGAAAATTCTCTTAAAAACAGCTAAAAACATAGTTTAAAAAGACATTTAAAAATGATTAAAAAATGTTAAAAGTCAGCTATTCTTTAGTTGCCACTTGAAAAAGTCAATTCTGTCTCACTTATAAAAGTTGCATTACTACAAGCAGAAGAAGGCCATTCTTTCTCAAGTGAAAGTGTCAATTTAGGGAATGTTCCAAATTTAGTTCGTTTATTTATGAAACGAAGTGGAGAAGCCGAATTCTTTCCCAGGACACGATGAGCGAATTCCAGATTAAGTGTCCTGGCTGGGAGATACAGCATTATCGGTGTTAGCTACTGCAGACGACAAATCCAACGCCTCACAGAGAACGTCAATCGCACATAGATGGAATTCAGCACTGCAAAAGTTGGTGCTGCAGCAGCTTGTGCAGCAGTTGTTACCTGAGTGCCTGTGGAGGAGCCACCTAACCCAGCAGGAGCAAACGGCACCTGTGGATTCTCAAGGAATGCGTTCATCAGAATTGGAAGACGCTGGGGACAACGCAGAGCATGGGCCTTTAGGGGGTCCAGCATAGCATCCATGTCCGGAGGCGTATCTGATGGAAACGTTAGACAGAGATCCAACGTGCATTCTTCTCTGCAGAACAGGCATCGAAGAACAGGTAAGATGCAGTCCACCCAGACTGGTCTAAACGATAGAAACCAAGAGGCGTTCAGTTCTCTTAGGCAAGGTATACCCAGAAGCTGCACCATGCGTTCACGGTATTTCCGCTCCATGAGTACGTTCGCCATTTCCTCGGAAATTAGGCCGTCCATTGCGTAGCAGTAATATTACAATCAGGACTCCTGCAATTAGGAACTGGATAAGCAGGAGACCTCCAAACACGCTTCCCAATACGGAGTGTATAAAATTTGGGATTACTCCGAGGACTGTCTGAAAGGTGCTTAATAGTCCTGACCCTATGGTCTTAAATAGGTGTACAATACCGCTCGTATCAGACATGTTAAAGATACGACCCACCATTTCTGCGAAATGAAAGGGGCAGTTTGTACGTATAAGCGCCTGTATCTCAGTCGAGGTCCTTGCAACTTGAAGTTCAAAGGTTTCTCGAGCGGAGGTTAAGGGCACGGGTTGCTGTAAAAGCATGGCTTTCAGTCTGCTCAAAGTATCAAATTGTATAAAGGAAACATTCAACAAGGCCATAACGGCGCCTCCCTGACTGTGTTCAGTGGCGGAAACAATACTTGCATACAGCAAGTAACCCTGGAGCCCGGAAGCATCCCACAGCAACCTTGATCATTTAGCATCAAGTAACTCCATTCGAGAGCAGCTGGAAAACCGGCGTGATCATGGCCGCTGGGGTCCCTGACATGTGACAAGATAGATTCGCTACCGAACCACTACATGCTCCGTGCAGAGAAATATCCTGACACATGAGAGAACCGCTTAAAGCGTTCTTGCAGTTTGTACCACTCAGAAACACTTCTCGATCCCCATTCCGGCATCGATATCTTTATGGTAACTCCCAAGTTTCCTTAATGTAACCCTTACCCATTTTTTCATATTTTCCTGCCTGCCTTTGCTCAAGGCAATATTAAAACTGAAACGTAGTGACCGGCAGAGTGATTTGGCCATGAATTAGCCATTCAGTTGATGGTAATTCGGCTACAGTGAATGGTAACCTTCCCAGTTTCTCAATACGCAGCATTGTATATTTGGCTCCCCTTTGTGCCATTACTGTCTGTTTATCAGTTAGACTGTATTCTGAAAACAGAGACGTGGTGTTTATAAAACGCCAGGGCACATAGCCTGCATGCAAAGATTGCAGCGTCCAGCTTAACATCATAATAGAACGTAACTGTGATTGCCCGTTTTGTAACAAGGCCAGATCTTGTTCTAATATGTCAATTGCCGAAGAGACAATGTTGCCTAAGGAGTAAATCCTGGAGGTCAAAGTTGTTAACCCATTATCCACTACAGCTAATGCCTTCTCTAGGTTAATACGGTCTATTTCCCGTATTCTTTCTACGGTCTCCTGTTGGGATATTTTCCAGTTTTCATTATAATAGGCATAAATGCCAGCATATATGAAACGTTTCTGACATGTTTTCCTTGGGCCTGACAAGAAATCCCTAAGGTCCACATCAGGTGTGAGTAAGGTCAAGTGATGTTTTACTTCTGTGAGTTTTGAGGTCTCTAGCCAATCAAGGCACAACTTCCCAACACTATAGGATGTCACTACCCCTGGGTGTTGTCTCTGTACATAGCGTGTATCTGGCCTCCTGATACTAAACCCCTCGGTTATACCTAGGAATCTCTGTTGACATGTGTTTGTGTCAATGGGCCAAATCAACCATTCTGTCCAATTGGGATCTGACCTGTTGTACTGGAGAATGTCATCTAATCCTACCCCATGTATAGTTGAATTCTGCCCCCACCCATCTGTGATGGTGCTGGAAACCCAGGTGTGTTCATTTCCTTGTTCTTGGCTAGTCCAAGACAGGATGTCTGTTGCACAGTGTCATTTAGAAATATCATCTGCTGTTAAATGAGGCATGCTCTAAAAAGTGCTTCCGTTCCCTGGACTTGCCAGTCCCTAGAACCCCAGATTGATTTTAAATTTATAGTGTCCTTCCATAGGTCGAAACCCTGTGTACACAACTGGGCCATAAAGGAAGTAGAGTAAATCTGTTTGGTGTTAGTCAAGATAATTTTCTGTGCTGATGTTGTTGCCACTTTGTAATAAAATGACTTCGGGTCAGATGTATTAAACCCTGAAAAGTATGTGAATTTCTGTGCAAAAGTTTGCGAACTACCTTTTGGAGGTGTTGGGCAGTGTTCCCACTGGTGGTATTCAAATACATTTCTAGGTGTTATAGATTTGTGCAAGAAATGATGACCATAATGTTGGTAACAGTACAATGTATCATAGTCTGAAGTACCTTCTAACATTTCATTGTCCGGAAATGCTGCAGTTCTTTCTAAATCAGACATCATATTATTCAAAGTTTCAGTGTCCCAATCATCAGACAATGTACTGGAGGTAATGATATCACTTAAAGAAATTTTAAATACATGTTTAAGCTTTAACCCGTTCCATGCTCATGACGAGCTCAGCTCGTCATGTGTCATGCTGGGCGTGTGCTCATGACGAGCTGAGCTCGTCATGACCACGCCCGCGATTGGAATGTCCAGCACCTGGCTGGAATTCCTGCCGCAGGCAAGCGGTTAAAAGTTCAGTCGGACCGAATATATCGAAATCAATCTTGTCCCATACTATACCGTCCGGTATAGGAACTGCTCTGATGTTCACTGAAGACAAGTCTCTTGGTTCACGATGTGAAGCCGGTGTGGCTTTAAAATCAAATTGACTCTTTGGGCTGAAGAGCTCTGCTGGAGATATCGTCCATTAATAAGCATACTAAAAGTTATTGTTAAACCTAGCCAGAAAAGAAAAAATAGAATCCCAGTGCTATACCATAGTTCTATCCAAGGTGACACCAGGTAAGTCTTTCTAAAAAGGTGCAAAAAGTCAATGAGTTTCTGTTTGTGTGATTTTTTGGCAGACGTCGTTTCCGGCTCGCTTGGATCCAGTGAAAACGTATCAAAGTTCATGAAATAGCCAGAAGCAGTTCGATCAATTGTTGGAATTGCATTGGGATTTGTTGAAATCGGATTTTGCTCTTGACGAGGAATGTTGACGTAGACGTCTGTAGGCGGTCTTATTGCAACTTGGTTGTTAAGTTGATTTTCTTCTTGAAGTTGAACTTCTTGTTAAAGTGGAACGATTTCCATAGCATTGTTGCTTAGTCCTTCATTCCGTACAGGTGGCTCTTCAAACGTGATGAGTCTTTCTGTGGATTGTAGCGAGAGGAGGGCGTCTGCTACTGTGGAGTCCACGAGGCCTACTGTTTAGTATCGACCACATAGTGTGGTTTGATTAAGTTGATTGAGACAAATCTTTTCTCCTTTCTCCCGGCAAGAGGCGACAGAAGTACAGTTGTTGT
Organism: Calotriton arnoldi; assembly: GCA_963921515.1. Classification (NCBI taxonomy): domain Eukaryota; kingdom Metazoa; phylum Chordata; class Amphibia; order Caudata; family Salamandridae; genus Calotriton; species Calotriton arnoldi. Next base: position 1,081,652 of record CAWUFW010004747.1, on the reverse strand, counting down.
GCCTTGGATTGCTAGGACCAGTACAGCTGTTCTGTAGGATGGTCCGAATTCTTTCTTGTCTGCAATCTTCTCCCTGACCAGATCCCCAACTTTTGGGATCCAGACAGGTCTTGCCGTTACTGCCTTGACTTCCTCGGTGGCGGTCTGTTTTAAGTGGACGTTGCTTTGTTGTGTCCTGGATTCATTTAGATCCTGTAAAACAGCCAAACGATCATGGATATCAAATGGTTTTTCATCCGCCACTGCACTTTCACAATCAAGATCAGGTACCCACATTCTTGTCCCAAATAGGACCTCGTAAGGAGTGACACCCCCTAGAGAGCTTCTTGGCTGGTTGTTAATTGCTCTTTGAACCCCATAAAGGTGACTGACCCAACTACTGCCCTTGCCTAATACCCTAGCTGTTAAAGATTGCTTTAAGTCACGGTTTTTCCTCTCCACAACCGAATTTCCCTCAGGATGGTACAGAGAGGAGTACCGCAATGCTACGCCCATTCCTTCCATCGCCTCTTTGTAAGCCCGAGAGCTAAACGCTCGGCCACGGTCAGAATGTAACGTGCCAACTGCGTATGTGCCGATAAAGACTCGCAAATCTTTTATAACAGTTCGAGCGTTAGCCGAGCGCTGAGGCCAGACCCATAGGAATCTAGAGCAGGAATCCACTGCAACCATGATATATTTTTTCGCCCCATCCGTTTGTAGGGGTCCGCAGTGGTCCAAATACACACATGCGAGAGGTTTGTCTGATTTTAGTAATGGTGTCTGTGCTGGGCGTGCTACGGTGGAGCCTTTCATCTGCTGGCAGATGTCGCACTTTAAGACATAGTCTTTGGTCTGCTTTGTTAACCCTGGCCACCAGTAGCGCTGTTTCAGAAAAGAAATAGTCGCTGTAACGCCTGTATGCGCAGAACCCAAACCCTTGTGTGCTGCTAGAATTAAGCCTTGCCTACGATCCATATTTGGTATTAATCTATCCCCCACTCCAGGAACCTGAGCATATGGAATGTTTTGTGCATCTAACTTGTAGGAGTACTTGAGTGGAAATTTTTTAGGTACTGCTGTGCTGCCTTTGCGTGAAGCATTGACAGCTACCAAAATCTCGCTGTCTATTCTCGTTTTTGAACGAGTGATTGCAGCTACGGACGCTGTGCGTACAGCCCCCTTTGCGGCTTCATCAGCCAATGAATTCCCTTCAACGTGAACGCCATCACGCTGATGACTCAGTGTATGTATCACGTGAGCCCTTGGTAGTTAGTTTCTCAACTCCACTACCTGTTCCCATAGCATTTTATGCTTAATTGTGTCACCTTTTGCGTCTTTAAACCCGTTTTGTTCCCAATTATGTAAATATTCATTGTACGACTGTACACAGTAAAAGGAATCACACACAATTAGTGTGGGGAATTCGTGTTCCGTATTTACAAGTGCCAGTATTAGTGCTTTTAATTCTGCCAACTGAGCCGTGCAGTCTAGAGATTGCGTTTTAGTGAAACTTGGATGGAACTTTCCATCGCGCATGCGACCTTTAACAATCGCACACGCTGCCCTGTAAACTTGCTTACTCCCTATGGCCGGTTGAGCAGATCCGTCAGTGTAAATAATGTATTCATACTGATCTAGAGGCAAAATCTCATTTGGTAGAGGATATTCTTGTTCGTATTGCAGAAATGCTTGTGTTTTTAAACTTGGATCAAATCTGTATTCAACATCCGTTGCAGTAAGAGAATTAGCCCATTGTATCCATCTGGGATGTAAGGCTTTCGTATTTGGAATGCTAGCCTTTGTAACAGCCTCTAAAGCTGGTACTGGGGTCACGACTATTATGTGCTTTCCCTGAGCCAGAGCTCTTTTTCTTGCTATAGCGGTCTGCACTGCTGTCAAGATTTTTTCTGTTGAAGTGAAACGCATCTCTGCGTTTGTGTACAGGTGTGATTTGTATGCGATTGGTACCGTTTCGCCTTCATTGAAAGTTAAATAAGTGTACCCGCATTGACCCACTATTACTCGGATCACTAAGTTGCGTACGTTTACGCGTGTCTGTAAATGTTTTGAAGCTATCATGTCTTCCTGTAGTGAACGTAGGATATTTGTATGTTCCTGTGTCCATTGTCTGACTGAAAAATCAGGTTTTTATTAAGTTGTAGAAAGGTTTTACTCTTTCTGCGTAATCCAAAATGTATGTTCGACCAAAATTTAGGAATCCCAGAATTGATTGTAAATTCTTTAATGATTTTGGAGGTTGGAGCAGCGCACACTTTTCTAAAAAGTTAGCCGCTAGGCTTTTTCCTTCACTTGACAGCTCATACCCTAAGAACAGGACATTGAGATGGGCAATTTTTGATTTTTTGAAATTAAATTTATAGCCCTCAGAGGCGAATCCCATAATAATGGTGCTCACCATGGTCAAGTGCCTCGGTAAGTCATCGTCCGTCAGATAAATATCATCTACATAGGACAATGCTTCTTCATCCAAAATTTGGAGTAACTCTGTTACCCTTGCTGAAAACAACCCTGGGCTATTCTTATACCCTTGGGGCAAACGAAAAAATTGCCATTGAGTCCCTAGCGCTGAGAATGCGGTCAAATACCTGCTTTCAGGCGCTATATTTCGGCAGAAAAATCCATTTGAGATATCAAGTGTTGTTTTGTATTTTTTCCGCAAAATGTTATTAATTAATGCGGCACTGTGTGCATTTTGAACTGCAAATGTCTTTGTGCAAGTGTTTAAATGTCTGTAATCTAAAACTAAACGATATGTGTTGTCAGGTTTTAATACAGGGAACAAAGGATTGTTCATTGGTGAGGTGCAATTTTCTATCACCCCTTGGTATTCTAGTTGCTCTAGGATCTCCCTGACTTGTTTTTTAGCTTCTTGCTTTATAGGGTATTGCCTTTGAGCATTTGGGGAAACTTTTAACGGGATCACGTGGTGTTTGAATCCTCATCCCACCCAGCATGATTTTTGTACAATGCTGGAGCTAGGGCAACCGCCCACTCCTGCGCATATGCATGTTTTAAATGTATGGGAACGAGGTCGGAAAATGCTGGAAAAATTACCTTTTCTCCCTTAGGGCACTCCATGACGAATGCTGGCAGCCAGTCTTGCTCTGCTAATAGGATGTCATATCCAGATGACAGATTTTTGCAAAATAGACCTTTAACCTTCCTGGGCTTGTCCCCCTCCATCCGGAGTGTTATCTCCAGGCGCGGTCGGTGGTAGGAGTGCCGGTCGGGCGGTGACGTGGGGCGGGGGAGGGGTGGGGTGGGGGGTAGTAAACTACGGATTAAGGCCTAATACAGGTAAGTAAACATTTAAATAAATAAAACGAATTTCGTTGCGCGCACTGCATCGCATTTGGCGATGCAGCGCTCTAACGAAGTCGTTTCATTTATTTAAATGTTTACTTACCTGTATTAGGCCTTAATCCGTAGTTTACTACCCCCCACCCTGCCCCTCCCCCGCCCCACGTCACCGCCCGACCGGCACTCCTACCACCGACCGCGCCTGGTTATCTCATGTAACTTATGTGGGACACTTACCCGAGTATCAGGTGTTTCCACCGTGATATACTCACTCAACTCCGCTGTCACCAGAAATTCCTTCAGGTTCTGGCGAGCTATTGTTACTTCTGCCGTGCTGTCTAGCATCGTCAGAGCCCATTCCCCGTTCAGAAGCTGTGTCCTCAGAATTCTGGGCATGTCTGATCTTGAGACCTGTTACCTTCTTCTTTTTGAACTGAGGTTTTTGTTTTTGTTTATCTTCTTTTTTAGGTGGGTAGTCCGCAGCGCATTGCGTGTCTATGGACTTTGTACGCTCCTCTGACCGTCCTTCCCTCTCAGAGTTTTTTGATGAACCCAGAAAGGAACGAGAGGAACGTGTATCAGTATCCTGATACCTGTCAGGTTTTTTAATATTATCCCTATTCCGGAGGTTATACCTCCTTTCAGAGGGCTCCTGTTGAGGAGACCTGCCTCTGGATTGAGATCTACTGTCTTTAGACTTTTGTTGTTTTTTATTTTCCCGCTTCTTTTTAGAAGAAGTAGGTGTCTGCTTTGTAGTATCCTTTTCAGTACTGCCCACCAGTTGTGGTTTTAATGCCTTCCCACCTAGACTGTCTCTGCCTAGTTCTGCATATGCAATTTCAATTATTTTGGGTAGTTTGTGTGGTTGATCTACTGGACTGAACTCCCTTAGGCGTTGGCGGATCACCACTGAAGCTGCTTCTCCCTCAATGTTAGCTAGTATAATGGCTGATACCTGTTCGTAGTTACCTAGTAACTTCATCCCTAAGTTAAGGGCAGGCTCTGCTCCGTACTCATTTTGTATCTGTCTCATTACATCAGGTACTACTGCTAATGACGGGATACCATGCGTTCTGGTATATATGGCAGCAAAGACTGTACCCCAAGAGGTGCAGTCCTCTACTTGTGGTGTGATCCCCATGGGCAAGCAGATTGTTAGTATTCTGTGTTTATCACGGGTGGTAGTATTCGGGAATACCGCCTCAAGCTGAGTTATTTTCTGAGCTATCCAGAATGGTATTTGTTCGCGTTTTGCAGGCATTTTGCCCATTACCGCGTGTAATGTTTGAGGAGTAATTTTATTTCCTGTACCCTGAACTGGAGTACTATTTGCTGCACCTGGTGCAGGTTGGATTGTTAAAGTCCTCATGACAAATTGTGTCAGATTTCTGTAGATTTTAATTAAATCTGTGTGTTGTATGAGTAAGTCTGGCTGTGGCATTGTGTCAATGTTAGGGTGCGGTGTGTAAGCCGCTAGTATTGGCCATGTGGCCCCATCTCCTCAGAGTGGGCCTAATCTTACTCTTCCTCGTACGTGGGGTAGGGCGCCATTAAACCAGTAATAATGTTCCTGGTAAGTGAGTGGAATCTCTATGTCCTCAAACGGACAATATTCCCGTGGTGCATCTCCTTCTATATAGTAGTGAAATGTCTTTGTTATTGCATTTGCTGCTGGGAATGTAACCCATGAATAGAATTCCTCTGTTTTGTTTGATTCATGTGCCTCAATCACGAAAACTACAATGCCACCCTTAGCTTGTAAACCATTTTCTAATAGTCTTAGGGTGACTGTCCTTCTGAATTTTGGTGCAATCTGTATTGCATCCGCAGGATCTTCTCCTTCTTCTGAAAAATTCAGTTCAACTCTGTCTGCCCTTACCTCGGTATCAGACATGTTTAGAGGAAGAAGTGTTCCCATGGAACTAGGATAAGGTGTTATGCACAATTTTTAGGAACACTATGACCTTTCAAGCTGGAAGAACCAACAGCCAATAAATAGTATTTTCGTACTACTCAGCTGCGGCGGATTTTGTGCCCACCCACTCCAGACGTCTCTGGGGTTTTGTGAGTAGGTTCTCTGAGAATAGCACGACTGAACTACTCAGATTCTACTGTTAGATAAGTACCCAACCAACGTTGGTGGCGCCATGTTGTGTAGTTCCTATAGTACCCATGCAGGACCTGCGCGTTTGGATAACCTAAACTGTGAGATTGGTGGTAGACTGACTCTGTGCACCCCCACCGCGTATGTTAGCCGGATTTGCATTAGCTAGCTCACAGTGCCACTAGAATCTTCTCTTATGTGGGAGAGATTAGTTTCTGGCAACCTTAGATCATGACAACCCTGATCCCTCAGAATCGTGGAAACAATGTACTACTTTTCGCTCAGTCACTCGTGCTTACTTATTCGGTTTGTCTCAGAGAGTTACACAGAATAAACAGTCTGGGCATTTCAATAAGTATTTATTTAACAGTTGTTATTCTGGTGTAGAATATATGTGCTGCAGCAACCAGCAGACAATAGCAGAGATATATTATCAGCAGTACGATAAAAGTGAAAGGATAGTATAGTTCTACCATATTGCAATAATAATGGTTACATACATGAATATATAAAATGCATTATAAAAGTGCACATACTCCTACGATGCCTAACTAGATGTACCTGAGTGTACCTAGCATGTGTGTAGGTCTAAAAGCCTAAGAGCCAAAAATCCTTCTAGGATTTAGCCGAACCCCATTACCTGAATAGAGAGAGTGTGGGACCCCGTCCTGGTCTCGAGTTGGACACCCCGCAAGGGCTGTGTTAGACCGCTATCAGCTGGAGCGACTGCTTGCAGGAGCCTCAGCGTCTTTGGTCAGTGTGTCAGCATGGAAGTCTCGGTTTCCTCTCTCTTACCGTGGCAAGAAGTGGTGTATTTATACCCTAAAGTGTCTCGTCCCTCAGTATGGTTTGTATTGGTCTTTGTTAGACATGAGGAAGACGTCAGGGGTGAACTTTGTACATATATATTATGCGGGAGATGCAGCTGGTAAATGCTCATGCATAATTTATGAGTACATTGTAGGCCTGTGTTTGGGAAAAACCCTGCAGTGTTCTAACCACAGACTAGATAGTGTTCAACCCTCAGAGCTCGTTGTGTACTGTAGGGAACTAATGTAGGTGAAAGATCATGCCTATATTAGGGCATAGAAGATCATGACCATAATAGGGCATAGACGATCATGACCAAAATAGGGCATATACGAGTATGACCATAATAGAGCATATGCGAATATGACCATATACGGCATATATGAACGCGTCTATATTAGGGCCTCTATATGAAACATAACACTGGTAGCTTGGCACAGAGTAGTCAGGCTAAACTAAATAGGCAATGTGTAAAGTAATCCACACCAGATTAGAAAAATAATCGATATTTATCTGAGGAAAACAAGACCAAAGTAACAAACACCCAAAATACACAAGTCAAGATATGATTTATTTAAGTATAAATCAAAAATGCAGTGCTTAGAAGCCTACTGTGGGTATCTGGTTGCGATTCAGTACCTTGGCAGCATTGGACCAAGGACATGGCGTTGGAAACCAAGATGCAGCGTAGTGGAGGTGAGGCATCAGTGTTGCAGATGAGGAGTTCCTTAAGGTGGTGCAGGGTCGTTAAAGCTTTTGCCGCTCTGGGATGATGCATTGCACAGAGGAGGTGATGCATCGGTTGCGGGTGCGAGATCTCAGGTCCAAAAGGCGATGTGACATTGAGGCAGCATCGATGTCAAAAGCCTAAAACGTCAATTCCTCGGTGTCGAAGTCGAACTCCTGGGACTAAGGCGATGTGCTGATCGGGAGTCACACAGGGTCTGGGATGCGGCAGAGTTGGGACGGGGCACCACAGACATCGGTGGCATGGTATCGAGCCTCGCGCTGCCATGGTTTTTCGAAGGCACTGCGGCAAGGTCAGGGTGCATTGAAGTCGAGGTCATGGTGCCGCACACTCGGCGAGTGGTGTCCACGGCTTCGGTGCAGGCAGCGGCGATGTGTCGATTTCGCAGAAAGGCGCCGGTTGCGACTGACGCTCGGGGTCAAGGCATCGATTTTCTTGGTCTGCAGCACAAAATTCACCTCCAAGGGCTCAGGACTGGGCTTGGCACCGCTTGGCAGGTCAGGACTCCCAGCTGAGGAGCCCAGGTGCTTGTTGCAAGATGCAGGTGAAGTCTTTGATATCCTTGAGAATTCAGCAACAGGAGGCAAGCTCCGTCAAGCCCTTGGAGAACCTTTGGAAAGCAGGATGCAGAGAGTAAAGTCCAATCCTCTCACTCCCAGGCAGGAAGCAGCAGGCAGCAGGCCAACACAGCAAAGCAAGCAGCAAAGTGTCAGTCCCTCCTGGCAGCGTAACAGCTCTTCTTCCAGGCAGAATGTCCTTAGCCCAGAAGTGTTCTGAGTATATGGTGTCAGAGGTCCAGTGCTTATACCCATTTCAGCCTTTGAAGTAAGGAGACTTCAAAGAAAGGTCTTTGTAGTGCACAAGACTCTGCCCATCATGGACATGACTACAGATACACTGCATGGGAGTATGCAGCTCTTTGTGTGGGGACAGGCACAGCCCTATTCATGTGCAAGTGTCAACTCCTCCCACCACTCTAGCTCAGGAGGTCCTATCAGCCTGGTGATGGGTCATCGGGATATGCAGGGCACACCTCAACTCCCTTTGTGTGTGACTGTCTAGAGTAAATTCACAAAGCCTAACTGTCATCCAAACCAGACGTATATTCTAGGGACAGTCAGAGGCACAGAAAGGTTAAAGTAAGAGAATGCCAACTTTCTAAAAGTGGCATTTTCAGATCTGCAAATTAAAAACCAACTTCACTAGAATATGTGTTTTAAATTGTGAGCCTAGGGATACTAAACTCCAATTTTCTATCTGCTCCCAATTTTAAGATACACTTGAAAAAAGGGTTACAAGGCAGCTCCAATGTAACCTATGGGATAGGTAGGCCTTGCTATAGTGAAAAATGAATTTAGCAGTTTTTCACTGCCAGGACATGTAAAACTCAAAAGTACATGTCCTACCTTTTAAATACACTGCACGCTGCCCATGGGGCAGCCGAGGGCCTAACGTAGGGGTGCCTTACATGTAGTAAAAGGGAAGGTTTGGGCCTGGCAAATAGGTGAACTTGTCACACACAAACAGAGGGCCTGAAGGAGGTTTAAGGACCAGCGTGGGCTCACTCCCCACTAATCATATTCAACTCACAAAGAGCCCACGGGTCCAGAGTATAAAACTACTGAGTATGTGGAGCACATATACCAAACACCAAGATAGGGACAGAGTGGAGCGGGGAAGGTATCCATTTTTAAGGACGGTTCCCCTCACACACCTGAGGTGTCATGCTTCATCATAGGGGTGCCTCCTCGCATCAAGAACCTGGTCTTGGCACGGGCTACAACCCCCTCTCTATGAGGGAGGAGCTCAGGGATGTTTTTTCAATTTGAGCACATGGGTTGTACTAAAAACCCTATGTGAGCGTGGTGTGTGAATGAATGTGTTGTGCAGTGCTAGCGTGAATGTGAAAGTGAGTTAAAACTGTCTACAGAGCTAGCTATCAGAAACTTTATTCAGCTACCCTGTGACAGGATTAAAAACAATAAGCTGGGTAATGAGACTGTCAGAATTCAAGACAGCTACATTAACAAGATCAACATGTTTCGGCCTTTAGTGACCTATCAAAGTGTCTTGGCCTTCATCAGGATCAGAGAAACAGCTACTGCAACATGTAAATGTGAAAAAGAAATTGGGAAAAACGGTGATGTATACTGAACCAGAGATTCGTGTGTTCAGTGAGTTCACCGCTAGGACCTATAGTGAGACAAAAAAAATAAAGAACACCAATGGTGCAGGTGCTAGGTTATGCCACATTCAGATCAAATTGCCTTTAAAATACCCAGTTCTGGGTAAAGACACAATTATAAGTATTATGACATTGGTACAAGGCGGCACTTACCTATTTAGGTTGATATAGTTACCGCTTCTGTCCGGGGCTATTTTAGCCAAAGGTACGTACGCTAACCCAACCTGGAGAGGAGAATAGGTGGTGTTAGTGAGGGAGAGAGAAAGGAAAAGAACAAAGATCCGACAGAGCTCGGATGTTCATTGGTCAGAAAGGGGCAGGCAGAGGGCGTTAGTTTGCTCAAACAGCAGTACCGACATGGCCAGGAGTATACTTTAGTGAAGAGGTGCTCATAAGAGAGCTGTGTACAGAGTGGAGACAGGGAGAAACTCATTCTGCATCAATGTGATCTGTCAAAGCAATGTATTGTGGGGTCATGACGCGCCACAAAACCCCCTTCGTGTGACCGGGGGTCAGACTGCAACCACCCAAATGTGGACACATAGAGAAACCCAGAGAGGCTGCACCTAAAAGGACCAGTAATAGCTTATGCGCGCCGTTAGGGAGGGAGAAACCAAACGGAACTTAAGGCAGCGTGTGCGCGCCCTGGCAAAAGTTCAGGGAACAACGGGTGCCTCCGTATGGGTAGAAGCCCCGAAGTGGGACAATTGAATGGCGGACTCGCGGTGCTTGACGCGGGTCTGGAGGGGCGTGTTTAAGGCATGTGAAGCGCACAGGTAACATGGTAGCCGGCTCTCCCTTGTGGGAGCCTAACAGACAAACAAGGGTATGGGGCGCAGGAGGACCCTTGTCAGGAAGTTCGTGAATCGGCAACTGCCTGGAGGGTGCGAGCAAGGCTGAGATAGTCGCGCCACCGGGTCAAAAAGACAAAACAAGGTGATGGTCCCTGTCTAAAAGTCTGTGGCACGGCAGCAGCCTGGAGGATGCGGGTCGTGGCTCGAGCAAGCCTGGGATGGTCGCACCACCGGGGCAATAATCGCAAAATAACATACCGCTCAGATGTAGCGGGGTCTCCTGGGCGAGCGTCATGCTGGCAGGATACGCTGTGAGATTAAACACGCCGTTTATAACGGCGCATCAACTTCCGTTGAGACAGACCGGGGTACTTGGGAGTTGTAGTTTGGAAAAAGCGCGCCTAGGGAAATGTAGTCCCATTATGGGTGCTAGGTCAGAGGAAAAGGAACCCTCGCTGACATGTCGGCGAGGAGCACTGAACTGGGGGTAAAACTCAAAGGGGTGGGCTGGTCCAGAAGGAGCCAGCTTATAAAAGGTCCACGGTTGGTGCCGATGGTCGGCGTTATGACACAGTGGGTCACGAAAACAGTCAGCTCGGGCTGTGTAGTTAATTGAGCAAAGATGTGTGTCGCACTGCCTGATGGTGCATTAGGGAGATGACACAGTGCATACACGGAGACGGTCAGTTCAGGCTGTGGAATTGAAAGGGCAGACATGGGTATAGCACTACAAGGGGGTGCTTTCGGGAGTGCAAAGTCAGGGGAAGTGCCTGTTACAACGCGCTAGAGGTGGAAGTTGCGCTAGCGACATGAGTGAAAACAGGAACCAAGGCACCTGCCAGTGGCCCTGTGGCGGGGCATGATGGAGCCGCAATCAGCTGTCAGGCGCAATGGCAAGGTGGCATACTAGGTCAGGGCGAGCCATGGGATATCATCATTGAGTCCCGCATTGGATGTATTAAGTCTGAAGACCCAACGCTGCTCTACCCTAAGGAGTCGTAGGGCAAGGTCAGGTGTTAAGGCGCCAAAGTTGGGTTTGTCCAGTACTGTCCATGTTAGTGAGTCTGCCTGGTGGTGCATCTCCAAAAAATGTTTGGTCAGTCGCGTATTTTGTTTGGAATATCTATTGGTGCTCTTATGTTCCTGTATGCGTATGCGGATTTTGTGTGTAGTCATTCCCACATATCTAAGCCCGCAGGGGCAAGTGATAAGGTAAATGACCCTCTCACTGTTGCAATTTGTGTGGTGCTTTAGCTCCCATGGTCTGGTGGTGCCTATATCTATGGTTTTCGTGGCATGAGTCTGAGCACAGACTGAACATGACCCACAGGGAAAATGACCTTGCACAGATGGCAGATGCCAAAGGGTGTTAGGTTTCTGTGTACTCCTTAGTGACAGTCTTGTGTGTACTAAGGTGTATCTGAGGTTCGTGCTACGTTTAAAAGCAAATAGGGGTTTCTGTATTGTGTGTTGACCTTTGTTAAGGATGTTCCAATTCCGCAGTATTGACTTTTTCACTGTGTTTGAGAGAGAACTAAAGGTGTTGACGCACACCAGCCTCGTTTGTGTGGGTGTGTTCGATGGATTATCCAGTAGAGCGTCTCTGTAGTTATTTAATGCGCGTTTGGCCGATTTCTTGACTAAGGCTTTAGGATAGTGTCTATCAAGAAGGTTATTTCTTAGGGTCTGGGCGTGTTCTTTGTATTTGTCAGTACTTGAACAATTACGCCGCAGCCTAAGAAATTGGCTGAAGGGAAGATTCTCACGCAGCGATTTGGGGTGGTAGCTTTCGTACTGAAGTAAAGCATTTTGAGCTTTAGGTTTGGTATATAGTTCGGTTTCTAGCTGGCCACCTGATGGATAAATGGAGAGGTCCAGGAAAGCAAGTTTTTCTTTGCTATATTCACATGTGAACCTGAGATGGTCATTGCAGGTCTTGAGCCAATTATGAAAAGTGTTGAGGGTCGTCTCATCGCCTCTCCAGACCACAAGAATGTCATCTATATATCTCTTCCAGAGATGGATGTGGGTCTGGAAGGGATTGTTAGATGATAGGATGACCTCCTCCTCAAACACGTGCATAAAAAGATTCGCCAGACTCGGCGCAAAGGTGCTTCCCATGGATGTACCAGACACCTGGAGATAGAGTTGTGTTTCAAAGAGGAAAAAGTTCTCTTTCATCGCCATGGTGGCACATCTCATGATGAATGGAATCGGTGTAATGGTGTCTGGTGGATGGAGATTCAAGAGGTGTTCGATTGTAGCCAGAGTCTGGTCTTGAGGGATGCACGTATACTGTGACTCTACGTCAAAAGACACAAGCTAGTCGGTGTTTGAATCAAATTCCATCCCTCGTAGTAACTTGAGGACGTCCTTTGTGTCCTGCAAGTATGTTGGCATCAAACGGACCAAAGGGCGTAAGAAATAGTCCACAAACTGAGATAACGGCTCAAAAGCGGATCCGATTCCTGAGATGATGGGTCTCCCAGGTGGTGGTCTCTGTGGTTTGTGGATTTTTGGTAGAACATAAAAATACGGAGTCACCGGTTCTTTGGTACAGAGGAATTCAGCTTCTTTCTGTATGATCCATCCATTGTCCACGGCCTCTTTGGTCATTGAGGTAATTGTTTCTCCTGAGCTCCTCCCTCGTAGAGAGGGGGTTGTAGCCCGCGCCAAGACCAGGTTCTTGACGCGAGGAGGCACCCCTATGATGAAGCATGACACCTCAGGTGTGTGTGGGGAACCGTCCTTAAAAAGGGATACCTTCCCCGCTCCACTCTGTCCCTATCTTGGTGTTTGGTATATGTGCTCCACATACTCAGTAGTTTTATACTCTGGACCTGTGGGCTCTTTGTGAGTTAAAATAGGTGAACTTGCCATGTCGACTTGGCAGTTTAAAACTCACACACTGGCCCTGCAGTGGCAGGCCTGAAACAGGTTTGAAGGGCACTCATGTGGGTGGTACAATCAGTGTTGCAGGCCCACTAGTAGCATTTGATTAACAGGCCATGGGCACAGGTAGTGCACTGTACTAGGGACTTATCAGTACATCAAATATGCCAATCATGGAGAAACCAAATGCTATTACATTTTAGACAAAAAGCACGTGCACTTTAGCACTGGTCATCAGTGGTAAAGTGCCCAGAGTCCTAACACCAGCAAAAATGAAATTTAGCACACAGTCAAAAACAAGAGGTCAGAAGCAAAAAGACAATGGAAACCATGCCAAAAGATACCAGGTCTAACACACTCCGAAATGAATAAATGTTTTGAAATATAGATCAAACATTAATGTCTATCTATTTGTTGTCTTTTAAATAAAAGCAGTTGTGTGAAGCAATACATTAGTGTACATTCAAAGAAAATAATAAATGCATTTATAATCATCCATTCATTGCATGTTATGTGGTAAAGAACAGTTGTACATCATGCAATAACACAAAAGCTGAAGACGTGGTGTTAAGGGTTTGAAAAGCCACCCCAAGTCCACTGGTGGCAAGGACCACCTGCCATATTTTGAGATCTCCGTCAGCTGAGCGAGGATCTTTCTTCAATTGTTTGCGACAAACTTGTAGTGCTGAATGACTGCCATATCAAACAGTTATCATTTCTTTTGTATTTCAGAAAAAAGTGAAGTTTTCTCCGTATGTCTGACGACCATTGGTTTTTTTTTTCCTGCACGATTCACTTTGCCTCCTATGGCAGATCCAGCCTGGGAAAATATGGGTTATAGGGCTGCTGTAAATAAAGCCCTTTTCTAATGTGTACAAGATGGCACCGGCAAATGTTTTACAAAGTGGTGCCGGCTGGGGCATTGCTGTCAGAAACCAGGTGGTCTGCTCACCTCCATGTAAGGTGGGGGAACTGTGAGTTTGGAGGACTGAACATCCATCTATCTTTGGATGATGCGCTACATCTGAAAAGCCCTAAACGACCATCATGCTCCTTTATGGAGCTGTCATTGATATTTGCAGCTCATGATGTTTATATCAATTACAGGCATTTTAAGGAATGTATTTGTGATACATTCAAATGTCTGACACAGTAGATGAAGTTTGTAATTGATAGAGCTAGGAAAGTTATATAAAATGTATTAACGAAAATGAAAATTTGGCTTAGGTATTAACATGAAAATGCACTTTAAAATGGCATGTCATCGAAATGTACAAAATGCACCAGCCACTCATATTCACTGGTAGACTGTTAGATTTTCTTTTAACAAACAGAGGCTTTAGAAATTGCTGAACCATGCACAGATGTATTTAATAGCTTGATCTTAATGTGGCTTGAATAGATATTGTCATAGCTGCAGAATGTTCTGAGTTTAAAAAATGTATTCCTTTCTTAAGCTACATATTCAAGATATACCAAGCTTTAACTTCCTGTCTATTTCATGCTCACATAATACTGAATATAAAATCACACATTTTAACAAAGATGCTTACTTATAAGAAATACGAAAGCTGTTAATTAACTAGAAATCTGCAAGTAAATGTTTCTGTCTTTAGTGCAGTTCATTGTTACTCAATGAAACATTGAATATATGATAGAATAGACATGGCAATAAACTTCCCTGGGAACCAAGGTTAGATGTTTCCAGCTATACAAATGTTTAGTAATGTCTGTTACATATTTGATAGTAGACTGTGGACTCCATGTTTTTTCCATGGGAAAGGAAGAATGAAGCTGCTCAATATTGGATGATGTCTTCTCATTGGACTGGAGTGACCTGATCCTCACCATTGTTGTCCGCATCTTTTCTTGTCTTTTATATTAGTGAGTGCTTCTAGTTAGAGAGAGAGAGAGTCTCTTACTTTCCCATGCACCCAGAGCTTTTCCTATATAGGATCTACGATTTACTGTAAGCTACTGCTGACGACTACTACAGTTGCCTGCCACTTTGGAGGTGACTTTACCTTTACTTTTCTATCCTGACGGGTGCAGCTACTGCTTCATCTGTTTCCTCTATTTCCCGGTTGAGGCTTATTTTTATGCAGGTTGCTACTGCAACAGTATGCTGATACTTTGTGGAGATTGAGACTCAGTTTAGTTTCATGAACTACTCTTTGTGGGGAGTTCAATTATTTAATTTGAATCCAAACTTGATGCTCCTTTTGTTCTCACTCTTTATGAGTTCCATTAGCTTTTGATTCCATTAGTTAGAATAGGAGCAAATTCCTTTATGGAACACGCTTGACAATTTCACTATTGATGACTCTAACCATATTTTTCTTTGATAATTTCTGTAAACGGATTTGTCTGAATTACTAATTGAAGAAAAAGACCAAAAAGAATTTACTGATCTCTTTAAGGGAATCAATGTTTTGAAACCAATTTAAACCTTCATCATTGACTGAAGTTAAAACCTGTTAATTATGATGTTGATTGACCTAATTTGATTTAGATTCCATTCAAAAACTGTGGCAAAGATCTGTCGCCTAGAAGAAGAAGATTTAGCACGGAGTTGGAGCCCACTCTTGTAAGTCACAGGTTGAACTGGTACTAGAGAGTAAAATTTGGACTCTTTCCACGCTATCTTAACAATGTAGGTTTTAATAACCTGACATCCATCCTGATTGTGTAAGCACTCCACAGAAACAAGAAAAAACAAGAAAAGAAAGATTATAAAAGATTATCACACATGGAACAGAAAAAGAGCATTTCAATGTAAATGTTGACATTTTAATCTAATTAAGCTTGCCCTAATAAAGAAGAGTACTTTAGTTTTAAAATGACTCAAACTGACAACATTTCAAAGAAATGGATAAGCATTTAAAAAGTGTTATTTTCAATGATTAAGGAAAATGTGTGAAGGTAATTCTTCAAAAAGAATAATGGTTGTTTCTCAATGCTCAGATCAGAGAGAGATATCTATCAGTCACAGCCATATTTGTCATTAGGAGCTCCATTTGGCACCTTTTGTAATAGACAGGGGCCACTGCATGAGTTCAGCTACCGGAATTGAAAGTTGTTTTTTTGACACAATGAAACGCCGTCCCCTCTTTCCACGGCTTTATGCTTAAAAGAACCACCTCTTCTCGAAAAGAATGTAGAGGGACACAGTCCAGTTGCGTCCATTATCCATTTGTGGCTTTGCAGGGAGCACAGACTTCTTGACGTGAAATGCAGAATCAGTGAAGGGGTAGATTATGCTGCCAACGTTCCTGAGACATCTAAAAGACCTAAAATTCACCAGAGACAGTACGTCTTGCAGGGTTCATTGCTAACAATTAGGCCTTGCCAATTTTTTCACTCAACTCGGAAGTGAAAAATGTGACAAAATGGTTCTTCTCGCTTTCAAGAAATTTCACTGATTCACAATGGTTTCTGGGGCCGTAACCAGATACAGCACATTTGACTTGTTTGAGCCAGGTGCACCTTTTAAAAGATGCACCCGGCGTAAACAAGGAAAATGCGACATATTAGGATGAATATGCTACCCCCAGGGCAGCCATGAACTCGAGCTGCCATGAGGACAGCGCATTCATGTGAAAAAAGAAGCAGCTGCTTTGAAGCCGCTCCGTGTTTCACAGTGCAGGCGGCAACCTGCCTGCACTTTTCAGGGGGATTAGAGATCCCCTTGCAGGTGGGTGCAGTGAGTGACTGCACCCACCTGCAAGGGGATGTCTGGGGAGTCCATAGGACCCCCTTTCCTCCCTCAAGATGGCTGCCATCAGGGGGCGCACTGACTGTGCTAGTGCACTGTTAGTGCGCCTCCTGACAGCTTCTTTGCCTCTCCGGCCACGTCTGTAATACTGTGTGGGCACAGATGCAAAGGGATTCCTTCATTTGCATGGGGCCACGCCCCCATACAAATGAGGGAATGCCATCTGATGATAGAGTTGGCGCTTTATGTGTGCCAGCACTATCACTATTACAGAAGGGAACGCACAAGTGTCTGCGGCCGCTGCTATAATACCGAAGTGCCCCCGGGGCGCACAAAGTGGGCGCAATTGCTCCTTGAGCCCCCTGGACACTTCTGTAATATGGCCCCTGTGGTCATATTTGTTTACTGGTTCTCAAGTAGGCGAGTAGTGCAAAAAGAAAAACTCCAAAAAGCGCAATATTCCACAAACGTCTGCAAAATGACAACAGTGGGATACATTTTAAAACAAGCATTTGCAATGCAATAGGTCTCGCATTTGCTAGAGTTTAAGCTATTGGCATTGTAAATGACAATGCCTTTTATTTATCTGTTTTCAAAACCAACACATAAATAAAAGGCATTTTCATTTACAATGCCAATAGCTCAAACTCACACAAATGCGAGACCTATTGCATTGCAAATGCTTGCTTTTTTACTACAATGGGAACAATAGTTAAACCATATATACTGTCCTCCATCCATCACAAGATAAACGGTTACATAACTACTCAATGTGACTAACATGAAGTGCTGCAAAACTGCAGCAAAAAACGCAATAGTGCACTGCAAAATTTCCTTTTTTGTGCCGCAAAATTTCATGGAG
The DNA here is from genome assembly GCA_963921515.1 of Calotriton arnoldi. Taxonomy (NCBI): domain Eukaryota; kingdom Metazoa; phylum Chordata; class Amphibia; order Caudata; family Salamandridae; genus Calotriton; species Calotriton arnoldi. The sequence continues at coordinate 1,064,239 of CAWUFW010004747.1, read as the reverse complement.
GATTCTGTGTAATAAACTATTGAAACTGTAGTACTTGCCATTTAAAAAATGACAATGTTCTTTACCTATGTTGTCTAATGTTACCTTTCTTTCTCAAATTAACACATTTAATTTTTCGAACAATGCAACAATGGCCAACTGTTAGGTAAATATCTGGTGATGGAAGACGGAGGTGTTACATGCATAACTGATGTGTACATTCAGATGCTTTCAAATGAAGCCTGCATTTAGGGTACTTCCAATAGGTGTTTACTTTTAAGAGTGAAAGGATCTGCTGTTAAAAGTGGATGGGTCTGATTTTGAATTGGATTGTGCCCAATCGTTGATGTGATATGCTTCTTGGGGGAGTGCTGTGTGATACACACCTCCGGGAGCACTGAGTGTTATTAGGATTAGATAAGCTGCTCAGGACTGCGTTTTGGAAGAAAAATGACATTTTCAATTTTGTATTTTAATATGATTTGTTTAGAGACAAGTAAGCAGTTTGACAGTACTGACCTTATCTGGTCATCTTATCTGCTCGTTGTGTGCTGGGTTCATGTCAGTGTTCCGCTGCCCCAACTTTAGCCCTGATGTGGCATCAACTTTGTGGCCCTGCCCCGTTGCTTACACTAATACTGCAAGCTACGGCACCCGGGGAGTCGACGTCAGATTCAGTCACTGACTGTGTGCTTGAACTTAGCGCCAACATAGAAAAAGGACTGGTACAGCGAAGAGAGTGGAAGCGAAACTGCAGGAAGGGCGGACTGGAGGCTGCGAGCGTGCAGAGGGGCCATCTTAGGAGCAGTAGGCTTCCCTTAGGGTACAGTACGTCACTGAATTAAACAAGAGAACTCAGATGGAAATATAACTACAGCGAGTGTGATCTGAGGGCTGGGAAGCGGTCCATGCTTTCCCGGGTTCTGTGCCTCGGATTTGCACACTGGAGGGACGACTTGTTTTGCTTGCTGCAGTTGTTGCCTGGTGGTGGGGCAGAAGGGGGAGCAGGATAATTACAGATGCAGCATCGGCCCCACCAGGCCCCCAACCTAACTCCATCTCTTCCCCACCCCCCGCTACTCCAGCGACACCACTGGGGCTGAGCCCAGCAGAGGGTGACAAGAGCCACATACCGAGACCAAGCCCCGCAGAGAGCGAGAGGCAAGACACACTTAGGCCAGGCTCTACATCTACTTTCCCAGAAGCAAGACAAAGAGGGCAACGCTTGAAGCGCAGCGCAGGCACAGGCATTTCAAGAAGTGCTCGATGTCAATAATAATTAAAAGAATACTATGTGAAGCGCGGCATCTCATGTGCAAGGGGACTGGGAGGACAAGAAAGCATGGCGGGAGAGAGGCCAGGGAGAGGGTGGAACAAACGGAGCGAGACGTGAAAGCATGGTGGGAGAGAGGCTAGGGAGGGGGTGGAACAAACGGAGTGGGAGGTTTACGGGTGGGCACAGACAGTGTAACACGAGCAGCGTGCACATACACTCTGCAATAGAAAACAAGGAAGTAGTCCCTAAATCAAAAGATAACAGCCCAGCCGCGTAACTAAACTGTAGTTGGTCGGTGCTGCTTCCTACTAAAACGGAAGTGACGTATCGGATCGCCAGCCAACAAGAAGCAAGATAAGAAGAGCAATGCCAGAGTTAACCAATAGCAAGCGGCAGGAGAAATTACCCTCCATATTCTATTTAGTACAGGTCTTGCGACAGCGCATGCGCTGTCTAGGCTCGACCTAAAAAATGACAAATTTATTCCACTGCAATTTTTTTCCTCAGGACGGTTTCACATGTTTTGCTGGAATATTTCACCCACTGGCACTAACAATACCTAGACCCAACAATCAGTGCCATGATGCCTCACAGTTTGCAGATCTCTGATACAGTGGCACAGGACTTCATTCACCATAAATGATCATTTAACTGGAGTGGATTCCAGGAAAAACATTGCTATTTAAGAGAGGGGTCATGAAGTGCGCCTTGTGTGAGTTGGATGCACTCAGAGAGACAAAAGTAAATCGTGACCCACTCTGTCACCCCATTGTCATGTCTAAGAAGGAAATGAAGAAGTCAGAGAGGCTAGGAGCCTGGGGCTAAAAAACATTCCAGACCAAGGGCTCATTTACCACATTCTTCAAATTTTTGGGGTTCTCATATTGTCTCTTAGTTGCCATAATTTCAAATGACTGGAACATTCTCAGACACGGAGGTCTCTCTTCCTCTCCCTCAGCTCCTTTCCTACTTATTTTTAAAATTGGTTGTACATTTTTTAAACGTTTTTGGTTTTAATGCTGAATGTATATCATATTTATCTTGGTTCTGCTTATTTGCTGACACATGAAAATGATTTTGAAATAGTAGCTGCCACATATTCCCCGGGCTTGGAAGCCTCGTCCCCGTGACAATCCTATATGTAAAATAATATTTTAATCGCTTCCGAGTCTATAGGGAGGCATCGAGGTGGGTGGTCCTTTCCATTGAAACACTAATAATAATGATGAAAAGTGGGCTGGAAAGAATCTTTTCCTTCGCTGTGCTAACAGATGGCAGTGAAGCTTCTGTGACTTGAATACCAAGAGCATGCTCTTGACATTTTGGACTGCTGAGAGGGCGATAGGAGTGGGGCGGTGTCAGTTACTAGAATATGGTATGTTGCTCGTCAGGCTCACTACACAACGAGCCCGCCACGTCAGGTAACACCAGTGAGCCCCCTTCCCTCCTCCCACCATTTATGTGAAAAGAAGAAGGAGGACAGGAACATTTAGAAAATAACTGATACTTCATGAATGTGTTTTTTATAGACTAAGCGCTTCTCCATGAATAGCCAGAAACCAGGTGAGCCCACTTAGGGTCCCACTTGGGGTGTTGGGAAAGGGACGACTCCACAAATGAACACTAATGACAAGAAACACCCTCTTTCTTATCTTTAAAAAATTAACCCTGAATGCATGGCAGTATGATGTGTCTGAATGTAAATGATAAGAAGCATATTATGTTTTCATGTGTACATACCTGCCAACTCACACGGGGCCACAGTGTGACACACGATCACCCAGTGAGGAGCCGATATCACACTGTGGCAGGGAAAATGAGCAGAAAACCACTGTAAATAGTGGATTTCCAGCTCGTTTTCGAGAGGCTTCGAACTGCTGACGTCCATTGGGGTGTGAAAACACCCCAGGATATCGGCACCAGCCTCAGCAAGCTTTTATTTATTTTTTGGGAGGAGGGGTTTTGGGGCAGGGTGGGGTTCAAAATTGCCTCGTAGGTACTTCTCAGCACAAGGCCACGCCCCCTTCAAGGCCCAACCCCCTCCTCACACTGTGCGATTGTTCATCAAGTTGGCAAGTATGTGTGTATGATATGTTTCTGATGATGTTAACGTTACCGCGCACTGACAGATAGAGCTCAGCAGCCCTGAGGAAGACCTCAATGCACTTTGCCTCCAATTTTGAGGTCGAACCATGCTGGCATTGCCTCATGTGGACCCCTATAAAGAAACAAGGAAGACTTGTTGAAGATGAGAACTTTTGATAGCAAACCCCCCTGGGGTAGGCTGATATTAACTGGGGAGACTCTGCCATCATTGGGGGAGTCATTGAACGTTTTGAAAAAGTATTGTGTCAATTGGACTTAATGTAATGTGTATTCATGACACAGATTATTAATTCGCAGATACAAACAGAATATTTTATCGTTTTTTAAGCTGCATTATGTTCACAAGTAACATGGTCTGTACTGTACAGAAAAAAACAGCAGTGCACGCAAGGGTAGAGGATGTGGCGCACCGACCAGCCAGAGCTGTTGACTTGGGACCTGAGGATCCGGGTCCGAGTCTTGTCGTCAGCTCACACCTTGTGATTCTGCCGAAATCACTTAATCTCTCCTTGCCAATGGGCAGCGCCTGGATACCCTCACAGGTGATAAGCTGTGCTATATGAATCTACTAATTTAAGGGTATTTGATGACAGAAAATATTAATTAGGGTTGTGCTGGCATAAATGAACTGAAGCCAATAAAAAAGAAACAAGGAGCCCCACAAAACTAGAGTCCGAGTGCTGATTTATATCGATTAATTTCTATCTGGAGTTATGTTGTGTATAAGTTTAATATTTGGATCTCTCACTTAGTGGACCTTATTGGATGCCCCTCTTCTGCTGTCCACTCATAGAGCGATAGTTTCTCTAAGCACTGGTTTGCTGCTCCACATTCCTACTAGTGGTTGAAGGAGTGTTTTATGGGTGTAATTAAAGAAGGCAAGGCTTGAAAAGCCTTTATGTGAACTGTGAGCAGGCCTCCAAAGTTCAGGGTTTGGAGGACAAAGATCCAGATCCTCTCCAATGTTCCCTTTAATTATTTTTCTTTGTGTGCGGCAGTGCAGCATAAATGTGGAAACTTTTCTGAGCTGTTTTTGCAAATGGAACTGAACAAGGATCTCAGTGCGACGAAGGGCCTGATTACTAGTCTGGTGGTCCAAGGACTTCCAGACTCGTGTTGGCACGGCTGTGGCGGATCCATCCACCGCCGCACCAGCAGTCTGAATGCCCCATTTGGAGTTGGTCGGTCGGACTGCCCTGGGACCGCTGGCTCCGCCAGGGAACACCCATTCCCTGGCGTTGGAGCAGTGGTCAGAGGCTGCAATATGCTTTGCAGGACCGCCGTGGTCCCGCCAAGCATATTATGAGTTTCCTCTCCTACAGAGCTTACATGGATGTTCTTCCTCCATGTAAACCTTGGAAGAGAGGAAACAAAGGGGACCCTACAGGGCCCTCCTGTGCCTCAACCACATGTGGATACACACGGGGACATAAAATGTGCCCCCCTGTGTGCATGCACATAGGTTCCTGAACGATATGGACTTTTGAGTCCATGCCGTGCACAAACCTTGTAGTGCGGTCCCATTGCAGTGCCTTTTTCAAAGGCACAGCGGCCTTTAAAGGAGGCACCACCATGGGACCACCATGCCACCTGCCTGCCAGACTACTGAAAAGTCATAATCTGGTGGGCGGAGCGGTAGCTCGACAATTTGCACTTGTGTGCCACCGCTCCACCAAAAAGTCGTAATCGGGCCCTAAGTGTGATACTTATGCTAAGGGTCATTGAGGTTCAAATTCTCTGTTTCACTTTTGAAGAAAATGGGCTAAAATATAAATATTTAAATATTATTAGTTGATTTACATTGACTAAAAGCCATGGTTTTAGCAAAAGCTTTGGATGAGCAGGTTGAGCTTCTGAAACAATCCAATATTTCATGTCACTACAACCAGAAGTATTATTGCTCTAAGGTAAAAAAAAAAACAACCTCTATGTACTTCGTTATTAATTATTTCTAGAATGCCAGATGCAGTCATCTCTAGTTTGCCAACTAGACACATATGTGACCTTTTAATCTACCTGTTCAAAACGTTTGATGCTACTCCTGAGAGCCATTTGTGCTTTTACAATCTTTCAGACATGAACCCTGAGATCCTGACTCTCTGGGGATAGTGGCTGTGAGGCGTTTGAGTGTTAAGTCTTATGTGATGCCTGAGTGCTCAACAGACATTTGAATGGGATTTTAGCATCTGTGTCACACCAAGGAGTATCAACGGTACCGTTGAGCAAAAATTTTTGAGGCCTCATCAAAGAGTTCTTGTAGCTGCTGACATACATGTAGATTTCATGATCCATAGGACCTGAAACCTCACAATGATGGGCCCTCCTGCCCCATCCTGAGCCTGGTGGTGGCTAGATCACTGCATGGTGCCATCGTACCACCGTGCACGTGAGCCATTACCCTGTGTCACATTCCCCTTGAAGGGGTCAGTTGCATTTGTCATTCTGTCTTTTAGAATGGGCTGCAGCCAAAGTGAGACTTGTGAAGACATGTGTCCTAGCTCTCCTTTAAGGTGATGTAGGAGTCTGCCGTACCATTTACTGTGTGACAAGAGGGTAGGAGAGAGCGATGACACAAATTACGTGATATCCCAATGCTGCAAGAAGCGGTGTACAGCCCTGGTGCAGGTGTTTGCAAGGATGAGGCCTAGGCTGGCCAACCCCTCCTCTCTTGGTGGATAATTCTAGAGAGGTCAAACACTTGAATAGGTGTAAGTTTATAAGAGACATTTAAAACAGGTACCTACCAAGTGGAGGTAGTCGAGTAACAGAAATAAGGAGGAGTCCCAAAAAAGAGGAGCGCCCTTTTGCACTGACTGCATTTAAGATATGATATATTGTAATGAGTGGACAGATGAATACCCACGCTGAAGAGAGCGAAAGATTCCTGAAACATTAAGGAGCTATCTGGCGCATCACAACCTTGAAAACAGTACACAAACTGAACACTCCCTTTCACAAACATGAAGTAAGTTCCCCTAGTGGCTGATATACAAGTAAGATAATACCTTGCCTACAACACCATACTTTGTGGGACTGATGTGGTTACCTCTTGAGAATTTGCAATGTACAACTAATCCTTCAATGTCAGATTGAGTGTGCATTGCTTCAACAAATGCTATCATATTATAGAATGCTGCCTGACTACTAAGCTTTTCTGAAACTGAAAAGTGCGCTGTATTTGAATCTGGTATTGTAATTTGTTAAATTGTAAAGGTTTAAAAAAAAGAACAGTAATAGATTATGTCTTGTGACAGTTCAGCACGTTTTGCTTAAACCAATCAGAATTTAAATTTGCCACCCTGCTCATCTGCCCAGCCACCAATATTGAATTTACATATTACAAGCGAAGATTGTATAGTGTGGGACTACTAGAGCAACAAAGGAAGGATGCATACTGAGACAGAGATGAAGGTGTGAAGATACATCTGCACAAGGCAGTCCATATGGCCAATCAATACCACAAACTTGAGGGGCAACATTACTTGTGCCATCTCCACCTGAAGACCAATCTGTCCCCATACTCCATTAGTATTTAAACTGAAGCAATGGAATTTTAATTTATTTTCCCTAATCAATCAAGGCAGGGCTAAGAGTGGCTGAGTAGTCTTTGCACTGTAATGAAATAGGAACCATGTACTCCATGACTGTTTTGGTCCCACTCAGCAGACACCAGAGCACATCCATCTGCAAGAGAGCTCATTCAATGGATCACATCTTTAGGAAGGACTCAGAATCCAGTCAGGGCCCAGGAATGGTTAGGCACAGTATTACAGCTTTGGAATCGGTCCTTGTGTCTGGACAAAGCTGTACCCCTCTGATGAGTTCTAACTAGAGCGAAACACATGTGCCAGGGGTTGCTTTTAATCATTCCAGGTTGGTTTGGAGGATATTTTGCCAATCCAAAGCTGTAATCCTGCGCCTGGAGTGGTAAAAGGCTTCTGTCATTTTTCAGCTCGGCATGGATGGCACTGTGCTAATCCTATACGTAAAGGCTTGGCTGAAAAAATGGCAAAAGGCTTTGTCTTTTTCTAGCTTGGCTTGCAAGGCACTGTGCTAATCCTATGCTTAAACCTCTGCGAGAAAAACAGCCATTTGATGTGAGCAGATTCAGATTGTTCCTGGTGCTGTAGGGTGCTCCATATAAAGGAGTTGCTCTCTGCCTAAACTTGGGAACTACCCAGGGAGGGCCCACCTTCCTCCCTTTCCTGTATTTAGTTTTCGGCCCTGTGGGATGGGGTCCCTAGAGACCAATAGCAGATGGGGGGTGAGGCCCCACTCACTCTCCCCTTCCCAAATACTTTTTTAAAGACACCCGGCCCTGCCCCACCCTGGAGGATCAAATTATTAAAATTTAAAATGCCAGTCATTGTTTTAAAAAAACACTGGATCGCAGCTTCTTTTTTTAATTATATATTTTGGCCCGGGAAGAGGGGGGCCCTCTAGGACCCCTCTTCCCACAAGGCCTAATGGGGCAGGGTATCCCTAACCTTCTCCCTTATATTATTTTTCTTTATTACACTCAGGACAGGGGACTTAGTCCCCTAGTTCAATAATGACTGCCTGCAACATTTTTTCTCATGTTGCAGGTAGCCAATCAGAATGCTTGCTTCCACAGGAGTCTTTCTCCCGTGGGAGCGAATTGGCTAGCCCCCTGGGCCAATCTGAATACTCTATTTTTTCAATTGGGTTTGATGTACTCTTGCAAGAGTCCCACAAACCCAACCATCCAGAAACACAAATATTTTAGATCCCTAATTTCTCAAAAAGTACTAAACAGATTTACACAAAATCACAAAAGCATGCTTTCTGTACCAATATCAAGGCAAATTTGCTGTAATTTCATTCGGCAATTTTTGCGGTAGCACTATTAAAAAAAGTCTCTGGAAAATGCATAGGAATTTTGCATTTTGGGACCCACTCTTTCTCTCGGTCCTCACTTGATGGATCGCCCCAAAACATTTCATACACACATAAGCAAAAAAGAGCACCTTTTTGGAAAGTTTTGTGCAGATTCGTCACAGGCGCCAAAGTTATTAGCAAAACAAAAAAGGCATTTCCTATGGAAATGTTGACCTAACTATAACTACTCAGTGATGACCGTCACTAGGAAATATATATAAGGGATAAAGTACTCCCCTACTGTACATTATAAAGATATTGCAAGTAATAGAGGAGTTCCATGACCCTAAAGAGCAATGAGGCGAAGGCCGGGTTCCTTTACAAGGATATAGAACACCAAGTTGGCTTGTAATATCCTTATCATGTATGCCATGGGGTATCCCATATGATACGTGGTCACACCATGACCTTTCCCATGACCACTTAAAACCTTGATGCGTAGCTCTTTCATATGAAAGAGCGAGCATGTTTGCAAACATGAAGAATGAAACTAAAACCTCTAGCGCAAAACTAAATACATCAAAAACCTTTTAGCTGTATTTTGTAAACAGATGTTAGGAACAGTTCAATAGATGTCAGTTTTTTGGCATTGTAAGCTAAAAAATAGAGCAGAAGAAAGAAAAGCAACATTGCTTTAAACAGCTGCTTCAATTATGATTCGCGACCTGGCCTACCTGGCTCTGGCAGCAGGCAGTGTGATGTCAGAACTTGACTGTAATGACTCGTAATAGTCAAATTCTGACGTCTTTTCTTTATAATCGGTGACTGGGTGCATCACAAGTTGCCGATTATAAAGAAATAAGAGACTGGTGTTTATACAGGGATTACAGAATGCCATGTATTATATGTGGGATGAAGTATCCCCTCCAAACATTATAAGGATAGCGCAAGTCTCCAAGGAGTTCTATGGCCGTATAGAGGAACAAGGCAGAAGGCTGAATATCTTTATAAGGTTATGGAACTCCGAGGTGACTTGCAATATGCTTATCATGTATGGCAGCTTGTACATTATTCCTTATTATACATGGTCTCACCATCACCTTTCCCACAGACCACCTTTGATACACAGCTCTTTCATATGAAAGAGAGAGAATGTTTGCCAACATGAAAAATAAAAATAAAATCACTAGTGCAAAATTAAATACATCAAAAAAGTTGTTAGCTAGTTATTGAAAAGATACATTAAAAGCAATTGAATAAAAGTCAGTTTTTGTTTAAAAAAAAGGCGCAGATGAAACATGCAGAAAGATTTTAACTTTTCTATAATTTTCAAAGTCGTGCATAAAATAAACAGGTTGCCTGAAATCTCCCCTTTCTTCTTGGCACTGTAGATTTTTGTTTAAAAAAGAGCAGAATATACAAAAGCAACTTTCGATTTTGTTGCTCTAAACAGCTACTTTTAAATGTGGTCTGTGACCCTTGCTGCTGCCTCTGGCAACATGCATTCTGTTGTCAGAACTTGATTGTAATAAAGGATTAAAGTTGAGTTCTGATGTCATTTCTTTACAATTTGGAGGGACCGTGAGAAAGCACTGAAAGAGATTGAAGATCTGGAAAAGAACATATTGGAAACTACGGATAGTTGTAAACACCAGGAGGAGAAAGAAACAACAAAAAAAATGACTGACTATCTATGAGAAAAAGATACAAGAGAGAAAACAACCAAAATTTGAAAGAGATACCAGGGACTACGAATTAGGCAGAATATTAACATTTGCCAGGAGATATGATGCCCCAAGACGGGATCTGAAATTGAAGAAATGACCGGTGGTAGAACAACGGGACACCTCGGAATCCGAGGTAACCAGTGCGGAGCAATCTGAGGAAGAAGGTGGCAACATCAATCAGGGCACTTCACGCCAAAACCTTTTTCATGAGGAATTCAATTTAATCAGATAGACGTGGATGAGTGGGGGAAAAGGGAGACCCCCAGAAACAAAAACCACAGAGTCACGTGAAGGAGCGGCAGGAAGCACCGGCGAAACGGGAACAAACACCAGGAACAGGAGGGGCAGGAATACCAAACGCTGAGAGACAGCCTCACAATTGTAAATTTAACGGCAAGAACATTAACCACAGCCGAAGAGTCAGTTCTAAAGTTAGGCTTATCATTTTGCCCGATGGAGGAGTTTGAATATACACAGACTCGTATTGATTTATTCAAATACATTAGGAGGATAAAATTGTATAAATTCTTCAAGATGAGGAGTCTAGGGCTGATGCGTATAAGGAGCAGTACTGACTCTGAGGATGCTGATCAACTAACAGTAGGTGATTTGGACACCCTGGCGATTCTGGAAGAACTAGGAGATGAAGGTGGAACACAGGTTCTGAGGGAGAGGGATAACTTGGGAAGAACTGAAGATCTGGGGGTGACACAGGTGGGTGCCCTGAGTCCGTTTAGACCGACCTTAAAGTTTTAACCTCAGACACCTGTGGATGCCATAGACGTCTTCTCTGACAATGTCAATAAAGATCTATTAGCATTGAGGTCCCAATGGAAGAAACGAAGAAAATGGAATCTTACATACAATCAAAAGAAAGCAATTCAAGCTTAGAACGATGATAAGTCGATTCTAGTCAAACCATCTGACAAGGGTGGTAATATAGTTTTGCAGACGAGAGAGAACTATTGCAGAGAGGCCCTTCGACAACTGGAAGATAAAGACAACTACACTCTAGCCAGTGAAATGGACTATGTGTCAAGTATACAGTCGTTTGAAATAATGATTCAGAAATGGTTCTGCAAAGGCATTTTATCTAAAGACAAATTTAACTATATACAGAATAAACATCCGAGGATCCCCACATTTTACCACCTTCCAAAGATCCACAAGGACGCTACTAGTCCACCAGGGAGGCCGATAGTCTCCTCAATAGGGGGCCTGACTGAGAATCTATCCAGATACATGGACCATTTCCTATTTCCCCGAGTGCTGCAATTGTCATCATACACCCGTGACACGAAGGATTTTCTAAGACAAATCCAGGGGATCGAATGGGAACCAGATTTTGTAATGATTACTCTTGACGTATCAAGTCTCTATACGAGCATCAGGCACACGGATGGGCTGGAAGCAGTCAAGTACTTTCTAAAAGGACGTCCTCTGAGGTTCCTGGAACACAATAACATGCTAGTTGAATTTATTGCATTCTGCTTGAATAACATCTTTCTTTTCCAGGAGCAGAGGTACAAGAGGATACAGGGAACGGCAATGGGCACCTGCTTCGCACCCAGTTACGCGAACTTGTTTGTGGGCTGGTGGGAGAAGCAGGTGGCCTGGGCCAACACGATGGACGAATGGGTGGAAAAGATTGTTTGTTGGAGGAGATACATTGATGGCCTCTTCATAATCTGGAGAGGGTCAATGGAATCGGCCAATCAATATATCTCCTGCCTCAACAATAATGAACTAAACTTGAAATTTACGGGGGAACTGAGCACCACACAGGTGAATTTCCTGGACCTGAGGGTATTTGTCAACTCAAACAAAATCCATACAGCCTTGTATAGAAAGAAAACGGCAGGGCATTCAGTTCTGCATGGGAAAAGTAGTCATCCGATGAACCTGATCCAAAGCATCCCCTATGGGGAACTCCTGCGGATCAAGAGAAACAGCTCAAGACAGGAAGATTACTTGCAGGCAGCTCAAGAAAGCATATCACGCTTTAGAGCAAGGGGATACCCACAAAGAACACTGAGAGTGGCAGAGAAAAAGGTAGCAGGAAAAGACAGGAAAGAGCTTTTGCAGAGTGACAGTGTACAGAAGAAAGAAGGAACAACTGACAACAAGTTCAGAATGATCACAAGTTATTCAAACGCAATGCAGGAGATTAGAGCTATCCTACGCAGGAACTGGAGATTAATAAAGGCTGACACCACAATAGGGAGAGACCTGCCATCTGAACCTAGAATAACATTCAGAAGATCTAGGTCCATAAGAGACTATTTAGTGGAAAGCCACTTAGCGGGAACGAAACCACAATCAGGCGTACAAGACCTTCGTGGCTCTTTCCCGTGTGGAAAGTGTAGGGCATGTGCGAATAGCAAAAAGGTCACTACGTACAGGATAAGCGGTACTGGTAAAGAGAAAAAGATAACCAAATTCATGACGTGCAGTACCTCGTATGTGGTGTACTGCCTGGTCTGCCCATGTGACTTACGTTACATGGGCAGCACAATAAAGCCAGACAAAATGAGAATTTTGGAGCATCAAAGAGCAATCGTGAGTGTAGACACGAATTACCCAGTTGCACGCCACTTTGCGAGTCACCACAATAGCAACAGGGCACTTTTACAATACTTTTGTCTCGATCATGTTCCTAAGAACATAAGAGGGGGCAACAGAGAGAAATGCCTGAGGTGACTAGAATCGCGCTTTATAATTGATCTGCCGTCTAAGTCTCCAGGAGGCCTTAATGGTGGAGAAGATTTAACAGTCCACTTATGAACTTCGATGCTGGGAGGACAGAGCATACACCCTAAGAATAAGATAGGACAGCTCATTGTAAGCACAAGGGAAGGAAAGAAGAACACACAGTCATCTATTCATAATTGCCCATCTGTGGGCAAGAGCCATAACCCCATGCACTAGATAGCCTATACAAGGCAGAATCAGGTTGTAAGTGGGTCAGCCCATACAGGGCGGAATTGGCAAACCGGCAAGGGCAGCATTGGTATGAGGAGGAGAGGTGAATCAAGCCCTTGACTAATATTAAATAAAGTCACTGCCGCGTTATGAATGTATGAAATCATTTATAATATCAGATGCATGGGATCATGTAAGATATAAATGAATTGAAACGATTGACTGTGTAATCATGAGCATGTCTATGGTGATTAAATAGGCAGCTTATAGAATTGAATAGAGCCCGATTTTGTTTACAATGCGAGTGTCCGTTTTCAATTGCAATGAATGAAACATGTGATATATGTTGCCACAATAACGGCGCTCATCGACATTGACGAAGGCTAACGCCGAAACACGTTTGTTCAAATAACTTTATTGCAATAAATCCAGAGGGTGGATTTACCTGACGAGAGTGCTGGTCCTTTTTTACTTTGTAAGGAGCTGGATATTGAGCGGTGCTGCCACCGCTGGACCATTTTCACCCGTTTGTGAGTGCGGATACCACTGCAGAGACACGGAGCAGGAATATATATATATAATATATATATATATATATATATATATATATTCACTGAAAAAACCACAGGTTTCAGGGACGTTATAGTTAGTTGGACATTTCACTCGTATAAAACCAGAGAAGTTCAGCCGTTATAGTTAGTAGAGCTAACTATAACTTGTGCCCCCGCAATGCACTGCTGATGACATCACATATTACATCACTCATGACATGGTCAGTGAAATCACTGATGACATCTCAAATGACATCACTGATGACATCATCCAGTGACTGAGTGTTTCTAAAAAGTTCAAGAATGTTATATATATATATATATGCCAAGGTGTATTGAAGAATGAGTGGGTATATGAGTGTCTGAATGGATGATTTAGTGGGTCCGTGTCTGACTGTATAAGTGAGTGATTAAACGTGTCTTAGTGAATGCATGGGTAAATGATTAATCTGTGTGAATGTCTTTATCAGTCAACCAGTTGGTGTGTAAGTGCATGGGTTGGTGAGTAGCTACATCAGTGTCTATGTGGGTTAATGATTGGTTGTCTGAGTACCTGTATGGGTGCCTGAGTGTCTGTGTGGGTGGGGGGTCGTGTGATTCCCTGCATGGATGCGTGAGTGGGTGATTCACTGGGTGTATGCGTTTATGAGTGCGTGTGTTAGGGACTGTATGGGTGAGTGAGTGTACGTATAGCTGTGTTGGTGAGTGATTGGATATCTTAGTGGTATATGTGTAAGTAACTACATATGTGAAAGGCAGAATTTGTGAGTGTTGGAGTATATAAGTGAGTATATGTGACAGTGAGTGATTGTGACAGTGGCTGCATGGATAAGTGTGTGCTTATGACAGTAATTGTTGAAGAGAATACGTATATGGTACTATCTGTATGAATAAGTGACGTGGGGTGTGTGTATAACTGTATAGGTGAGTAAATGGCAGTGTAATTAATTCTTTGGGTGACTGACTAGTTTTTTGAGTAACTCTTTGGGTGAGTGGCAGTTTGTGAGTGTCTATATGGGTGTATGAGTGAATATATCAGTGGCTGTATTGATGAATGACTGCGTGTATGAGTGACTGAATGGGTTAGTGAGTGGATGTGTGTGTAGACGTATGAATCACTGAGCAGTTATGTACTAACTGCTATTGATCTGTCTATGGTTTCGATATTGGTAGTCTGTATTTTTTAGTGGGTGTATCAAAGGTTTTATTAGGGTGTGAGGAGGTGCATCAGATGATCATGTGGATGATGTCATCATTGATGTAATTTTAGATGTCATCAATGATGTCATCAGTGATTTCACTGACCATGTCATGAGTGATGTAATATGTGACGTCATCAGCAGTGCATTGCGGGGGCGCGAGTCATAGTTAGCTCTACTAACTATAACAGCCGAATTTCTCTGGTTTTATACGAGTGAAATGTCCAACTAACTATAACGTCCCTGAAACCTGTGGTTTTTTCAGTGAATTTCTAAGGTTTTTTTAAATGCTAATTTCTAACTATAATGTCCCTGAAACCTATGTTTTTTTCAGTGAATTTCTCAGGTTTTTTAAATGCTAATTTCTAACTATAACGTCCTTGAAACCTATGGTTTTTTCAGTGAATTTCTAAGGATTTTAAATGCTAATTTCTAACTATAACATAGCAGTCGCGTTTGCAGAGTGGTGCAGAAAGGGGTCTGGGCCTCCGACCAGTGCTCAGGAATTCCACTGCGTAGGACTTACAGGAGGTACCAGATGGGCTACTTGGCCGCCAAAGTCCCTCAGGAGTAAAGTGGACTTCATCCCCCAACCAGTACTGTGCCAGGAGGCACGTTTGCAGAGTGGTGGAGAAAGGTGAGCGTGGCCTCCGAAGACCTCTTAGCAATCCCACTGTGTGAGATTTACTAGAGGTAACAGGAGGGGTAGTTGGCCCCCAAGGTCAACCTTGGGGGCTAACTACCCCTCCTATTACCTCCAGTAAGTCCCACACAGCAGGATTGCTAAGTTCTCATACCAGGCCACGCCCCCTTTCCCCACCACTCTGCAAACGCACTTTCTGGCGCGCTCTTGGATGGGGATTAAAATCCCCTTCGCTGCTGGGGATCCTTAGGGGCCAACTACCCTACCTGATACCTCCAGTATGCCCCAGATAGTGGGATAGCTGAGAGGTGGACACAGGCCACGCCCCCTTTCTCCACCACTCTGCAAACGCACCTCCTGGCGTGTTCTGGGTTGGGGGATTAAGTCCCCTTGAATCCTGAGGGTCCGTGGGAGCCAACTAGCCCACCAGGTACCTCCAGTAAGCCCCACACAGCTGGATTGCTGAGAGTGGTCCGAGGCCACGCCCCCTTTTTACACCACTCTGCAAATGCGCCTCCTGGCGCACTGCTGCTCGGGGGATGAAATCCACTTTAGTCCTGACGTCCTCAGGACACAAGTGGACCTCATCGCCCCACCAGCAGTGCGCCAAGAGGCGCGTTTGCAGAGTAGTGTAAAAAGGGGCATGGCCTCAGGACACCTATCAGCAATCCCACTGTGTGAGGCTTACTGGAGATGCCTGGTGGGCTAGTTGGCCCCTAAGGACCCTTAAGGACCTAGGAGACTTAATCCCCCAACCCACAACGCGCCAGGAGGCGCGTTTGCAGTGTGCTGCAGGGAGGTGGTGGGGCCTCTGGCGAAATGCCGTTTTTTTTTTCTTACAAGGGGGGCTGTGTGGTCCCCCTTCTCATAATATTTTGTGGGCCCTGGGGACCCCATCCCCCAGGACCTTTGACATATTTTATGTTTTTTTCAACAACAAAAAACCGGACCATATCTTTATTTTTATATATATATATTTTTAATAAAAGTAGGGCGACCGCGTGGACACCCTCCTGAGGCCAATTATGGCCCCGGGGACCCCATCCCCTGGGGCCCGGCCTTATTTATTTATTTTTCTATAACCTCAAAAGGGTCTGGGGCCAAGTGGCCCCACTACCGGGCCACTTGTGGCCCTGGGGACCACATCCCCCTGGGCCGGCCCTCAAGTTGGGGACCGTGCGGGGAGCCCCAATGGTCCCTGCCAGCTCCCCTCTTCCTGCGGGAGCCGGCATTGCTTTTGGGCAAGGGGAGCTGCTGCCATGCAGCTCCCCTTGCCCAAAAGCAATTCTGCTTTGCTTCTTGGAAGCGAGAGCAGGTTTGCTATGGCAGGGCGAGAGCAGTGCTCCCGCCCTGCCATAGCAAACGGCAATGTCGCGGGGGCACCCCGGGACATTGCAGGAGCCGGCCCTGGGGGGTAGCCTTCCCCAGGGCCATGAAGGGCTCCAGGAGGGGGGCCGTGCGGCCCCCTCCCAACATTTGCATAGCCCCGGGGAGGTGGTGGTCCCCGGGGCCGGGGATCCACAACGGACCCCCGTATTCTAATTTGTGTATGCCCCGAGGACTTGGTGGTACCCGGGGCAGTGTGGGGGGCAGGAGCACCCTCCACACTTACTTTTAATTTATGTTGCCCTGGGGAGGTGGCGGTGCCCGGGGCTGCAGGGGGGGTGCGACCCCCCGCATTTAAACATCGAAGCCCCAGGGAGGTGGTGGTCCCCGGGGCTTGGGGGGGCCCACAATGCCCCCCACCCAAAATGTAAAAATTCCCCGGGGGGATGGTGGTCCCTGGGGCAGCATGGGGGGATGGAGCCCCCCCTGGGCCCCGCTACATAATTACACATTGACCCCGGGACCTGGCCCACCCGGGAGCTTATAGAAAATGAAGCGTGGGAGTCAGCGCTTCATTTTTGAAAATTCTTTGGCACCCCCTGAGCAGGCCTAGGGGTTCAGGGTGTTTCTACACTGCCCCCTTTTCTTGTTTTTCATCTATTTTTTTACTGTTTTCTTGTGACTTGGTACCGAGTCACAAGATGGCTGCCAACACTTCCTGGTTTGGAGTGTTGGCAGCCAATCAGAATGAAGCTCGTGCTTGGGAGGAGTCGTGAATCCTCCTCGGTGCTCAGATATCAATATTTTTATTTTTTAAATTTCTCCAAAACTACTGAACAGATTTACACCATTTAAAAAAAGGTTGCTTTCTGAACCAAGACCTACCTTTGTGCCAAATTTGGTGTAATTACGTTCATCAGTTCGGGCTGTAGCCCTGTCTAAAGTTCCTATGAAAATTAAAATGGGGAAAACGCTTTTTGGGACCCCCTTTTTTCTCGGCCCCCGCTTGACGAATCACCTCGAAACGTTCATGACAGGAGCTGAACTGAGTGAACCATTAGTTTTGAAAATTCCGTGAAGATTCGTCAAACGGCGCCAAAGATATTGGCAAAAGAAAAAACGCTTTTTGAATACAAACAAGGTCCTAACTATAACTACCTACTGGCGACCGCCAGTAGGTAATATATATATATATACACACACACACACACACACATATATATATATATATATAAACATAGATATATTATTTACTGGTGGTCGCCAGTAGATAGTTATAGTTAGGACCTATTTTCCATAGGAAATCCGCAACATTCTATTTGAAATAACGTTGGCGCCGGTTGACGAATCTTCGCGAAAGTTTCCAACTTGTTGGGGCGCTCCGGTCCGCTCCTATCCTGAAAGTCTCGGGGTGATTCGTCAAGCGGGGGCCGAGAATAAAGGGGGGTCCCAAAACGTGTTTTCCCCATTCATTTTTCCATAGGAACCTTTAGTCGCAGCTACAGCCCGAACTGCTGAACGGAATTACACCAAATTTGGCAAAGAGGTAGCCCTTGGTTCAGACTCGTGCCTTTTGCTTAAATGGTGTAAATCCGTTCAGTAGTTCCTGAGAAAATCACAAGTAAAATCACATATATATCTGGGCGGAGCCTAACCACACATGTCATTGTGAGATCTGATTGGCTGTCAGCACTTCATCTTGGAATTGCTGGCAGCCATCTTGAGACCAATATACATGATAGTACCGCATTGAAATGCATTGTAGTGAATCAAAGTTTTTGAGGGTTACCAAAAGGAGAACTATAAAGGGTGATAACAGACTTTAGTTACATTAGAATTCATTTGTTGATGGTACCATACTAATTTCAGGAATTGTGGTGTGTTCTAAGGTGATTTTACCCTGTGAAAAACCCTCTGCTGGGATATCATGAATCATGTTTGAGAGAAAACTATTTTCACATGCTTGTCCCATAGAGTTTTGGAAGGTGCTCCAGAAGCTAAAATGAGAGCATATTTTCTGTAAATTCACATTATCTTTCTCAGTCATGTGAGAATGAAGTCTGACATTCTCAGTAAAACATGTACATCCAACAAGGGCAGAGACTGTCAGTTGATTCCTTTGTGTTCTACTGCAGCTTCCCAGAGTGTTCTAAAGAACAACTAGAGTGCTAACAGCCTTACTTATGACAAAAGTATGGCACACCTGAAGCCATCTTGATTGGAATAAACTGGTAACACTTAAAACATTTAATTTAAAAAGGAACAAAATGATGGGGTTCATTTTGTCATAGAAATTATGGTTAGTGCTGTAGAAAGAAAAATTAGGACATGTTTCAAGTGTGATCTCAAATATCTTCCTGTTATATTTCAACAGGAGCCTGCCAGTTGATGCCTTTGTGTTCTACTGCAGCTTCCCAGAGTGTTCTAAAGAACAACTAGAGCGCTAACAGCCTTACTTATGACAAAAGTATGGCACACCTGAAGCCATCTTGATTGGAATAAACCGGTAACACTTAAAACATTTAATTTAAAAAGGAACAAAATGAGGGGGTTCTTTTTGAAATAGAATTATGGTTAGTGCTGCAGAAAGAAAAATTAGGGCATGTTTTAAGTGAGATCTCAAATCCTCTTCTATTTCATTAGAAAATTCTGACATGCAGACTGAAACAATCACTTTCAATACCAGCAGCAGACTTCCAGTTAACTCCCTGGTGAGCAGTAGCTTTACTACAGTGATCTAATGAGCAACTAGAGTGCTAACATTCTGAATTTATGGCAAATGTGAGACACATCTGAATGCCTTCTTGATGGAATCAAAGTAAAAACTGAAAGCATTTCCTACTGAGGAGACTGCAGTAAATGAGGAAATTAGGAAACTTCATAACAAAGAAGTCTTCCAAGATGGCCACCAGTGAAAAAAGAGCCCAAATGTAGCACAAATATTACCCAGATGTAGCCCACATATAGCCCAATGACAAAAGTGTGCAAAACACTTTTTATTTTTAGTTTTTTTGCAGTTTTATGTAGTGCAGACTGGTCAGGTATTGGAGCGTTGCATTGTAAAACATGACTCCCCTACACTACAAAAACACCACTGCACTACCCTAAACCCTAAAACACTACCCCCAGCACGACCCCCTACACTACACAAGCACCACTGCACTATCCTAAACCCTAAAACACTACCCCCAGCATGACCCCCTACACTACACAAACAACACTGCACTACCCTAAACCCTAAAACACTACCACGAGCACGACCCCCTACAATACCCAAACACCACTGCACTAACCTAAATCCTAAAACACTACCCCCAGCACGACCCCCTACACTACCCAAACACCACTGCACTACCCTAAAACATAACCCCCTACACTACACAAACACCACTGCACTACCCTAAACCCTAAAACACTACCCCCAGCACGACCCCCTACACTACACAAGCATCACTGCACTACCCTAAACCCTAAAACACTACCACCAGCACGACCCCCTACACTACCAAAACACCACTGCACTAACCTAAATCCTAAAACACTACCCCCAGCACGACCCCTAGACTACCCAAACACCACTGCACTACCCTAAAACATGACCCCCTACACTACACAAACACCACTGCACTACCCTAAACCCTAAAACACTACCCCCAGCACGACCCCTACACTACACAAGCACCACTGCACTACCCTAAACCCTAAAACACTACCCCCAGCACAACCCCCTACACTGCCCGAACACCACTGCACTGCCCTAAACCCTGAAACACCAGCCCCGACACAACCCCCTACACTGCCCGAACACCACTGCACTGCCCTAAACCCTGAAACACCACCCCTAGCACGACCCCCTACACTGCCCGAACACCACTGCACTGCCCTAAACCCTGAAACACTACCCCCAGCAAGACCCCCTACACTGCCCGAACACCACTGCACTGCCCTAAACCCTGAAACATCACCCCCAGCAAGACCCCCTACACTGCCCGAACACCACTGCCCTAAACCCTGAAACACCACCCCCAGCATGACCCCCTACACTGCCCGAACACCACTGCACTGCCCTAAACCCTGAAACACCACCCCCAGCATGATCCCCTACACTGCCCGAACACCACTGCTCTGCCCAAAACCCTGAAACACCAGCCCCAGCACGACCCCTACACTGCCCGAACACCACTGCACTGCCCTAAACCTTGAAACACCAGCCCCAGCACGACCCCCTACACTGCCCGAACACCACTGCACTACCCTAAACCCTGAAACACCACCCCCAGCACGACCCCCTACACTGCCCAAGCACCACTGCAATGCCCTAAACCCTGAAACACCAGCCCCAGCACGACCGCCTACACTGCCCGAACACCACTGCACTGCCCTAAACCCTGAAACACCAGCCCCAGCACGACCCCCTACACTGCCCGAACACCACTGCACTGCCCTAAACCGTGAAACACCAGCCTCAGCATGACCCCCTACACTTCCTTGAACACCACTGCACTGCCCTGAACCCTGAAACACCAGCCCCAGCAAGACCCCCTACACTGCCCGAACACCACTGCACTGCCCTAAACCCTGAAACACCACCCCGTGCACGACCCCCTACACTGCCCGAACACCACTGCACTGCCCTAAACCCTGAAACACCACCCCCAGCACGACCCCCTACACTGCCCGAACACCACTGCACTGCCCTAAACCCTGAAACACCACCCCCTGCACGACCCCCTACACTGCCCGAACACTACTGCACTGCCCTAAACCCTGAAACACCATCCCCAGCACGACCCCCTACACTGCACGAACACCACTGCACTGCCCTAAACCCTGAAACACTACCCCCAGCAAGACCCCCTACACTGCCCGAACACCACTGCACTTCCCTAAACCCTGAAACATCACCCCCAGCAAGACCCCTACACTGCCCGAACACCACTGCCCTAAACCCTGAAACACCACCCCCAGCAAGACCCCCTACACTGCCCGAACACCACTGCACTGCCCTAAACCCTGAAACACCAGCCCCAGCACGACCCCCTACACTGCCCGAACACCACTGCACTGCCCTAAACCCTGAAACACCACCCCCTGCACGACCCCTACACTGCCCGAACACCACTGCACTGCCCTAAACCCTGAAACACCACCCCCAGCACGACCCCCTACACTGCCCGAACACCACTGCACTGCCCTAAACCCTGAAACACCACCCCCTGCACGACCCCCTACACTGCCCGAACACTACTGCACTGCCCTAAACCCTGAAATACCACCCCCAGAACGACCCCCTACACTGCACGAACACCACTGCACTGCCCTAAACCCTGAAACATCACCCCCAGCAAGACCCCCTACACTGCCCGAACACCACTGCCCTAAACCCTGAAACACCACCCCCAGCAAGACCCCCTACACTGCCCGAACACCACTGAACTGCCCTAAACCCTGAAACACCAGCCCCAGCACGACCCCCTACACTGCCCGAACACCACTGCTCTGCCCAAAACCCTGAAACACCAGCCCCAGCACAACCCCCTACACTGCCCGAACACCACTGCACTGCCCTAAACCCTGAAACACCAGCCCCAGCACGACCCCCTACACTGCCCTAAACCCTGAAACACCACCCCCAGCACGACCCCCTACACTGCCCGAACACCACTGCACTGCCCTAAACCCTGAAACACCAGCACCAGCACAACCCCGTACACTGCCCGAATACCACTGCACTGCCGTAAACCCTGAAACACCAGCCCCAGCACGACCGCCTACACTGCCCAAAAACCACTGCACTGCCCTAAACCCTGAAACACCAGCCCCAGCACGACCCCCTACACTGGCCGAACACCACTGCACTGCCCTAAACCCTCAAACACCAGCCCCAGCACGACCCCCTACACTGCCCGAACACCACTCCACTGCCCTAAACCCTGAAACACCAGCCCCAGCAAGACCCCCTACACTGCCCGAATACCACTGCACTAAACCCTGAAACACCACCCCCAGCAAGACCACCTACACTGGCCGAACACCACTGCACTGCCCTAAACCCTGAAACACCACCCCCTGCACGACCCCCTACACTACCCAAACACCACTGCACTGCCCTAAACCCTGAAACACCACCCCCTGCACGACCCCCTACACTGCCCGAACACCACTGCACTGCCTTAAACCCTGAAACACCACCCCTCAGCACGACACCCTACACTGCCCGAACACCACTGCACTGCCCTAAACCCTGAAACACCACCCCCAGCACGACCCCTACACTGCCCGAACACCACTGCACTGCCCTAAACCCTGAAACACCACCCCCTGCACGACCCCCTATACTGCCGGAACACCACTGCACTGCCCTAAACCCTGAAACACCAGCCCCAGCACGACCCCCTACACTGCCCAAACACCACTGCACTGCCCTAAACCCTGAAACATCACCACCAGCAAGACCCCCTACACTGCCTGAACACCACTGCACTGCCCTAAACCCTGAAACACCACCTCCAGCACAACCCCCTACACTGCCTGAACACCATTGCTCTGCCCTAAACCCTGAAACACTAGCCCCAGCACGACCCCCTACACTGCCCGAACACCACTGCACTGCCCTAAACCCTGAAACACCACCCCCAGCACGACCCTCTACACTGCCCAAACACCACTGCACTGCCCTAAACCCTAAAACACCAGCCCCAGCAAGACCTCCTACACTGCCCGAACACCACTGCACTGCCCTAGACTCTGAAACACCAGCCCCAGCAAGACCCCCTACACTGCCCGAACACCACTGCACTGCCCTAAACCCTGAAACACCAGCCCCAGCATGACCCCCCACACTGCCCGAACACCACTGCACTAAACCCTGAAACACCAGCCCCAGCACGACCCCCTACACTGCCCAAACACCACTGCACTGCCCTAAACCCTGAAACACCACCCCCTACACTGCCCGAACACTACTGCACTGCCCTAAACCCTGAAAGACCACCCCCTGCACCACCCCCTACACTGCCCGAACACCACTGCACTGCCCTAAACCCTGAAACACCACCCCCTGCACCACCCCCTACACTGCCCGAACACCACTGCACTGCCCTAAACCCTGAAACACCACCGCCAGCACGACCCCCTTTACTGCTCGAACACCACTGCAGTGCCCCAAACCCTGAAACACCACCCCCAGCACGACCCCCTACAGTGCCCGAACACCACTGCCCTAAACCCTGAAACACCACCCCCTGCATGATCCCCTACACTGCCCGAACACCACTGCACTGCCCTAAACCCTGAAACACCACCCCCTGCACGACCCCCTACACTGCCCGAACACCACTGCACTGCCCTAAACCCTGAAACACCACCCCAGCACGACCCCCTACACTGCCCGAACACCACTGCACTGCCCTAAACCCTAAAACACCACCCCCAGCACGACCCCCTACACTGCCCGAACACCACTGCACTGCCCTAAACCCTAGAACACTACCCCCAGCACGACCCCCTACACTACCCGAACACCACTGCACTACCCTAAACCCTAAAATACTCCCCCAGCACGACCCCCTACACTACCCGAACACCACTGCACTGCCCTAAACCCTCAAACACCCCCCCAGCACGACCCCCTACACTACCCGAACACCACTGCACTGCCCTTAACCCTAAACCACTCCCCCAGCACGACCCCCTACACTACCCGAACACCACTGCTTTGCCCTAAACCCTAAAACACTCCCCCAGCACGACCCCCTACACTACCCAAACACCACTGCACTGCCCTAAACCCTAAAACACTACCCCCGCATGACCCCCTACACTACCCAAACACCAATGCACTACCCTAATCCCTAAAACACTACCCCCCACACGACCCCCTACACTACCCAAAGACCACTGCACTATCCTAAACCCTAAAACACTACCCCCGCATGACTCCCTACACTGCCCAAAGACCACTGCACTACCCTAAACCCTAAAACACGACCTCCTACACTACACAAACACCACTGCACTACCCTAAACCCTAAAACACTACCCCCTACACTACACAAACACCACTGCACTACCCTAAACCCTAAAATACTACCCCCAGCACGAACCCCTACATTACCCAAACACCACTGCACTACCCTAAACCCTAAAACACTACCCCCAGCAGTACCCCTACACTACCCAAACCCCACTGCACTACCCTTAACCCTAAAACACTACCCCCAGCAGTACCCCCTACACTACCCAAACACCATTGCACTACCCTAAACCCTAAAACACTACCCCCAGCAGTACCCCCTACACTACCCAAACACCACTGCACTACCCTAAATCACTACCCCCAGCACGACCCCTACACTACCCAAACAGCACTGCACTACCCTAAACCCTATAACACTATCCCCAGCACAACCCCCTACACTACCCAAACACCACTGCACTACTCTAAACCCTAAAACTCTCCCCCAGCACGACTCCCTACCCTACCCAAATACCACTGCACTACCCTAAACCCACCCCCAGCACGACCCCCTACACTACACAAACACCACTGCACTACCCTAAACCCTAAAACACTACCCCCAGCACGACCCTCTTCACTACCTAAACACAACTGCACAATTTGTTACAGGCGTTGCAACGCAGGCCTGTGGTGCTTACTGGAAGTACCTGGTGGGCTAGTTGGGCCCCAGGGACCCTCAGGATTCAAGGTGACCTAATCCCCCAACTTAAAACACGCCACGGGCCGCGTTTGCACAGTGGTGAAGGGAGGGGGCGGGGCCTCAGGTGACATGTGCGCAAACACGCCCTGTGGTGCGTTTTAAGTTGGGGAATTAATTCCCTTTGAATCCTGAGGGACCCTGAGGGCCAACTAGCCCACCAGGTACCTTCAGTAAGCACAACAAAGTTGCGTTGCAGAGAGGTGAAAAAAGGTGCGTGGCCTCGGAACGCCTCTCTGCAACTCAGCTCTGTGGTCCTAACTGTAGGTACCTGGGGGCTAGTTGGGCCCCAGGGACCCTCAGGATTCAAGGGGACTTAATCCCGCAACTTAAAACGCGCCACGGGGCGCGTTTGCACACATGTCACCTCAGGCCCCCCCTCCCTTCACCACTGTACAAACGCGCCCTGTAGCGCGTTTTAAGAGGTAGTTTTAATCCCCTGCCCTATTATGTACTAGGGACTTGCAGAGGAGGTCATGCTAATCACAGGGGTACCCCAACGCATAGTGTTCCCTAGTGTATGTAGGTGTTTTCACTGTATTCTAAGTGTCTTTTAGCATAGCACTGGCTCTGGTTAGTCAGAGTCAGTTACCACCAGTACCCGTCTGAAAAAGTTGTGGGCACAGGATGATTTTGCAACAAGGCCTCTTTCTGCTCCTCTGTTGGTTCTTTCTGCACATCTTTTGCTTCTTTCTGTGCGTTTTTTCTTCTTTCTTCACATGTCCTACCTCTGTAGGCATAGTTAGAAACTAGCATTTAAAAAACCTTTGAAATTCACTTAACAAATCATAGATTTCAGGCACGTTATAGTTAGAAATTAGCATTTAAAAAACCTTTGAAATTCACTGAAAAAACCATAGGTTTCAGACACGTTATAGTTAGAAATTAGCATTTAAAAAACCTTTGAAATTCTCTGAAAAAACCATAGGTTTTAGGGACAGTTATAGTTAGTTGGACATTTCACTCGTACAAAACCATAGAAATTCCCCGTTATAGTTAGTTCAGCTAACTATAACTCGCGCCTCCGCAATGCACTGCTGATGATGTCACATATTACATCACTCATGACATGGTCAGTGACATCACTGATGACATCACTGATGACATCTCAAATGACATCACTGATGACATCATCCATGTGATAATTTCATGCATCTTCTCACACCCTAATATAACTTTTGATACACCCGCTCTAAATTACAGACTGCCATTCTCAAAACCATAGACACTCCAACACCAAAAACTACATACCCACTCACTGATTCTTAGGTCTGCACACACATCCACTCACTCACCCGTACAGTCACTCATACTTACAGTCACTCAGTACAGGACTATCATATGCACTCATACACCTATATAAACACTCACACACTGCCACTCATCCATAGAGGTACTCACACACCTAGTCAGTCATGCAAAAAATTAATCCCACACCCATTTACTCACCTATACAGTTATACACACACCAGCTCACTTACTCATACAAATACTAGCACATTCTTACGCTCTTATACAATAACTGATACAAGCACACACACATCCATACAGCCACTCTCACAATCACACACTCTCACTTATAGCCATTTAAATACTCAAACACACATATATACTGCCTTTTACATATGTAGTTACTCGCACATGTACCACTGAGATATACATTCACTCACTAACACACCCATACACACACTCACCCACCCAAGCAGTCCATCACAGATGCACTCTTGAAATCATGCACCCAGTGAATCACCCACTCACACATCTATGTACAGAGTCACACACACCCCACCCACACAAACACTCAGGCAGCCATACAGATACTCAGAGAACCAATCAATAACCCATATAGACACTCATGTAGCTATTCGCAAATCCATGCATCCACTTACACACCAACAAACAGACGGATACAGACATTCACACAGTTTAGTCACTAACCCATGCATTCAGTAAGATACGTTTAATCACTTACTTGTAGAGTCAGTCACTCACATACTAAATCATCCATTCAGACACTTATACACACACTCATTCTTCAATACGCATTTCCCTTTATATATTAAACATATTTAAACTTTACAGAAACACACAGTCACTGGATGATGTCATCAGTGCTGTCATCAGTGATGTCATTTGAGATGTCATCAGTGATGTCATCAGTGATGTCACTGACCATGTCATGAGTGATGTAATATGAGACGTCATCAGCAGTGCACTGCGGGGCGCGAGTTATAGTTAGCTGAACTAACTATAACGGGGGAATTTCTATGGTTTTGTACGAGTGAAATGTCCAACTAACTATTACTGTCCCTAAAACCTATGGTTTTTTCAGTGAATATATATATATATATATGATCACTGTACATTTATGTGGAGTTAATCTATATTACTGATATATACTTACCTTCACACTACTTTTTGTAATCAATAATTTGGCTACAATATTTCGTCAGCATAAAATGTAAAACTTGATATTCAGTTAGTACACTGCCATCTTAGGGGTTCATTCAGACCAGCAAGGGATATGCAGTCCGAGTTGTGGATGAAAAATCAGAAAAAACAGCACTACCTTCTGCTGAGTTCATGCAGGGATCCCCACCCTAAAACCAATGATCATGCAGAAAAGTGAACTAGCTGGGACCAGATGAATCTGCAGGCACCTGTAGGGGTAGCTGACATCTGGAATATTACACAACTATGGAACAAACCAAACAAAATACAGCACGTTTGATTAACCAAATGAAGAAAACATGTATGGAATAAAGAGACCGGATATATCATTCCCACCTATACGTAGCCAAAGGTTAGTGCAACAGTGCAGTGAACTGCATACAAGTCGTCATGTTTCCTTAAGATTCCCGCCTCAAGGGTGCATTCCCTTTCCCAGTTATGACACTTGTGTAGTGGTACAGTGTCCCTGAACCATGCTTTGGATCTGACAAAGAGGGTAGAGTTTGGACCACCTGCAGCTTCTGAGCCCATGGTAGACAATGAGGTTTGAGTAGAAATCTATGCAAGGCACGCAACGACCATAGGGCTAAAAGGGCTTTAGGCCCCCCCGCCCCCTGTCGCGTCTCAGCCCGGGCTGCTGCAACTTGAACTGCTGTAGACTGGGCAGTGTCTGGAGTCTTAACCACACCCGAGGTTTTCACAGGTCTTTAAAAGACCATTTACATGCCTTTGTGAACTGGTTAAGGAGGCTTGTGTGTTTTTTCACTGTTTCAAGTACCCCCTGGGTTTGCACTCTGCCTATTAAGTTAAACATTTGCTCTTATGGAATCAATCAGGGATGGAGGGTGGAGGAAATAAATAATGTGCTGATCCTGCAACACACACATTATTATTATATCTCACACTGTCACACTGTCACTTCACTCACTCACTGTGCACTCACACAGTTCACCCTTCACTCACATGGGCACAGCATTCACACCACGAAAACAAGCACAGCACTCACCCTGGAGTCACACCACTGAACCTGCACTTCCTCCTCTCACCCTGCACTCACGCGGACAGCTCTCTCTGCCTGCATTTATACAGGCACACTGTTCATCCTGTCTGCACACAGGGACAATAGTCTGCCGGAACCACTCACTCTGCATTAACTCCTCTCACCATGCACTCACCAGTCACTCTCACCGTTCGCCCTGCACCACACACGGGCACACCACTCACCCTGCATTTACACCACTCACATCTCCATGCACTCACTCCTCTGACACTGCACACTCTCCTCTCACCTGACACTCACATGGGTCCTCCTCTTACATTGCATTCAGGCAGCTCACACTACACTCACATCGGCACATTCTTCACCCTATACTCGCACCACTCATGCTGCACTCACTCACACTATTCACCATCACCCAGCACTTATATGAGCACACCTCTTACTCTGCACATATAAAAATTACATAACTCTCATGAATATACACATATTTCTACAAAGGCACCCACAGAATACCTGCTCTTTCGGTAGTTCTAGATGCCTACTTAATTCCATTTGCAACACTGGGGTTGGTGCAAGAGGGAAGAGAGGACTGAGAATGTGGGATGGTGTGAGGAAGGAGACTCATTTAATGGGTATGAGGTTAGGTCTCACCTCATTTCTGTAAATACTTAGTGGTGTGACTGGTGCAGTCGCACCTGGCGATGACTTTGGTGGGGGGTGCTGTGTTTAAAAATAATTTTTGGTTTAAAAGCAGGTGAACTTCCTTGTGCATCAGGTAGTTTTCAGCCAACAATAAAAATATCAAGATAAATCTGGTGATTGATGTTCTTACTAATTAGAGTTCAGAATGTTGTTTAGTTGCAGTTTTGGCTCATCCTAAAGTAGCACGGTGGGTTAATGTGCCTTCTGCAAAGAACATATACCATGCAGATCGCAGAACTGAGTGAACTATGAGTATCACTATAAAGAAATGAAATGTATGTCAGAGAGAGGCTCTGGAGAGATGAGGTGCACTGTTGGAGAGTGGTAGTGAAGGAATTCATGGAGAAGGAGGATATGGGGAGGAGAGCACCAAAATAAACCTGTCGTAACGGCCGCCACCAGCGCTCCAGCCATCTCTGGCTGGGAGTCTTGGCCCCCCCCCCCTCCAAAGTTCGGGTCTAGTGACGCCCCTGGTCTATGCCCTTGTCTAGCAAAAAAGCTAGGCCAATGTGAGCCTAAGGTGTGACAGTTGGCAGACCAGGGAAGCCCTTATGATGAAAGGAGCAAAGGTTCATGGGAAACTCCTCTTGGTGGATGTCTGAGGTATACTGTTGTACAATTCATCTTGAACCCTCCCTGACGACATGGAGCAAAGCGGAGCAGTGTTACCTGCGCAATATGTTGCAGTAGCAAGCTGCAGCGGAGATGAACTTGGTGAGAAAGTGGCTGAGATGTGCATGGTGGGAAAGTGCCGAAGACACACAATAAGATGGGTAATCAGTGCTATCTGGGCTCCCAGCACGGAGGGGCCACTTGACGTGAGATTGCAGAAATGCCTTCCTCCTAACAGTCTCTTTCTCTCAGGTGGAGCCTTCGGGTTGATCAATGCTGCTGCAAGTGGTGAGGCCAAGCCTTGAGGACACAGCCGCAAGAGCTTCCTTCATGGGTTCACTTCAGATGTCCAAAGGAGAAAAAAAGAGGAAGAGAGGGTCTTGACATATTCTGGCCAGGCTGAAAACCTGGCATGGAGCCGACCCTCCTGGGCCCAGATTGGACATGCCTGACATAGTTATAGGCGTTATTACCTTTACATCCTTACACGAGACAAAATGAACGCTATTGAGAGCGAGGTATGACAGCACAGACTGTGCAAGGGTCAAATCTCGTGCTATCTGAAAAGTCAATACTGTTCATTTTGCAGTGAGACCCTGAGTGGAACCTCCCAGGGCACATAGCAGACATGTTCCTCCCTGCCGATGGCACTCCCTGAAACTATCTTTGGTTTGAAGCTCAGCCCTCAGATAGCTCTCTTATTATTGATACTGCAGGGCCCACGCCTTGGGTGTACCTTTGACATGGGTTTGATCCAAACCTCAATATCTACATGTCTAATATTTATTGTTCCCTCAGCCTGCTGATATGGAGTCCTTCTATATAGAATGGACATTTGCTGAAGTGTGTCCTCCGTTCAGTTCAGCATCCCGTGCGACAGGACGCGACCAGTCATGAAGACCCTGGTGAGTTTTCTGATTCAATGACTTTGTTATCCTTTCAAACACTGAAAGTGCTAGAAAAGAGCTAAAGTATGTTACTACTTTTTCAAATAAGATTTCAATTATATTGTAACACCTGTTGTTTACAGTGCTTCAAAGCCACAAGTCTGTGTCAGGCGCTACATACTGAGCTCTACATAATGCTGAGCAAGTTATCACTTTATTATTACAACCTGCATTAAGGTATTTAATGTATTCTTGCAAAATCTAGGAAAGCTCTTATATTATGGGCTATTATCACAGATATACAGGGTAAAATTCTAAAAAGGAGGTACATGTGCACAGAAAGCAAATACTACTATTCTTAAGTATGTTTAAGATTCCTCTTCCAAATACCTAATTCTTTGGTTGTCTATAGCTCTCAAGGGAGTCCCCCATCCAGTCTGGAAAAATACATTTATAGCCTCAACCCTCTGCCCCTATGAAAGTGCCATACTGCCCTCACCCCCGAGATAACTAGCAAGCACATTTTTAAATGTAAAGCAGACACTTGCATACATACCAGGAGGGCAATCAGGATTCACAGAAATTAGGTTAGCGTCCTTAATTAAAGACAAAATCAGTGAACGACAGGCAGAGCACCTGTTTACTACTACCTAGGTGTGCATGGGTGGGTAGGCAGGTAGATTGAGGCGAGGGGATACACAGATGGATGGATGCTCAGTCGAAAGTGAGAGTATGGATTTCAATAGCACTTTTTGCCTGTCTTACCTTAGTGGAACCAGAAGTGCATGCTGGGAGAAGTGACAGCTGTTCTTCTTTAAACCATGTATTCTCTTTCGAAACTAATCACAAATGTTACATTAAAAGCATGGTGGTGGTACCCACCTTCCCCACATTATGTCCTTAGCTTCTAAATTAACATTCAGCATTGGGGAGACAAGACTTGTGCATTAACTTTAACATAAGCATTACGGGGCAGATTTACAAGGCCCTTGTGCCACTTTTGCGTCACTTTTCCCATGTTAAAAGTGACGCAAAAGTGGCGCAAGGGCCTTGTAAATCTGCCCCTACGTATTCATTTGATCCCGAAGAGCGCGCAGCACTCACTCAGATGAAGCTAACATTTCCATTTGACTCTCTCCTGTTGGAGATACACAATCAGAATCATTTCACAGAAGCAAAGTTTATGGCACATAAAGCCATGAGACTGAGCCGTTTCACACATAAGGAGCAGCAGAAGCTAGGTCTGGGCATGTTTCACCCTTATATGGCTGATACACACATCTAGCTAAATTCCTAAAATTACTTAAGCGTGCAGTTGTTAAATATACATATTTACAAAAGAGCGTGGTAGGATTCATTGGCATTCCTAGAGTTGCAAACGATGAGAGGAGGGTATGAGTACACTTGGTGATAGGGAGATCCAGCAGAGGGGCCGAGAAGCTGGCAGGACCAGAATTTGTGAGTAGTTTATGGTGGTTTGCGAGTGACCAGAGGAAGTTGATCTTAGGTTCCAGGTAGTTGTGCAGTGAGATCGGATGCCAGGGAGGGAGTCTGTGGCCAGGCCATTATTTGACTTGGAAACACCTGTCAGTAGCTTATGTAAAGCCCTGTTTGTGACAGAGAGCCGTCCAGCCTGGTGCTTTAATATTAATAGTTGCTATTTGGCAGCGGTTGCTGTGAAAACCGCTTCAAGATGATCTGAACGCCAAGAAATACAACTTTCAGATTCTTCTGTAACCTGTTGCATTATAGTTGTAAATGCAAACCGTAGCTAGCCCTAAAATAAACCTTCCCAATTGTAGCTGTAGCCCAAACCCGAGGCTTATTCCTAATTTTAATTATAGTGGTAACTCTAAATTTCGTCTTTCCAATTATTTTAAAATTAAATTTACTAAGTTCCAACACACATGCACACAGGCACAGATGCGCTCTCGCTCTCTCTCTCTCTCTCTCTCTCTCTCTCTCTCTCTCTATTTTTAAAGGAATTTGGAACCAATGCCATAAAACCCGAAAAAAATCGATTTTTTATATTGTTTTAATCCTAAATTGTGAGGAATTATTTGTATTTTCATTTAAAAAAACCTTTTCTTCGATTACTTAAATACATTCCTCTCTACAATGTGCATTGAAATCAGTCTTCCAATTAAATACAATCAAATGTAATTAAGTGAAGAGTATGAGTAATAGGTTTGAACTAATGAAAAACTAAGGAGTGGCATGTTGTAACATACTCACATACATCTATTTTTTTGCTATCTATCTCAACATTCTAAATAATTTTACTAGGGCACTTTGCAGGCTCTAGAGACCCATAGGGAATTGGGCCTTGTTTCCATTCACAGGTAAAATAGACATTATGACTAAAAACACTTTTAAAAAAACGTACTTTTTTCATTTTCAGATTCTCATTGTTGCTCTGCTAGGATCCATGGTGGCCCAGGCCGATGACGTAAGTAAAGTGGAATTTTTGAAGGGGCATCATAATTAGAAAATGGCCAGCAGAACTCGCTTTTTAGAATAACAGTTTTGGTATTGTCAAAAAAACGAAAGACAGTAAGTAGCACTTTTCTATAAAATATATTTGCAAGGGATTGCAATAGAGTAATTCATGTAACGGAAGAAACAATGTATAACATAACATAAGATAACATAACATGACATGACATGCCATGACGTAACATCATTATTCACCTATATTCAAAACTGAATATGACACTAGAGAACAGGAGCTTTATAAGAAGCATGCTAATAAATAGTAGCACCTTCTTCCCTCCTTCCAATCTCGGATGGTAAACATGAGTGGAAGCAGAAGGACGTCAACCTCTACATAAGCATGTGCACAATCAACCTGCATATAGGGATCTATAGGGAAAAAAGAGTGTTGCAGGTGGGAGGATTGCTTTCAAGCTCTAATAAAAGAGAAACATCTCACGTATTACATGGTTTAGGAGGCACACTAATCCTCGAGTAAAGACATACAAAGCAATGGTGGTGTGCCGTGTTTAATGTCTTTAGGTCAACTGCTTCCTGGATTTATAGGGGTCTCAGAGGGATGATCTGGCTGCCTACTGAGAAAAAACTTGCTAAAGGCATATAGTTGATCAACAACTACTTCTTCAATCTGGACTATATTGCTGGCAGTCTCCATGAGAGGAGGAAGGCAATGCATGAAAGTATTGTAGTCTGGAATGTTGAGTGTAAAATATTAAGCGGCCACAATACGGTGACCAAAAAATTGAAAACCAGACTATCAAGGAGGTAAGTGCATATAGGTAATAGAGGGTTGCTATTCTTAACTCTATATCTACATACTTATCTGTTGATATTTTGGTCCTCGAGCCACCTATATCCTGCCTCTGGTCGCAGGTCCACCCCTTAATCGGCCAGATCCTGAAGGCTGAGATATGCCTCCGGGAACCACTTAGAGAGTTTTCATCTAATATTAGCTTTACATTCTGCATCAGCTGCCCCACCTCTCTACTCCTCCTTCCTTGATAGGGATTGCTAATTTATCCATCAAAAGTTTGCCTGCCATTTGTTGCCTGGTTGGAGAGGACCCCTTCAGTAGTGCAAAATATCAATGTCCTATGATTACACCGAACCTCAAACCATAAACCAGCCTGAAAGTGGTTTTGGCTCCCTTTCTCTCTCAGGCCTGTAAGGTTATAAGCTCCTTCGAGATGGTATCTAGGGCAATATGGGGCTGCCGATTTCGAGGCCGGAGGTAAAGAAAAGAAAGGGGAATGAAGTAAAAAATAAACAAAAATAAAAAAATAATAGCATCAGGAATAGGAGTCGAGAGATTTTTTTCTATTGATGGACATGAAAGGTTTGAGGTCATCTATATGATGCTGAGCTGTTACTCCAAGCCATTTTGAGAAAGTTGCCATTTTTCCTGCCCTAAACTATTTGGTCCCTGCAGTCTGTCCTAGGTCACATGACTGGGTGTAGTTGGCCGTTGGACTTTGTTTATTCCTCATAGACAGCCACATAATAGAGGGATTAGGTTTGCCTGGATTGGCAATCAACTAGCAAGATGGGGGGCTGAGCTAGGCACAGCCCCACTTACAACTGAATAGACTATGCTCTGCCTTCACACAGAGTACTTGTCACCCCTTCATTGTCCCTGCATCCAGCTTTGAGCCAGGGCAGGGGAGTCAGAAAATGCAAAGCATTTCAAAGAACAACTTCTAGAAACTCTTCTTCAAAGAATATATCAGGTATAAAAAAGGGACCCTCAGACCGACTCTTCAGTTCACTTCCTGGTCTTCCGCAAGGACTCTTAGAGGACTGCCTGATGCTGTGGCCTGCTGTGCACTCAACAAGACAGCTTTGATGCACCTGGAAGGACTGCTTGGCTCCCTGGAGATTGCCTTGAACGATCAGATCCTGCCCTGATGCTGGAGCCCTAATTCATCACTTGAACTCACGACTACCAGAGTTACTCTAAAGGCTTGTTTGCTGGCCTCCTGATCAGAGCCCCAGAGCCCCCCAAGTGGTGCCCTCCAGTCCTGGACCCTTGGTTGTGGTGTTAAAGGTGCCCAGATAGCCAACATCCAAAACATAGGAATTTTTGGGCTAAAACCTTCTCTGAAAACTGAGGGAAGTGTGGGACCAACCTATTCATCTATCCACCCAAGGTGCTTCATAGGTCGGCCTGACTTTGCGGTAGCTCAGCCTACCTTCTTCTCCACAGCAGCAAATCCTGTGCTGCGGTCCCTCAGCGAAGGGGTATTCAGCTTCCTGGAACTCTCACTGGCTACAGCCTTCAACTTTGTCCCGCTGAAGATTTTTGACTTCCAAAAAAGTCAGAACGTAGAAATCTTCACAGTGACTTTGTCTAGCAGCTCCCTCCGATGCCACCTGCAGTCTTGACCCACTGAACTTTACCTTCTCAGAACTTTTTCATCAAAATTTCTTCTAAGTCCAAAAGTAAGTGCCAACAGGGCCCAATCCACTTCGTGTATCTGGCCTGCGCTCCACCGAGGTTGGCCATATTTTTCGACTTTCACCCAGCCTCAGGCGACTAGATGTCTGAGGTTGGCTCTTTCATATTTTAGGCACTAGATTTGACTAAAAACTTAACAAATTCATAACCCCGGTTCTACTGATTGGATTTTTGTTATGTTGGTGTCAAATGAGTTATTAAAATATACTTTTCTAAATTGGTGTGGGGTTTTTCTTGTGTTATGTATTCACTTTATTAGTGTTTGTGTGTTGCATAAATACTTACACATTGCCTCTACATTAATCCTGACTGCTTTTGTGCCAGGCTACCAGATGTTTGAGCAAAGGCTAATTTGGTGACTTTTGTGATTCACCCTGACAGGGATTGGGGCTGTTACTTGAATAGGGGTGCCACCCCAACCTCCCTTTCAACCAACAACACAATGCCTCACAGATGGGAAATCAGAGATCCTGCAATAAACGTTTTGGTCAGGTGTACTTTGTTTTTTTGGGATTCTTTTAAAGATAATGTATGCAGACGTGCTTTATTTTTAATTTAATTTATCAGTTGAATTATAATTTATTAAAATCAAATAAACTTTACATATATATTGTTTAATTTGAATGTTTAATGTTTAAAAGAGCATGTGATTTTACAAAACCTTTTAAAGCATATTTTACATTTCCAATGTCATGAGGATCCGTAAAATCCAATATATCAAACCATTGGACTACTCAGTTGAAATAAAAATGTCTTGCTAGGTGAATATTAAGTCATCTTTATGGAATGTGTAAAAAAGTTGAAGTTACTTACTTCCTTGCGCATGTGACACCTGTCCTTCTTTAAACCAGTGCATTATCATATATTATAGAGGATATGCATCTGGTAAGACACAACTTTAGCCCCATTATCAGGCTTTTATTAAGAACTTACCTAGATACTTCTGTATATAATCTAGGTCGATGTTCTAGTCTGCATCTGCAACAATGATCTTTCATTCAATCTAGTGGGTGTGGAACCAGAATATTGTAGTCAGAATATCTCCAGATATAAATATTGTGTCCGAAATAGCGTTTACAAAAGTTTCACCTCCACTGGAGTTAATAATAGAACATTTGCACCATATAAATTGTGTTTTTGTGAATGATATTTAAGACATGACATTTCCATCAGGAAAAAAATCTGTAAATTATATTCTGATGATGCAACCATCTGGAGATAATCTCTGTACAGACCAATTGCCCCATCTACCTCTTCACAATCATTTTATGATACTCCTTCTTCTTTTTGAAGACTCAAGACATTAGATGTTTATGCTCAGCCCCACAAAAACCCAGTCAGAGCTGATCCATCAGACAGGTCAAGTTGCCCCATTTCCTTCACTTCATTTGTAGAACAGAACAATGCAGGTGCCCTTAAAGTTATTAATGCAGTGAGTTTAGTAACAAACATTTTGTAGCGTAGAACTTAGGTATTACTCCCAAATCTAAGTCAGAATCTATCCAATGTTGTCATCCCAGTTGCTACACTTTTTGCCCTATTTCAAGAAAGGTGTCACCACTTCATATCTTATCAAGCTCCAAATCGAGGAAAACATAGGTCATAGCTGGATCCATTTCTTTCCTGACACTTAGGGCAGTTTCTCTATTGTGGCGTAGGAGTGTTGCCTCCCCATTTTTGTTGCCCCTTTAGCCACCGTTGTGCCTTCCCATAGTCCCCATATTAATGTACATAAATACTTTACAAGGGTTTTTTCGGGCCACGGCATTCCTTTTTTTTCCAGTTGCATTCTGGGTTGCAGGATGAGTGAGGTAGAACGTGCAGAGGTGGGGATTAAAATTTACGTCAGCAGTCACTAGTAGCCATAATTGAAATGTGGGCTCTGGCTTACCTGGGCTGTCAACACATACTCACAAAGCGCAGATGTCAGGTTGGCCGACTGCCTTTCGGTGACCAGCCTGACATGTGCACTAGAGGCCTCTCACACCTGCTCAAATAGTGTGCCAGGGATCACATATGCAGCCCCTGGACTACTAATGAGTGCTGGGTTCGCCTGATCAAGGCAATCGTGGCATTGCACTCATATTGTTTTAGTAACATAACAGCAAGAGAGCAGCACCTGGATTGGCTCAGGACACATGGTTAGGCCTCTGGTCTAGTGGTCTTGCACATGAGGAAGAAGAACAGGGGTGTGGAGATTCGATCCATGCAACAATGGTCTTCTTTGCATGGCTTTATTATGAAGCCATGCCGTGATTGGTAATTTGTATTCCTTGCTCTCTTCCTCCCTCTTCATTTG
Organism: Calotriton arnoldi; assembly: GCA_963921515.1. Lineage (NCBI taxonomy): Eukaryota > Metazoa > Chordata > Amphibia > Caudata > Salamandridae > Calotriton > Calotriton arnoldi. Next base: position 1,026,055 of record CAWUFW010004747.1, on the reverse strand, counting down.
CACTGCCAGTAATGGCATTGTGCAAAAGGAAGTGGTGAAGAGATTAGTCATAAAACTTCCCATCACCTGACCTGATGTTGCAGGCCGATAGGCAGCAGTGGGACTCGGAGTTGCAGAGTAGGAGGGAACCCATGTGTAAAACAAAAAAACATAAGAGAGGTAAAAATTTAATGACTGTGTGTTAGGTATTAGGTTTCTGGTTGGCAGAGGTATGCACTCTATCCAAGGAGGAACCACAATACTAGTCATGGTAAGTAACAGCACACCCTAAATTAACCTGTGATCACCTCTGGTAGCTTGGCTCAGGGCAGTCAGACTTAACTTCAGAGGCAATGTTTAAAGTATTTGTGCAACACTTCAAACAGTAAAAGAGTGAAAACACCACACAAAAAGATACCAAACCTGGTTAGACAAATGGAGCTTACTTTAACAAATAAAAGAAGACCAAAAAACCAAAAACTCAATTAGTAGAACTGGAGTTATGAATTTTTAAAGAATAAACTGCAAAATAGTACATAGAAGCAAAAAGAAGCTACCGGGGATATCTGGTCATGCCAGACCGGGACAAAGTCAAAAGTTCTGGCCAACCGAGATTAATCAAGGGCTGGCTATAGGGACCAGGTTTGGCCCGCTGAACAAAAGTACCTTGATTCGGGTTGCGTCGTCGTCGAAGATGAGGAGTGCAGGCGAGGCAATGAGTTGATGACGGTCCACACAGTGATGGCAATGCGTTGGTTCCGATCCACGCAACAGCAACTATGCATAAACAGCGGGGATGATGCATCACACAGCAGTGGCACTGCATCGGTGCTGATCCTTGCAACGGCAGCAATGCGTTCGCAGTGATGGGGATCCGAGCTGTGCATCTACGGCGATGCTTGGAGTAGCACTTTAGTAACACTTCCAAGGGTTCACGACTAGGTTGGCACCACTTCGAAGGGCAGACTCACAGATGGGAAAGTCCAGGTGAAGAAGCAGGTGAGTTGAAAGTCTTTTATGTCCCTGAGACTTCAGATCAGGAGGCCAGCCAAGTAGAAGCTCTGTGTCGGTATAGATCCTCACAACTGCGGTGATGCGTCCGGAATGGTGGAGATGCGCCAGTTTCAATATGTGCAATGACTATGATGCATGGATTCTGCTGGAGCAGCACTTTAGTCCCAATTCCAAGGGACCAGGACTAGGTTGGCACCACTTGGCAAAGCAGGCTTACAGATGGCAGAGTCCAGGTGCAGAAGCAGGCGAGTTGGAATCTTTTTTGTCCCTGAGACTTCAGATCAGGAGGCCAGCCAAGTAGCCCTTGGAGTCACTTTGGATTCGGGGTTCAAGTGATGTGGGTCCAGTCCTTCTCACCCAGGCAAGGAGGGCAGCAGGGCAGCACAGCAAGAAAGCAGTTCTTCCAGAGCAACAATCCAGCAGAGTGGCAGAGTCCTTCAGCAGCACAGCAGTCTTTCTTCCTCGCAGAGTATCCACAGGTTCAGAAGTGTTCTGAAGTGGTGGTGTCTGAGGTCCAGTTCTTATACCCAGTGATGCCTTTGATGTGGGGAGACTTCAAAGAGATGCCTTTGAAATGCACACATGCCCTTCCTTCCTGCCCGGACTCCAGACTCATTACAAGGGGTACCAGCCCTTTTTGTGGGTGACAGGACACAGCCTATTCATGTGTAAGTGAGGCTGGATCCAGCTTCTCCCTCCCATCCTTCCAGGTTGGCCCATCAACGCCCATTGTGTATGGCTTTATAGGAGGAATACACAAAGATCAGCTGTCACCCAATCCAGACAAGCAATCAGAGACAGACTGCTGGCACCAATTGGCTAAGGCAAGAAAATGCCCTCTTTCTAAAAGTAGCATTTACAGAACTGTAATTTAAAATCCAACTTCACCATATGTTAGCATTTTAAATTAGGAGTTCAGAGACAACAATCATGAACAAGTTATATCTTACCATTTGGAAATTATGCTTATAAAAGGTAATAGGGTAATTCCAATGTTATCCTACGGGAGATATCGGTCTTGCAGTAGTGAAAAACGAATCTAAGAGCAGTGGCGTCTGGTGGAATTTTAAACTCATGGGCGTATGCAGAACGAATCAACGCATGCGAGCGAGCGCAGCGAGCGAGTCCGACGGCAATAAGGGGAGTTCGGGGGGGTTCTCTCCCCATGAAGAATTTTTTTTTACATTGGCATCTTTTTGGTGCGATTTTCAGTACTATTTCTGTGATAAATGGACTAAAAATTCAGTTCTTCTAGGCATTCATAAAAGAAAACTCATGCATTATTTCAGAGAATTTCTGGGTTGCCAAGCAAGTCTGACTTCTGAAGAGGGCTAGGGTACTAAGCAAGACTGCTATGGCTCTACCCTTTCCAATAGAAAACACATAACATAGATGCATAAACGTCCACAAAGAAACACACTTGTAATTTTGTTCCTACCAATAATGCAGGCTTGTAAAATTGGTGTATTTTGGTGCACTTTTCAGCACTACCTCTGTGATAAATGGACTAAAAATACAGTTGTTATAGGCATTTATAAAGGAAAACTCGTAAAATATATAATAGATTTTCTGGGTTGACAAGCACGTCTGACTAGCGAAGGGGGCTAGGGCAGTTACTAGGCAAGACTACTGGGCTCTACCCTTGCCAATATAAAACACATAACATAGGTGACTAAAGGTCTACAAAGAAACACCCTTGTAATTTTGTTCCTACCGGAAATGCAGGCTGGCCACTTCCTTTTCTGCATCAGCTATTCAATGTTGATTGCCCAGTAAAATTCATGACATATTAAATATCTACAAGTATAAGAAATATCCATTTGAAACAAACATTTAATTTGTAGGAAGTCAGCAAAAGCTTTGCATTTTTGAGCAAGGCAATTTTGCAAAATAAAAAATGAAGTAAATATTGTACTTAAAATAGTTCATATAGCGCTCTGAAGCCCTTGGGTCCATCAGTATTTTAGAAAACCACTAAATAAAAATAAGTTATGAAATGAGTCTAGTATGCATTGCTTAAAATATAAGAAATATCCATTAAAAATCTTTCATTTATTTTAGAAAGAAACAACTAAAACTTTATATGTATAAGAAGGCTAGGTAAAATTGTTCAAAAATAAAACTTGTTACTTTATTTTTAAATACTTTGCATGCCACTCTCAGGCCCTTGTGCCTGTCAGTACAGTAGAAAATGGTTACATAAAAATAAATTATGAAAATAAATAAATGTACATTTTAAGAAATATCCCTTCAAAACCAATCTGATATTTGTAAACACAAACAAAATTATTTTAAATAATACTATGTAAATACTTTGCATGCCACTCTCAGGTCCTTGTGCCCGTCAGCAAGCACAGCAGAAAACAGTTAAATAAAAAGAAATTATGAAAATAAATAAATGTACATTTTAAGAAATTTCAAAACCAATATGATATTTTTAAACACAATTTAAAAAAAATAATAATATTTAAATGCTTTGCATGTCAATATCAGGTTCTTGTGCCTGTCAGTACAGTAGAAAATGGTTCAATAAAAAATAAATTAGGAAAATAACTAAATGTTGTACATTTAAAGAAATATACCCTCAAAACCAACATATTTTTAAACACTAACAACAAAAATATTTTAAATAATGATAAAATATGAAAACAAATATATATAAATTCACATATATATAAACACACATATATAAATACATATCAACTGTACAGGAGTTGTATGAATATTAAATGGAATGAGTAAATTGCCAACAGTACTTCCTAATGTTATCAAACAAAACAAACCGAGCTATAAACACCTGAAACTATGATCACACATCAGATTCATATTTTCTATTTATATAGAAAGTTTGCTCGTCGATCTTTAATATGAACAAACTTTTCAATTGTTCTTTTGTTGAATTCTGGTATTTCCTTTATTAGCTCTTTTTCCTTTCATAGCATAGGCAATGCATTAAGTCTAGCTTGAGTCATTGTGTTTCGCAAAACGTTTTTACCCTCTTTAGTGTGGAAAAACATCGCTCAGACTCTGCTGTTGTCATCGGTGTAGTAATGACAACTCTTAAAAGCTTTATAGTCTCAGAAAAAGACTTCTCTAAGTTGTTTTCACACAAAAAGCGAAATAAAGCCATGGCACCACCAGTAGCCTGACGGAAGTCACGTCTTCCATACAGGACTGAAAGTTCTGTACGCAATCTGGCTTTGTATAACATAGGATAGGCTTCTATCGCTTCTGCGAGTGCCTCAGCTGGGAAAGATTTGTCATGTCTTTCAAAAAGGTCACTTCGCAATAGTGTTGCACTTACAAGATGCTTTGTGAAGGCAAAGTGCTCTCTGGCATGGACCACAATAATGTCACAGACTTCTTTTGCTTCTTGGGTCAAAGTATTTATTTGCAGTCTCCAGTTTACAAACTGACATTCTTGTGGCAGTGTAGAATCCAAACTGTCAATGGATTCCCGTACTCTGGTGATGCTTGTCACAAAGTCTGTAGTAGCTTTCTGGACAGACAAAGGGGCCAATTCCGATTCAGGCCGGAAATCTCTCCGACCGAGTTGGACCCGGAGATATTTCCGACCGAATCGGACCCTAGCAGTCCGACCGAACGAGTACGATGCGTTCGCATGCTATCGGACTCGATTCGGTCGGACTCCCATTGAAGTCAATGGGAGCCGGTCGTACAACGCGTACGCGGGCTCCCATTGACTCAATGGGTGCGACGCGAACAAGGGCGCCCCCTATAGCGGGTACGCGTCGAAGCGGGTCGCGCCATACACGCACAGGTAGGGGGGACCCATGGGTCCCCCCTGTGTGCGACTCGTGCGGCTAGTCGTACAGGGGTTCCGACACGGACCCCCAAAGTGCGGCTCTGACTGCTCTCTCGAGCCGGACGGCGCGAGTCGGACGGACTGCTGCGGCGCGCATCGTACTTACCCGGCCGGGGAACGTCTCCATTGCGCGGTGCGAGTCGTGTCCGTGCGAGTCGGTCGGAGCGGTTGGGTCCCGCGAACGAGTCGGTCGGCGATTTCGCGTACGTTCGCATCGTACTCGCTCGCCCGGACGCACGTCTGACTCGCTCGGAAACAGCCGAATCCGATTCGGAGCCCTACCGGCCGAGATCGGAATCGACCCCACAGTGTCAATGTCTCGCTTTTGCAATTGATTATATAAAATGTCTACTTGGGGCATTATACTGTGAAAAAGAAACAGAAAGAATATAAACTCCCTATCTTCTAATGTTCTAGTAAATCCCTTAGCTTCACATATAGTATTGGACTCGAAATCACCACTGTTTGCAATGGTTGTCATGCATTCAAGAAGATCATCTCTGTATTCATAAATTATGTTTATTGCTCGAATATTGAAGTTCCAGCGAGTTGCAGACCCTCTTGGAAGTCTTCTTGAAACTATTTGTTCAAGAATATCAGTCCTTTTCGGGGAACGTGCAAAAAATGCTGTTATACCACCAACCTCTGAAAAGAAAATTTTAACTCTAGATATTTTGGAGGAAGCCTGTTCCATAATTAGGTTAAGTTGGTGGGCATAGCAATGAATATAATGTGCATTTGGGTAAACATACCTGATTTTCTTTTGCACCCCACCAGTTGCACCACGCATGATGCTGGCACCATCGTAGCTTTGAGCAATTACTTTTCCTTTAGCACATTGCTCAGGGAAAACAATGTTTAATTCATTAAGATTGGCTGAGGCAATTGTTTGTGCAGATGAGTCTTTTAGATGTGTGAAACAATAAAATCTTTCAGCTACCTTGCAATTTCCATCAATGTAGCAGAAGACCAGAACTGACTGTGTCTTAGTAGAGACATCAGTTGTATCGTCAGCTTGGATAGCTACATAATCAGTGCTTCTCAACTGCTGTGTAATATATTCTCTTATTACTTCCAGCATACAGTCCAGCAATTCATTCTGAATAGTTTTAGAAGTGCCTTTAAACACTGTGGCTGTTTTTAAATGTGTTTCCATAGCACTGTCAATGCTGGAGACAAACTCAACAAGGCCCCTGAACACGCCAGGATTTAGAGACGCTTCAGTTTCATCATGGCCTCGTAATGCCAATTCAAAGGCACCACAAAAACAAATACAGTCAATCAATCTTGATAAAATTTATCGGTTTTTATCCACTTCTGCATTATGTTTTCTTACTCCCACACGGTATGCTTCGTTCAATTGCTGTACAATGTCCGATTTTCCAAAAAGAGATAATTTCAACATTTTTTCAGCCAGATGCTTTAGGTCAGTAACTCCTGTTTTCGTCCAGGTAACTTCACCTCCAAAGAGTAAGCAAGGGAAACAGAATAAAGCATTTTTAGAAGCGCTACCAGTAAGCCATTCCATCCTATCATACCATGTATTGGTAAACCGACGTGTGAAACCCTTTCCCCTATCTTTTGCAGACTGCTCAATTTTAATTTGAGGTTTATCAGCTCCTAATGTTTTCACTTGCAGTTTATCTGCATGTGTCAAGCCCAAAAATGGGTTTATGAGTAAACTGTCAACTGTTTTCATTGTGTCCAGCAATATATCAGACTGGAAATAGGAAACCTATATATCAATACAACATAGAAAATCCTTGGGTCTATTGTGAAAGAACAGACGGATAAAGACACTGACAAAATCACACAGACCTAACTGTGGGATAATCCCTTTCAGGACGAAATTCCTCACCCACCAAAGGTGGCATGCTTCATCATTTGGGATTCTCCTCTTGGTGGAAAAACCTAGTCCCACCAAGGGCTACGACCCCCTCTCTGAGAGGGAGGAGCACAGGGATGTTTTGATGTCTACTCTAAAAAGGATGTTCTAAATCCACCAAATGAGAGACTGAGTATAGGTGAGGGGCGCAGCGCAACAAAAAAATGTCATTAACCTGTGGGGAGTGATGTTAAAACTAACTAGAGAGAACAAAAATATACTTTATTTGTATGCTCTCGCTGTCAGGATTAAAAACAGTGCACCTGCGGTATGGATTTAAACCGCATGTGTCAGACGAGAATATGTGGTCAACATGTTTCAGCCGTGGTGACCCACGAGGTGTCAAGGCTTTTGTCAGGACCTAAAAGATGCTGCTGCTATGTGATGAGTGATTTGATCAAGATAAAATAGTGCTAAAATACGGAACCACTGGTACTTCCGGTTCCTGTTCTCAGAAAGGTGACTGTACCCGTATTGACTGGGTAGAATACCTCACCTTTACCTGGCGACAGCTCAGGGAAGGGGGGCACCGCTCTATAAACAAATATGGAGGGTGCATGTGTTAAATTCACACTGTGTGCCAGTAGCATAGGAGCTTACCACACACCATGTTTCAAGAAAACTGACATACATGAGACAAAGAGAAAAATAGGAAACCCAAAGTACGTGAACAGCAGCGATGCCGCGTCTGTCCTACTTGCTACACTAATTACACCTCTGTATATATGTCTGGGCATGGCATATGCAGTGATGTTACCAGCAGTACACCACCCCAAGCTGAATCGCTCGTAGGGTCTGTCATGAGGACATTTTGAGGCTCTCCAGTTAGAACGATGTAGGACTGTCAGAAAAAGCACCCTAACTAATTGCTACAAAGCCATCTGAAAATCAGCATCTAAGTGACCAATCCCAATATCTAAACCTATTATAAACAGTAAGCCATGGCCACTACTACCAGTATGTAAAGCAAGAGGGTGAGCTATAGAACAGATTTAAAACTGACTTAAATTAAGGTATAAGTATCCCTTAAAGCAGCCTACGGCGCTCTATCCCCAAACATACACCTCTCTATAAAACAGATTAAAGTTAGGGTGAAAGCATTCTTACAATCAGAAAATAGTGCTCTTCGTACCCAGACACTCACCTCTCCATCGGTACCCCGGACCTGGTTGAGGCTGCAACCAGAGGTGAGTGTCAAAGGTCGAGTGGGGATGTAATCCTGTGCAGGTCTTTAAAATTTCCCTAGGACCCTCCCTCTAAATCCCTTTTTTTAGCAATAGAAAACCTAGCCTGTTTTTAAATATTCCGTCGGTTGAAGACACAAAAACGATATTACGCAAAATATTAAATAAACACTAATATGAATTGTCATGCACACACAAGTAATAGCAATTATTCATCCATCCTCATTCTGACAGGAATGCAACTGCAGCAGCACGTACAGCTGTTCCCCAAGCAGTATACCCTTGTAACTATTTGCAGAATTCCTCCTGGGATCCTGTGAATAATTAAAATATGGTGTAAGCTTTGAGGCTAGGTGCCATTGCATGCACAACACCAGTGGTGATTGAAAAGCTTGAGCATGTCAATTCAGTGATCTGCCTAGAATTTAAAGGGTGTATTCAAATTATGGGGTTCTTGCATTACTATTATAATGATAAAATAACTACATGTTAGGAGTAAACCTAAAACAAAGTACTTATAAATTTTGACTTGACTTTAGATGGCAAATAATACAAAACTTATTGAAAAATTTCTTAAAAAGCATGAGACTCTCATTGAGCAATACCCTTTAAAAGAGTTCTAGGCAGATCTCTGATATATCCAGTACTCATCTGTACCCAACACAGCAAAATAAATGTATATTTTTCCAATTAAGAGTTTAACATTGCAGTTAGTCCATTTCGAAATTCTACACATTTATGAACGGAGCTATTTTACACACAAGACAGACTAACATTACAGCCTATAGACAGTGCTAGTCCTATCAGTGATCCTATTACTAAATGGACAGCAGTCACAACTGTCACAACACATTAGATAGATTTTATATATCCTACTCACTGTACATACTCTGTGTGTAGTAAAAATATTGTGTGCAAAAAAGTAGACTGAAAAACATCGGTGTCAAAAAATATTGTCGACTGAAAAATAGAATGAAAATAAACAGTGGCTTAAAACATGGTAAAATGTTGTGCATTATAGAGCAAACGTAAGTGTACTGGGAGCAGGGGTAAGGAGCATCCTCCGAAAGTAAACAGGAGCATTTCAAATGAGGTGGGGTAAAGGGGGCAGGAGACTAGCAAAGCATTTTAATAGTTCAGGTAAAGTTAGCGTTAACGGATAGTTAGGGGATTCTAGGGTAGCACTAAGGAGTAGTAGAGGGCTATTATGAATTAGAGTAGTACTTTTTTTAAGCATCAAGAAAGGATAGAATTTATGGGCAGTTTGGGGTTTAAAGGCTTTAGGGATGGGAAGCATTAAGGGATAGTAAGGGATTATTAGGCTACAGATACATAAATGAAAGAGTGTATAAAATAATAAAAGATTTAAAAATCAACATTTTTGGAATTTTCATAGTTCATAATGAAAAACAAAAAATTATTTTCTTGAACTTTTAACTCACCACATCCTCATACTCTCTGAACTGTTCTGCTAGGATAAACCAACAGGCCTCCACACCTAAAGACCACACAGTTGGCACCCATATACAGCTGAATGTGGACCTTTGCCGTAAATAGAGAAGCATGTCCTACCTTGTGGCCTGAGATTAAGGACCAGGAAGCTGAGTTTCGATCAATGTCCTGTTGCAGCAGAGTGGGAGCCACCACGTGTCCTCTTTTGATATCTCTCAGTACTGATCTTGAATGTGATTATATCACAACCAATTTTAACTCCAATTTTTCATGTGCTAAAAGAATTAAAACAAGAATTATTACCAACAATTACATTGCATTCATGTAATGTTTCTAGCAGATGTGCTTCCTGTACAATACTGTTTTACACAAAACAAATAAAAACATTTAAAATAATAAATTCAGGTGGTTTTTAATGGAATGTGCATGAGTGCAAGTGAGCTCCTGGGTCTCTGCAAGCATGGTGATGTGTGCAATTTTGTGTAGAGTTGCATGTTTCTGCAAAGAAGTGCATGCCCATGTTTAAACATGAATCTATGTGAACGAATGTGTGTGTATGTTTGAGTATGTGTGCATTGCAGTGAGCACCTGTGCCGCTGGCCCGAACTCTAGAATCCTGTTGATGTAGTGAGCAGAGGTATGGGAACACCTCATGTGACTAGAGGAGGGATGGTGAGTTAAGGTTTTACACCGGCTACATTCAGGGGGCTAGAGAGTCAGGGGACAGGTAAGCCAGTGATCATTTCCAGCAACCGGACCCCAAGGTTGAAAACTTTCAGCACCAAGGCCACTGACCCCTCAAAGCAGCCTATAGTCCATCGCTTTCCTGGAAAACAACAGTTGGCATAGTGCGACCCCTTGGTTCTACGTGGAGCACTGTCTGCCAGCCGGGTCTGGAATTATTTTTGTCTATGACTTGCACTAACTGAAGAAAGTGTTTTACACTCTGGGAAAGCAGCCAGTTTGGCAAGAGATTGGTGATTATATTTTTCCAGGCAGTGCCGAAATTTGATTGTGCCAAGAAAATAAGTGGGACAGACTGCATGCTTTCCACGATGCACTTACTGCCAGTGTGCTTGCTGCTTAAATGCAGCTACTCATACAGCATGCAAGGTGCTATAGCTTGAATGAATAAAGCATTCTAGTGTGGTGATGCGGACACCCGCACTAGTCTGACAACTAATGAGTGGTACTTGACAGGACTGCAAATGTGAAAAGTGAACGCTCTTCAAAATTAAAAAAAGTGTGTATCTTTTTAACATTTGAAAGCTTTGACATTATCAAGTCAAATTATAGCACCGCACTGAGAAGACTTCATTAAACATGATAGGAGGGAGGGGCTGACACCTACACCTGAATAGGGCTATGCCTATTCCAACACAAATAGCTGCATAACCGCCTGCAGTGTGCCTGGAGCCAGAGAAGGAAGGGCAGGGGCCCTTTGAGGATCAAAGACAGCAGTCTTTTGTTGTCTCCCCCACTTCAAAGACACATTTTGGTATTAGTACTGGACCTGTGACACCCCCAAATTAGTTCACTTTGGGGTCTGGAGGAGACTCTGCAACTATGAGGTACTACGCTGCTAGGAGGGACTGCCCCTTTATCACTTGCTTTACTGTACTGGCCTTCTGCCTGCTGATTGCTGTATGCCAGGAGCGACTGCCTCTTTGCACTGTGCTCTGCTGTGTTGGCCTGCTCCCTGCTACCTCTGCAATGAGGGACAACTAGCCCTCTATATCCTACAAGTTCCCAAGAACATGTTGGCTTTCCTCCTGTTATGGAAGAATCAGGGCTATTTGTATGTTATTGGGCCACCAGACACACTCACACAGTCTAGCGCCTGCTGTGTTGGCGCCCGGTCACCTTTTGCTACTACTCGTACTCTTGATTGCTGTTTTTGAAGATACCGCAGCGGTGTAGCCCTTTCCCCTTAGTCAGCGCCGGGAGCACCGAGCGGCGTGAGTGTATTCTGGTTGCCTAGCAGCACAACGATCTGAGCGCTCTCTCTCCAGGCTCTTTGGGCCGAAGATTCACAAGACTGCCTCTACTGTGGCTGAACCCCAGCCCTGCCTGCCTCTGTGCCTCTTACCAACACGAGCTCCATGTGTGAGGCCCGCCAACAGAGCATTATGGGGCCATAGACCTGCCTGTGCTCCTGCGGCTATGCCGGAGCCCAACTCATCTTCCTACCACATGGACCCCGTGTGCGAGTCCGCCGACAACCAGAGCAGCGACTCCAAGCCCCAGGTACTGTCCCGAAGGCCTGTACGGCTTGACTTCAACCCCCACTGAATTGAAGACCTTTCCGAGGCGGAGGCGGCCGGTGGGCTCATTTGAGGATTACTGTAACTCCCTTAAAGGTTCCTGAGCACTGTGATGCCCGAGGCGAATGAGCTATTAACGTTACTACTGGCATAACTCTTGATAGACTGATTAGATTGTTGTCCTTTAGGCCTGGTTTTAATTACATAAAGATGGCCTATTTTTCTACAACTAGCGTGGAGTTTTTTTGTGGTGTCTTTCACTGTGTTACTTTACTATGTGTTGCACAAATACTTTACACATTGCCTCTTTGATAAGCCTGCTCTGCGCCAAGATACCAGACGATGAGCACAGGTAATCTTGCATGTGTATCTGAATTAACCTGAGTGGTGGTGGGTACTGCTTGGCTTAGGTGCATACCCTAGCCAACCAAAATCCCCATTTGTAATGGACACATTCAGCAGCGCCTGCTGCTGCACGTTGCCTGCTTTCATTCCGAGCAGCAATGTGCAAGGGGGGGGGGGCAGCGGCTTATCAGATTTCAGCTGGGCCCATAACAAAGGCCGAAGTTAAAGGGCCATCAGGCCTCCTTTTGTTCCAGGGAACTATCTGGAGCCTCAAACCTAAAAGCAAATGCCTCGACCAATGGGAAACAGCTGCCCTCTTCCTCCTGGACCTCTCAGCCGCCTTCAACACCGTTTCCCACCACACCCTCTGCACAAGACTCCACGATGCCGGCATCCGGGACAAAGCCCTGGATGGATCCGCTCCTTCCTCACAGGCCGAACACAGAGAGTCTGACTTCCACCATTCAGCTCAAAACCCACAGAGATCAGCTGCAAAGGGCCTCAGGGCTCTTCCCTGAGCCCCATTCAACATCTACATGGCCCCACTTGCAGCCATCGTCAGAAACCACAGACTCAACATCGTCTCCTATGCCAACAGCACCCAGCTGATTCTCTCCCTCATAGAAGAACCCACAGCCGCCAAGAGCAACTTCCACAACGGGATAAATGCAGTTGCCACCAGGATGAAGGACAGCTGCCTCAAGCTTAACTCAAACAAGACCTCAACCTGGGATCCACCCCCAAGTGCTGCCACCCCCTCTGCCTGGGATGACTCCTGGTGGCCCAGGCAGAGGGGGCCCGCAGCACTTGGAACCCCCCCACACCCACTGACCACGTGCGAAACCTTGGCATCTTCCTGGACTCCTCGCTCTCAATAAACCACCAAAATCAACGCTGTTTCATCCTCCTATTTCCACACGCTCCATCTACTTCATAAGATCTTCCAGTGTGTCCCCAGTGAGTACAGGAAAACCGTCACCCATGAGCTCGACAGCACTCTAGCCGGCACTACCCAGAAACTCCAAAAGAAACTGCAGAACATCAAGAACACCTCTGCCAAACTCATCCTGAACATCCCACGCCGTGGCCACATCACCGGCCACCTGAGAGGGGAAATAGCCATTACAACGAATTCAATACAACGCATGCCATTACAACGCATGCCAACACAACGCAAGTACCATTACATCTCAATGCCATTACAACGCATGGCATTACAATGCATATACCTTTACCACACATGCCTTTACAACGAATTTCGTTGTAAAGTCATGAATGGTAAAAGCATATGTGTTTTACATGTAAGTATAAGGTAAGTATAGGGTTTAGGGTGGGTTTGGGTTTTGGGGTGTAGGGGTATAGGTTTGGGTTGCCAAGATTAATTTTAGGGTTCAGGATGGGTATATGTTTTGGGGTGCCAATGTTAATTTTAGGATTCAGGGTGGGTTTGGGTTTTGGGGTGTAGGGGTATAGGTTTGGGGTGCCAAGATTAATTTTAGGGTTCAGGATGGGTATATGTTTTGGGGTGCCAAGGTTAATTTTAGGATTCAGGGTGGGTTTGGGTTTTGGGGTGCCCAGGGTAATTTTAGGGTTCAGGGTGGATTTGGGTTTTGTGGTGCCAAGGGTAATTTTAAGTTATAGGGTGGGTATAGGTTTTGGGGTAGCAAGGGTAATTTTAGGGTTCAGGGTTGGTTTGGGTTTTGGGGTGCTAAGGGAAATTTTCGGGTTTAGGGGGTATGGGTATTGGGGTGGTAAGGGTAATTTTTGAATTTTAAGGGGGAATGGTTATTGGCATACAAAGGGTAATTTGGGGGTTTCCGGGGGGTATTAAAATATATATATATATATACACACAAACAGACACACACAATTACTTACCTTAACGACTTTTACCAAGTATATGCCTTTACCACGCATGCCTTTGCATTGTAATGGCATGCGTGGTAAAAGCATATGCATGGTAAAAGTGTGCGTTGTAATGGTAACCCGTTGTAACAGCACTTGCGTTGTTACAACCGTTTTGTAATGGCATGCTTTGTGTTGGCATGCGATATAACTTCATATATTCCTTGAGAGACCTTCACTTGCTATCTATCAACAAAAGAATTACCTTCAAGCTCCTCACGCACGCCTACAAATCCCTCCACAACGCCAGACCTACATACCTCAACCATCACTTCTCCTTCTACACTCTCCCCTGACATCTCCACTCCACTCAACTGGCCCAGGCCACCATCCCACGTATCCGCAAGACCACTGCTGGAGAAAGATCCTTCTCCTAACTTCTGGAACTCCCTGCCTCTGCACCTCAGGCAATCACCATCACCAATTCAGGAAGGGCCTCAAGACCCTCCCCCCCAATCCCCCACACTCAGCGCCTTGAGACCCTTACGGGTGAGTAGTCTCGCTTTAAATACTTATTGATTGGATGCAATGGAGCAGAAAGAAAGGCTCAAAGCTTATCACGTCATAAGAGGCTTGCTTTTGACTTTGTATTTGCAAAAATAACAATTTAAATACCACTATTTTGTTTTTATTTCTTTTATAGTGCTACTCATCCACATGTAGGGTGTCAAAGCGCTTTAGATCACATGTACACATATATTGACAATAAATCATGAGTGTATAAATCAATGTACAGGTTGTGACACATAAGTAAGTGAGGGTTACAAGGTTTAAGAGTAGCATGCTGTTTATAGCTCACTGTGCTATATTAGAAGGATTACAATTTATGAACTGTAAATAACAAAATAAGCTCTGTATTAAAAGCAGTAACCCACTTATCTAGCTACATAAAATAAAAATCTGTCATCTGCATATTACATTGCATATTACATGATGTGCTTTGCATGAGACATATTATCCCTTGCAAGTTTATTTAAATGCACTCATGATACTAGACCTGCTAAACGGACTGTGCAATAAGTTAAAATAATTAAAAAGCAGCATATTTAAATAATGCAAACATTGCAAAAATAATTTAAAAGTACAATAATTATTTTTTCACACTTGCCTTATCAGGCAGCTTCTGTCTTGGTCAGTCAGCCGGTTGATAGTGTCAATGCTAGTTGCTGGCTGGCTGTGCTTCTCCTGTTGTTGTCCAGCAACTACTGGTTCAGAGGAGCTGAAAGTGAAAGCTCTACTCTGTGCAGCATGTGACTCCACCTCACAGGGTCATGAGTTAAGTCTCATGACTCTGTGACATAGAGAAAGTGCTTACAGCATTTAAAAAAATAAATAAAGTACAAAGTTAATACAATAATCATTCAGTGCAATGATTATTGTAATAAAAAAAAAACACCTTTCCCAACTCGTCATAGAGATGGGTGGGGTCAGTTAGGCATGACCCCACCCCATCCAGTGACGACTGGTGAAAGGGTGTCGTGAGGGTGTCCGCATTCATGCCCCAGCTTCATCATAGCCCGTAATGCAGCCTCGGGCTTATACTGTACCCGCCCGAGGCTGCTGTAGATTTATGACGCTGCCTGGCGTCATTTCTGGGCGGGCCCTAAAAGGGCCTAAACAAGGACCAGCGGGCTGGCACCATGTCAGCCCGGTTTGTTTTTGTTGTTTTGTTGTGACACATGCGCAAAGTGCATGTGTCACAAATCAGCCCACACATTGCCTGCATTCATGCCTGGCCTGCCTGATGCTGCGCAGCAGTGACGCTCGCTCGAGTGCGTCGCAGGCTGGCAGGCAGCAGGACTCGGCAGTCGGGGCTCGGGATTTAAAATGGTAAGTAACATTGCTGTTACTTAGCATTTTAAATCCCATGCGCAATGCGGATGCCGGCAGAGCAAATAGGGAGGGCGGAGCCCCGCCGCCCTTTAAAGAAAACCGTCACTGTCTAAGAGTTTTTCACTACCAGGACATGTAAAACCAAAATGTACATGTTCTGCTTTTCAAATACACTGCACCCTGCCCTCTCGGCTGTCCAGGGCCTATCCGAGGAGTGACTTATATGTATTAAAAAGGAAGGTTTGTGCCTGGCAAGAGATTTATTTTACCAGGTCGACATGGGAGTTTAAAACTGCACACACAGGCTCTGCAATGGATGGTCCGAGACATGTTTACAGGGCTACTTAAGTGGGTTGCACAATCAGTGCTGCAAGCCTACTAGTAATATTTAATTTACAGGCCCTGGGCACAGGTAGTACATTACTAGGGACGTATAAGTCACTTAAATATACCAATTGGGTATATGCCAATTCTACCATGTTTTAAGAAGAAAGTACAAGCACTTTAACACTGTTTAGCAGCAGTAAATTGCACAGAGTCCTAAAGCCAACAAAAAGGAATTCAGCAAAAAGGGGGGAGGAAGTCAAAAGGTTTGGGGGTGACCCTGCAAAAGGGGCCATTTCCAACACTGTGTGAAATCTGTGTAATAGTGTTTATCTATGGTATGGTGTGCCACTGTGGCCAGAGTTGAAATATGTTGCATATTATTTAACCACTGTGTGTTGCTTGTAAACTCCACTTCTTATATCCTTAAACTTCAGCATAGTACAGTGCTTGTTGATCTTACGCAGCACTGCCAAATAGTGGCGTAACGAAACTTGAGGGCGCCCCAATGCAAAGTACATGGGCATCCCCCGGACTCAATCAGGAGCTCTCAGGCCAGGGTACTGTGCCGAGGGGGCCCCCTGGAGCTCAGCCCCCTATCCCCTCCTCCACTGTGGGAGCTGCAGGGCATTTGTTACACCACTGCTGCCAAGGGAAATCCCATCAGTTGTAGTCAGAAGATAAAAGCAGTGGAGTTTGAATTTGTAGCATCTTGGCTTTACTAGTTTGAATCCAATTAGCAAAATGCAAAAATATTTTCTTTGATTTGATTTACAAACAGCCACGACGCTACCTTCTACTGAAGCTTCGTGTTTGAATAAGCTGGAAAACATGAGGTATGTTAGTAATAGGAGTGAAACAAAATAAGTTATAATAATCTACAGTTACGTTTCTGTTCAGAAAAGAGACTGAGTGACTTTTAATAATCCATGGTCACCGTCTCATAATAAGTTTGTTTGTTCCTGTGGGTGTCTGACTGACGTCATGGCCTGCAGTGTTCACCTCAGCTCAGGCCCACCTGCATACAAAGCCAATAATTCATAGTCATGGTCGGCAAGGCAATGAAAACAACCATAAGTGAGGTGCTGCGCGAGTATTCAAAAATGAGCTGAGACTCACTCAGTGAAGCCAATGAATGCTACATAAAATATATATCATGGAGTTTGAGGCTCTGCAATCAGACTGACTGTGCGTGCCATTTTTGTAGCAGGTGAAACCGCATAATTAATAAATATTGTAGTTTGTTTCTAGGAATGTTCATTAATTGTGAGAATGTGCTCAACTGAACTATGGTGGATAACAGTGTGACACAGTAGGGCTAAACACTCAAACACTGCCATCTCACGAACAGGTTAAACGTTTACGAATTTGTGTCATTTCAGAGACAGCTCGTTCTCAAAAAATATTTGTTCCTTCCCTCGCAAAAAATTCCTGGCAATGATTTGTCCTGTCTTCCCTGCTTTGGTTTATTTAGAAACTGGAGCATACTAACATAATCCTCGCATATTTCTCTAGTTACAGAAGGGAGCAGCTATGTCATTATCACTAAATGTCTTTATAGACATCATAACGAGACTATAAGAAGAAAATGTCAGACAGGTGCAGTGAGGAGAGTAGACAACCATGTGTGCAAGTAAGATAATTAAAAACCCTGCTTGTTGCAGTGAAAAATGTGCACTCTACAGTAGCAAAACAATTTTAAATCTGCAAAGTATGGAGTATTTTTCATGTGTGATATATATTTAAATTCTACATGCTCACTACATGCTCAGTATTTAAACGGTCTTGCTTTGTTTAATTTGCGTTAAAATGCACCAATGCAATTCTGAGATTTATTTTTCAGGGGCCAGCCCTTAAAGCTGAGTTTTGTAGGGAGCCCAGAAAGCAAACAGTTGCATTAAAATAGTCTTTTCTGGAGACAAAATACTCACCAAGAAGATTTGTATAGTGTATGAATAAGAATCTAACAGAGGTGTGAGAAATTTCAACGTCTCGGTTGCACTTTTTAACAGCCTGTGAAGAACCGAAGGAATGGTTTTAGCTGGTTGCTAGGAAGTCAGTTGCTTTAATATCTGACTTGCACTTTTAACTTCGTAGAGAAATTTAGGGGCCGATTCCGATCTTGGCCGGTAGGGCACCGAATCGGATTTGGCTTAACCGGATCCGATTCGGAGCCCTGTTTCCCGACCGATTCGTACGTGCGTCCGGCCGAGCGAGTACGATGAGAGCGCACGTGAAATCGCCGACCGACTTGTTTGCGGGTCCGATGTGCTCCGACCGACTCGCACAGACACGACTCGCACCGCGCGATGGAGACGTTCCCCGGCCGGGCAAGTACGATGCGCGCCGCGAGCAGTCCGACCGACTCGCGCCGTCCGGCTCGAAAGAGCAGTCGGAGCCGCACTTTGGGGGTCCGTGTCGGACCCCCCCTGTACGCATAGCCGCGCGAGTCGCACACAGGGGGGACCCATGGGTCCCCCCTACCTGTGCATGTACGCCGCGAGTCGCTTCAACGCGTACCCGCTGTAGGGGGCACCCTTGTTCGCCTCGCACCCATTGGGTCAATGGGAGCCCGAGTACGCATTGTACGACCGGCTCCCATTGACTTCAATGGGAGTCCGACCGACTCGAGTCCGATTGCATGCGTGCGCATCGTACTCGTTCGGTCGGACTGCCAGAGTCCGATTCGGTCGGAAATCTCTCCGGGTCCGGCTCGGTCGGAGAGATTTCCGGCCTGAATCGGAATCGGCCCCTTAGTGTTTGGCGTCTGGGTTGTTCTGTCAGTCACAAACATGAAAGATATCCTGTCCACCTTATTACAAAAGCACATTATATCCTATGACACTTGCAATAAGGTGGACCGGATATACGTCAAAATTGTGACTGAGCAACATGTCTGACAAACTCTTAATCAGGCCCTTAATTTTTGGCTTCAATACAAATAATCAACCAATGTATTTCAATCAATTTCTTTGAATGTATGCACTTTATCAGGGAAAACAAAATATTATCTGCAGAATTGCAAATGAAAAAACAAGCGTAAATTCATACTACGATAACCATTTCTTTTAAAAGGTGTGACCGTCACCTAACTTAGTAACCATCTTAATCCACCCTCTAACAATTTGTGGATAACTGTATACAAGATCCTCACACCAACTGTCAGCACATGCCTGCAGCCCAGGCAATAAAGTGATAGGATGCTGTGATGTAACCCTGGGGCAGTTTCGTTTTTATAAGAACAAGGAATGATCCCATATACATTCAGTCTCTATGGCCAGATATTTATGCAGCCAAAAAGCTTCACAGTACAGTAAATTCTCATCTTTGTTCGTTATGTCAAAATTATGCGGCGTATTTTCCAACACCTGATGTAAGTTATGAAATGCTTCCACTAAATGTTAAGCAAGCTGCGTTTTTAAATTCCAGACTCTGATGTCGCTTTTTTTTGTGTTGTGTGTTCCAAGTTTTATATTTTCATTTTTGCCAGAAAATAGTGAGGCATAGAGACATATCATGAGGTTGAGACAAAGTCAGCATTACATGTCATATAATTTCTTACGTTTTATGGCTTCTACCACGAATGGATGCAGTTAAACATCTGTATTCCATCGATTATAT
The DNA here is from genome assembly GCA_963921515.1 of Calotriton arnoldi. Classification (NCBI taxonomy): domain Eukaryota; kingdom Metazoa; phylum Chordata; class Amphibia; order Caudata; family Salamandridae; genus Calotriton; species Calotriton arnoldi. The sequence continues at coordinate 1,006,423 of CAWUFW010004747.1, read as the reverse complement.
GAATTATTACTGGTTTGGGCAGGCAAACATGCTAATTTGGTATTACGAAATAAACCTCTGTTTGCTGTTTTTTAAACAATGGCTTGAAGACAGATTTACAGCATACACACACAGGTGAAACCATTAAACTAAGAAAAATTAAAAATAGTGATTAATGGACACAAACGACTTTATTGATTTCAACTCAGAAACTAAAAAGCTCAGTTAATGAAGAACTTCATTGATGCTTCTCATAACTTACAACAGTTAAGATGGCAGGCATTGGAAAATGTACCACACAATGTTTACATGACAGAAGGTATTGCAAATTGAAGCATTTTGGATTCATAAACTGAAGACTATTTAACCAAGAGAAATGTACAAAATGCAAAGCAGTTCCTAATTCTTATAACACTGAACTGTGTTTTTGAGGAATACTTCTAAGAGAGAAGAAAGACTTATGACTTATACCTTTGGGTAACGTTCAAAAGACCCTTTGGACGGGGCGTGGCTTGCAGCCAAGAGTAATGGCTGCAACCTAACTGAGCTCCGGCCAGCACGAGAACATCCCCTATTAATCCGGACACTTATCCGCGAAAAAAACATCACCCAAGACCCATTTTTAGGCATCGGAACACTGGAGGCTCGTTCCGACTAAGTTTGGAGCGGGACCGGCGCTACACAACTGATCCACGGGCGCAAGGCGAGACGGCCGTGCAGCGGTGAGAGGCGGAGGGCGCCGCGTTGCTGTGGGGACTGCGCCTGGGCAGCTGCTTGGTGCGACACCGTTGGGCGCTTGGGGAGCCCCCGCGGGGCAAGCCATCATCGCGACGACTCCGGGCACCGGGAGAGGCCCGGTTGCGATCCGTAATCCCCGCCCGGCGGGCCCTCACAGCTCCACGCGGGAAAGTGCCTGCGGAGCCCAGACACCGGCGGTGCCCCTTTAATCAGCCAGGGCCAAGACATTGAACATCTATGGTCCCCGGGTGCAATACAAGACAGGGGGGCAGTGAGGCACGGAGTACCGGAGGCCGCCGGGGGACCACCTCTGCCGCACAGCTAATGGCCCACACCACTGGAAGGAGAGGGGCGCGGAGTGCAGCGCTGAGACTCCCAGGGGAGGGGTCCGTGCCCTGGTGGTGTGATCCTGCACAATTCCTGGGACACTTGAGGGCCCCGCACTGCCTGGCTGCACTGGGCGACTCCACTCTGAGGCTCACCTGGCACCCCAGCGCCATTGTTAACTGCAGAGTTCCCGCTCAACATACAAGGACACGTGGGCACGGGTGAGGGAGACCGGAATCCCCCTGCGTAACTCCAAGCTGTCAGCTGCACCATACCGATACCACACCGATACATGCGGAGAGGCCTCGCGACCCACGTACTTCAAGGGACCCCTTGCTCGGGGCCTTGAATTAAGCACTCGACGAAACGCTGTTGGCCACAGATTCTGACTCCACTGTGCTGGGAATAGCTCGGCCTACACCGGAACCAGAGGCCCCATACAATCGAGCAGGAAACCCGACAGGCCGCAAGGTGACACGCAGTCACGAGGCAGGCGGCGGTGAGTACTGCACAATACCAGTAATCCCGCGGAGAGGGCCCAATGGGGGGCCGGGGTCCACGAGCGACCCAGCAAGCCAAACTAGACAAATATGCTTTTTCCAAAGACGCGACGGACGCGACCACCCAACGGGCACCCACGGAGGTCAGTGCCGCGCCAGAAGGCCAGCCAGAGGTCACATTGCTAGACATAATGTCCGCCCTGACGAACGTCCAAACGACAGTGGGGTCCATTTCCTCGGATGTATCGTTCCTCTGAGCAGACTTCCAGAAAATGGCCTCCAGAATGACTGAGGTGGAAACCAAGACGGCGTCTCTCACGAAGGACACAGCCAGCCTCCAGCGACAGGTCCAGCAATTGGAAGCTCAAAACCGCCAGATGGCAGCCAAACTTGACGACCAGGAAGGCTGGTCGAGACGAAACAACGTCCGTATTACAGGAGTCCCGGAGTCGAAGGGGATGCCAGCCATGGACCTCTACGTAGAAGACCTCATCAAGAACCAACTCCAACCAAGGGGTCTCTCTAGCTTCTTTTCGGTGGAACGGGCGCACAGAATACCCGGGGGTAAACCAAAGCCTGGAGCACCCCCTCGACCGATCCTGGCCAGGATCTTCAATTTCAGGGACCGGGACGCCATCCTCCAAACAGCAAGAGTGGCTCCACCTCTGCGTATAGAAAACTCCATCATCTCCTTCTTCCCCGACTATACGGCGGCAGTCACCAAGCAAAGAAGGAGTTTTCGTGAGGTCAAGAAGGAACTCCAATGCAGAGAACTTGCATACTCCATGCTCTTTCCCGCGAAGCTTCGAGTAGTAGCGGACGGTAAGACCTGGTTCTTCGAGACGCCGGAGGACGCCCATGACTGGCTGGAGGGTTGGCGACAGGTCAACAGATCTAAAAACGGCAATGGGCGACAACAACGCCACTCCGCAGAAGCAGCATCCCAGGGCCGGAGACACATGGAAAGAGACCAAGACCGACGCCAAACGGACACAGAGGACTGACCTCCTACGGATGGCGATCGCCAACTTGACAGTGATGGGACTTCATTGATGGAACCTCCACTCACCCCATGCCAAGATGCCTGGCCGCGGCTCGGATCGCTCTGGGCGGTCCAGAAATGAACTACTAGAGACCTACTACTGCGATTGAACCTTTAATTCAGATGCTATACTTATTGTAATATCCTGACCCTTTCAACGTCTTGGAGTGAAGGGATGTTCGAAATGCCCCGGATGTCCTCTCCCCCCACACGCAAGTACTGTTCATGGGACTAAAGCACTCTGCACAGTTGGGGTGGCGGGTAGTTGGAAATCCGTCTAGCAGGGAGGCAGGGAGGGGGGCGGAAGGGGGGGTTTTGATTAAGGTATTGTTAGAGTTTGTGTTCCTTTTTTTGGGGGGGGGAAATGTATATTTGTTTCATGCTGGTACCACACACTTTAGGGTTAAGCACAGGGAGCCCATCAACTCACACACACGATTCCAATGTCCCAAAGTTGCCTCAACGTCCTGAGTGACATAGTTCCTGACCCCTCACAATTACGTCTGGACGATACTCACAAGCCCTGCCCCCCCTTACCCTCATATCGTGGAATGTTAACAGCCTAGGCAACAAAATTAAAAGAGGGCTTGTACTACAATATCTTAAGAGACAAACTCCATCCGTAGTCCTCTTACAGGAAACTCATTTGGTGGGATCAGCCACTAAAGCACTGGACAGATGGGGGTTCAAAATTATAGTGCACTCCGAATTCAATACGGGATATAGAGGGGTGGGGATACTGATACGAAAGAGCTGCCCGCTAATAATACATAGCGATACCAAAGGGGATGATGGACAGAGCGTTTGCGCAAATCAAACACTCACCCCCAGTCAACTGATCTGGGTTTAATCCATCATCATTCTTTAGCTCACTCCACTGGATTCAAGATAGCCTGGCTGATGAGGGTTATGAACCCGAAACCGGTCCCAGGATGCTTGTTTCCGGTCCAGGGAAGACATGGCTTGGCAGTTCGGGCTGGACTGTTCCCATGAGGCACAGGGTCAGACTGATTTGCATATGGCCATGTCTGAACTGGGGTGGTGGAGTGAGTTAAAGAATGATGATGGATTAAACCCAGATCAGTTGACTGGGGGTGAGTGTTTGATTTGCTCTAACGCTCCGTCCATCATCCCTTTGGTATCGCTTTGTTCGCCCTAAGTTGGCAGGGTATGCCCAGACCTGGGTCCCTTGCTCACTTTGCCACTGGATTCAAGATAGCCTGGCTGATGAGGGTTATGAACCCGAAACCGGTCCCAGGATGCTTGTTTCCGGTCCAGGGAAGACATGGCTTGGCAGTTCGGGCTGGACTGTTCCCATGAGGCACAGGGTCAGACTGATTTGCATATGGCCATGTCTGAACTGGGGTGGTGGAGTGAGCTAAAGAATGATGATGGATTAAACCCAGATCAGTTGACTGGGGGTGAGTGTTTGATTTGCTCTAACGCTCCGTCCATCATCCCCTTTGGTATCGCTAATAATACATAGCACCCAGACGGATGACCAGGAGCGCTTTGCGGCACTATCCTGTCAATGGGAGGGACGATCCTACAATCTAGTTGCCGTATATGTCCCCCCTGCGCTCCATAGTCTGGCCCTCCCAGCTCTCGGTAAGTTCCTGCTCACCTTACCCCCTGGGGAGCTGGTTGTAGGAGGCGACTTTAACACCGTTCTCGACGCCTCCTGGGATCGGTTACCACCACGAGACCAGGGGAACCCCCTCACACATCTACGTGACTTCACAGAAGCTATGGGACTTGTAGACGTTTGGCGTGCACGACACCCCTCGACGCGCCAATACACATATCACTCTGGAGCCCACAATAGTTTGTCAAGGATAGATTATATCCTCTCATCCCCGACAAGCCTTGCAGCAATCACAGAGATCACACACCTCCCTAGAGGAATATTGGATCACTCTCCCTTATCAGTAACTTACACATCGCAGCACATGGGACGTAAACGCATCTATCCAATTTACCCGGAGTACTTGAAAGTCCCGACTATCAGGAAACAACTGCGCAAAACCACGAAACAATATTTCCAAGAAAATACACACTCTGTTGCTTCCCCTAGTACTCTATGGGAGGCATACAAGATGGTTTTGTGAGGGCAGGCAATATCCGTAATAACCTCACACAAACGAGACAAGGCCCTACAAGTGCAGGAACTTGAGAGCGCAGTTAGCCTAGCCGAAGAAGAACACACAAGAGCTCAGACTGATGAGACAACGCACATTCTAAATTTGGCCAAACAAGCATACAGTGATTACACATGGGAGGACGCCAAGGCAAAAGCCGCAAAAACGCAACACACGATATATGAGGCAGGGGACAAGGCCGGTAAGTTGCTAGCCTGGCTAGACAAGAAAGAACGCGCTAGTCGCTGGGTGGCTCACCTACACTTACCCTCTGGGGAGGACATAACGGACCCACCAGACATAGTAACTGCCTTTGCACGGCATTATGAGGCAGTTTACACACCCACCACAAACGCCACGGTAGAAGAGAATTTGGCCTTTCTCAAAGATATCCGTTTGCCAACTCTGACACCCCAAGACGTCGACACATTAGACGAGCCTCTCACGGTGGACGAAATTACTGCTGCACTTAGGGGGCTACAATCAGGCAAAGCACTAGGTCCCAACGGCATTCTGGTAGAACTCTACAAAACAGAAGCGGAAAGGCTGGGGCCTCACTTATTAACAATGTACGAAGACAATCTAGATAAGGGAATACTTCCCAGGGATCAGAGGATAGCAACTTTAGTGACGATCCCAAAACCTGGCAAGCCCCCTCAGGACTGCACCTCCTACCGTCCAATCTCACTCCTCAACACGGAGGCGAAAATCCTAGCAAACATACTAGCCTCCAGGCTCCAACCACACCTCACGTCTCTTATACACCCGGATCAGTCCGGTTTTATGCCAGGCCGCAACACAGCAATGAACCTAAGACGGTTACACGGAGTGATGGCCCGAATGTCCACCATCCAAGAATAGGCAGTCATTCTATCATTAGACGCCAGTGTGGCCTATGATCGGGTGGAGTGGCCATTTATGTTCGCAGTGTTGCAACACTTTGGCTTTGGGCCTAATTTTCGGGCGTGGGTCCGGTTGTTATATACACAACCCATGGCACACGTAGTGGTCAATGGACGCATATCTGAGGACTTTCCTCTGGGGCGCGGGACCAGACAGGGATGTCCCTTGTCCCCACTCCTATTTGCCCTGGTGCTTGAGCCCCTCGCAACTTGGATACGATGGGACCCGGTGATACGGGGACTAAGATGGACGGAAGGGTGGGAAGACCGTATATCACTGTACGCAGATGATATACTACTATACATGACCTCCCCCAGCCGCTCAATTAATCGTTTATTAGATATCTGTGCATCATATGGCAGATACTCGGGGTACATGATTAACTGGGCGAAATCGGTTTTGTTTGTCCTCCACGGTCCCCCTCCGCGTCTACCCAGGTGAGTAACGATACAGCTTGGAAAAGACGGTTTTAAATACCTGGGCATCCATATTACGCCAGACCATACGCAATTCTACGAGCAAAATCTCGTGCCCCCTCTCCTGAGACTTAAAAACGACGTAAAACACTGGCATGCACTACCCCTGACCCTCCTGGGCCATGCAGCCTTGTTCAAGATGATGGCTCTCCCGCGGTTCCTGTACGCCCTGCAAAATACACCTACCCCGGTCCCAAACTCTTATTTCAAAGCCATTGAGGCTGAAGTGGGACTGCTCCTCTGGGGAAGAAAACCCCCCCGCATAGCCCTATCCAAACTCACTAGAAGCTGGTACGATGGTGGAATCGCCTTGCCCAGCGTACAATTGTATTACTGGGCCTCGCAACTTATCATAGTGAACCAATGGCTCCATGCCCCGCAGGAGGAACCGGCTCTCCGGCTTGACAGGCACACTCTCGGGGCTGGTGGACCCCTAGTGGCGCTTTACCACAAAAACAAAAAAGGCGCATGGATCGGTCCCACTGCACATACATAAAACATATGGTTCACAGCGCAGCGAGCGCTCGGCTGGGAGGGAGTCCTCACCCAACTCACACTACTGTGGGATACGCCAAACCTAGGTATGCTCCTCTACAGTAAAGGTTTTGCACAATGGGACCTTATTGGTATCTCGAGAATTGGGGATCTCTGGAAAAAGGGAGAAGTAGTGACGTTCGCCCAACTACGAACAACATACCAAATGGCTGACTCAGAACAGTTTCGCTATACACAAATTAAGCACGGACTTACAATGGCCATACCCAGAGGCACCGATCTCCCTGAATCATCGCCACTCGAGGACCGTCTCCTTACAGACCATCTAACTAAAAAAGCTATTTCCCTCACTTATCGCAAACTAATTAATAATCAGAAAGATCCCACGCAAGCCTTACAAGACAAATGGCGGGCTGACCTGGGGGACATGCACAACCAGAATTGGCAGGAAGCATTGGCATCCCCACGAGAGGTGGTAATCCCGTCTCGATTACAATTGGTGCAACTGAAGATCCTGCATAGGACGTATTACACTAGAACCATGCTCCACAAAATCGGCCGGACTGAGACACCTCTCTGTCTGCGGGGATGTGAGATGCGGGGCACATTTTACCACACGCTATGGGACTGTCCTCACATAACACACTACTGGGAGGCGGTCATGGAGACAATTACTCAGGTGTGTGGCTCTGAAGTTCCCCCTGAGCCAAAAAGGTGCCTCCTCAATATATGGGAACCAACCGACCTTAATCACGCAGCACAGGACTGGGCGACCCTCGGGATCACGTTAGCTAAACGCAATATCGCACAGCACTGGGGCGCGCCCACTGCCCCCCGGCAACAACACTGGTGTCAAGACATGGATAGAGCAATGGTGGCCGAAAAAGCAGTCTTCGTACACAGAGGGTGTCCCAAAAAGTAGGAGCGGGTGTGGGACAAGTGGAATTCGTTCCGTGGTAATATTTGTGCCCCCCCGGCAGAGGAATCAGACCCAGACTTAAGCGACTAGCCCACAAGGTCTATTAGAGGGCCGGATACACGCCCAGGATCAGCGGTCCAGACACTTTGATAAACTGAGACGTGAATTAAGGCAACTATGTACAATGCATTACCTGTGTATATAACCTGTAATGAATGTATCATGCCAATGGACATTGCTAAGCGTAACCAGCACTGTTTGTTTTATTTTTTGAACATATGACAATAAAAAGTTTAAAAAATAAATAAAAAAAGACCCTTTGGAAAGCGCTCTCTTCAATATTTTTTTCTGACTGCATTCGCTGGAAGATGGAGTGGTATTCTGCTACATAGTTTTGTACAAATTGCAATTGAGAGGATTATGCTAGTTAGTGTTTTTTTTTGGCAACTCCAATTTTGATAGAAACCATCAATCTAATATGAATATATGTTTCCTTTTACGTGAATAATATTACCTAATCCCCTGATGAAGACTGTGTATTGTATGAAATGCATGGATTGATTATAAGTGATACATTTGAACATTGAACTTCTGTAAGAAGCTAAAGCTGTATTAATTGGCTAACATCAAAGAAAACTATTCTATAACAATCTGTTCAAATTGTTCATTCACTTCACCGTGCAACCCGATTTGTAGAAGTTTCCATTACTCACCACATTTCCATTACTCATTACATGTCCATACAGATTGAGGAGCTCGTGTTTGCGTGTGAATTTCCAAAAGACTTAATTAACTTAAAAATTGGAGTGTTAATTGAGTTAGAGACATTCCAAAATACATTTTTTGTGAATATGAACGGTATTACTCTTCTGGTCATCAGGTCATAATTCCAGCCTTTTGAAAGTGGGTGAGATTCGAGAAAAAAGTAGAGATTGAAAATTACGTGTAAAGAAAAAGTGGGAAACAGAAAAAGTGGTGAAAGGACCAAGAAACTACAAAGACAAGTAGGAAAGAAGACTTGATCATGGTCACGTTAATTAGAGACTCGAACTATCTTTTTGATGCAGTTAGGAGGTCCCTTAAGGAACCTCCCTTGACTTCTTTACTGTCCTGTTCAACCCTGGATCCATTCTGAGTTTCTTTTTCTTATTAGTCTTTCCTTTTCTGTGTCAAAAGCAGTTTCCATTTTGCTTAAGTGCTTGATCTGTGTTTATTTAGGATGTCAACATTTCCAACCAAGGCAACAACGGGGGAGATGTCCACCAGACAGTGAACATCTACAACCATGAAACCATCATCAATATTAATGAAAACAATGGGTGGAACTCCTGGGATTCTATCTTTGACTTCAACAGGGTGAGCATCTTGGTACCCTGATATCATTTGTATTCCAATCAATCAGTTTGAATGTGTATGCTTTGGGAAATAACCTTTTATTTTTTGACATGGCATAGAGTTCCGCTGAAGAGCCCTGACATCCACTTTCCAACTGTGCCTGATATTTATTACAGCACCCAATTATCTCTGTCACAATTTATAATACACATTTGCCTTTATTTGAACCAAATAGCTAACAGGAGAAGTGCATTTCTCTGTTTGAATCTATATTGGTGTTAGGAGTCAATTTACCCAAAAGTCGTCCTATCCAATGGTAAATACCTCCATAGCATTTGAATCTAATAAAACACTAGATCATTTACTATTCATATCGTTGAAAAAATTATGATATACATTTGAAACAGAATGTCAATGGATTTTATAATATTTTAAATTAATTCTGGGGTACCCAAGTTTGTCCCCCATGCTAAAACCAACTTTTGCTTAAGGTAGGGGTTGTCAAGATAGTGAATAGCGAATTCTGGCTAGATTTGAAAGTTATCCACAATGAATATGTATGAGACCAATTGGCATATAATGGATTTCATGAGGACGATACACTTTTTGCTGGTGATTCAGAAAACGTAACTATTTCTGCACATAGGGTGACGCAAACAACTCAGTCCTGGTTTTGTTCAATCTGCTTCAATGTCTTGCACTTTTGTAGCTCCTTTGGCACATGTCCATTGGTTCCTGTCGCAGGATACCTGCAAAGAGCCATGTGTGCACGCGAAAGCTGCAGAAGACCACCAGCTAGGAGTTTCAATAGAAACTAAAAATAACTTTGCTTTAAAGACACTCCTATAATAAAACAGGAGTTATGAAAGCAAGCAGGGTGTGGCCTTGCAATGTACCTTTTCTATACATCCCTGGGGCCTGCCTTGCAGCTGGAAACAGATGGGCAAGTTGTAACAAATTCTTATGGATGTTTCTGGACACATACTGTGTTGTAAGTCTAACTCTTGGTTTTTGACACTGCTGGAAGACTAACAACATTTTCTGTTTATATTCCAAGGGCCTGTTTGCTGCTCGACCTCTTTCAAAGCAATCCTGTGTAGTTTCTAAGATGAACAAAGCTGCCTTCCCCTCCTTTGACCACCTCAGCAAATTGGCACATGCGAAGGTAAGTCATGCTAGTTACTAGCCTCACTTTCTGTGTGTGAGTGAAGAGATCTGGGTAGGATGTGCACAATGGCAGGCTCTCTGTGCTCAGGGTCCCAGTATTCGTACTTCACAATCCATCACCAGCATATGGTGTGACATTTGCCAACCCACTTTCTCCCTCTGCCCATCATTTGAACTGACAACACCTTGTCTCTCCCCTGCTATGAGTCAGAAGCCCAAACCTGTTCACAATGTACCTTGAATCAGGATGTTTAGGAAAGTGAGAGGGAGCTCTTTACATTAGCATTTTGTGAATATATTTGTAGGGGGAAAAGGTACAATTCACAATGCAATGATAATCGATAACACTCCTGTTAGACCGGGTATCCATGGCATGGTTTCCCCCTAACTTTTTGCCTTCAGACCTCCTGTTTTTGCTGACTTTGTTTTTTGCTGGCCTTAGGACTCTGCACACTTTACCACTGCTAACTAGTGCTAAGGTGCTTGTGCTCTTTCTCTAAAACATAGTAACATTGACTTATACCCAAAATACATATTTAATTTACATTACTAGTAAAGTGCACTACATGTGCCCAGGGCCTGTACATTAAATGCTACTAGTGGGTCTGCAGCACTGATTGTGCAACCCACTTAAGTAGCCCTTTAAACAGGTCTCAGGCCTGCCATTGCAGATCTTGTGTGTGCAGTTTTAACCTGCCATGTCGACCTGGCAAAATAAACCATTTGTCAGGCCCAAATCACACCTTTTAATACATATAAGTCACCCCTAGGGTAGGTCCTTGACAGCCTCAAGGGCAGGGTGCAGTGTATTTGAAAAGTTGGATATGTACTTTTAAGCTTTACGTATCCTAATAGTGAAAACTTCTTAAATTAGTTTTATACTACCGCAAGACCTAGCTCTCCTAGAGGATAACATTGGAGTTGCCTTATTACATTTCATAAGTGTAATTTTCAAATGGGAAGAGATAACTGGACCATGTTTGGTGTCTCTAGAATCTTATATTTAATATCCTAATTAATGGTAAAGTCCGATTTTTAATTACAAGTCTGCAAATGCCACTTGTAGAAAGTTGGCATTTTCTTACCTTAGCCAATTGGTGCCTGCAGTCCTGTATCGGGTCAAATGACTAGGTGTAGTTGGCAATTGCGCTTTATGTACTCCTCCTAGATAGTCACACGCAATGGGAGCTTAGGATTTATTTATTTATATAGATGTTTATATAGCGCAACAGCTACCCCCACCGGGGGTGTCCCGGCGCTGTAACAGACGGCAGAAGAAGGACCAGCAAAGGTCTAAAGGCTGGGGAAGAGCCAGGTCTTCAAAGCACGTCGAAAAACGGCTTCTGATTTAATCGTATGAAGAGAAAGAGGCAGGCCATTCCACATTTTGGCGGTAATCACTGCAAAGGCTCTACCACCCATTCTAGAACGTTGGAAGCGGGGGGTTGTCAGAAGACGAAGGTGATTAGAACTCAGGTTCCGACTATGTTGAGAATGTTTAAGGTGAGCTTGAATGTAGGCAGGGCCACATCCTTGGAAAGCTCGAAAGGTCAGAATAAGAGCCTTACACTGAATGCGCTTGATCACTGGAAGCCAATGGAGCTTCCTAAGATGGGGGGTGATCGAGTGGCGATAAGGGATTTTACATATCAACCTGGCCGCCGCGTTTTGGATGATCTGCAGGCGTCTGATCAGGAAGGCAGGTGCTCCAAGGTAGAGACTATTAGCATAGTCGAGATGATAAGTAATTAAGGCATGTACAATGGTCTTACGTGACTCCAGGGGGAGGTAATGCAGGAATTTGCAGAGCATATGAAGTTTACCAAAGCAGGAAGAGGATACCTGACTAATTTGAGATTTACAGGACAAGTCGCTGTCAAACCGAAAGCCGAGGTTCCTTGCCGAGTCCACAGGCTTGGGAGGGGGATTCAATTCAGAAGGCCACCAAAGCAACTAGGGGGGGGGGCAGGTTTGATTAAAAAAGAGAACCTCGGTTTTATCCGAGTTGAGCTTCAGAGTGTTGAGTGACATCCAAGAAGAGATACTACACAGGCATTGTCTGAAATTAGTGAATGCAGCTTCCGAGTGGTCTTCAAAAGAAAACACCAATTGGGTGTGATCGGCATACGAGATTACTCTCACCCCGTGAGATTCAACCAACGTCGCGAGGGGAGAAAGGTAGACGTTAAAAAAGAGAGGGCTGAGTGCCGAGCCCTGGGGAACCCTGCAACTCAGTGGTTTCTCATCAGAGACAAAAGGGTGGAGGGATACTTGTTGGGTCTGACAGCTAAGGTAAGACCGAGTCCAGGACAGGGGAATGCCCTGGATCCCAAGGTGAGAAAGTCTCTCAAGAAGGATGGAATGAGAGACCGTGTCGAATGCTGCGGACAGGTCCAAAAGCACCAGCATGGCTGCTTTGCCTGCATCCACAGATTCCCGGATGGTCTCAGTAACCTCTAGCAGGGCGGTCTCGGTACTATAACCGGATCTGAACCCGGACTGGGAATCGTGGAAGCGATGTTGGGATTCCAAATAGCTAGAGAGTTGTTCCTGGACACATTTTTCCAGGATTTTGGCTGGTGCTGGAATGAGGGAGATGGGGCGATAGTTTTTATAGACCGCAGGGTCTGCATCAGTTTTTTTCAAGATAGGCACTAGAAGAGCCTGTTTCCAGGTAGTGGGAAAAATACCAGTGGACAGAGAGGAGTTCCAGATCTTATTTAACGGAGGATTAATGAGAGGAACCAAGATGCTCAGAAGCTGAGCTGGGCAGGGATCCTTAGGGGAGCCGGATTTGCAAGCTGGTAATTTCTGTTGAGTGAGGAATCAGAAGAGATGGGAAGGAAAGAGGTCATGGCATCACAGTTAGTCACTGCGCTCTCCGGGGCATGGGAGTGAGGGGGCGGAGTGAACTTCGAATAAATATCTAGAATTTTGTCATGGAAAAAGTCAGATAACCCATTACATAAGTCTCGAGAGTGGGAAACTGCACTCGAGATAGCAGATGGTTTAATGAAATCTTTAACAATTTTAAAAAGAATTTTGGTGAGTTACTGGCCGTGTGAATTTTGTTCCTGAAGTACTCTCTCATCGAGGAGCGTTTGAGTTTGTGGAAAGTTTTTAGAGCGGCTTTGTAAACTAATTTAGCCGTGAGATCATACGATGATCTCCAACTGCGCTCTAGTTTCTTGTAGCGGCTTTTCTCGGCACAAAGCTCAGGGGTAAACCATGGAGCTGAAGATTTTTGTCTTAAAGATTTGGTGAGGTTAAGGGGGGCAACAGTGTCTAAGGCAGAGGAAAGCCAGGAGTTGAAGTTTTGTGAATCAGACACAGGGTCTACAGACAGCTGAAGAGGGATGAAAGAGAGCGCAGGGGCCATAGAAGCATTTGTAATTTTGTACCATTTCCTTCTATAGTCCAAGTTAATTGGGGGACTAGGGGACTGGGGAGGTCATGCTATGTTGAAAGGGATTAGGAAATGGTCTGACCAAGTGAGAGGTAAAGGGGAGGTCGTAGTAAGATAGGGGTTATTGGTGAAAAGTAGATCTAACCTATGTCTGGCCCGATGTGTAGGGACTCTAACCAGCTGAGTCAAATTAAGGCCCACCATAGTCTCCGTAAGCTGACGAGCTTTGGTGCAGTGTATGTCGTCTGCGTGCAAGTTGAAATCTCCAAGAATTGTAAAAAGGGTATGCTTAAGCGATAGGTCAGCGGCTATATTATAGAATTCCAATATGTGATGGGGAGGGGAGTTAGGGGGTCTATAGATCAAAATACCGGCCACAACAATGTTTGGTGCCGTTATAATGCTGAAATACAAGGCTTCTAAGGGTCCAATATTAAGGAGTTTCCTGTACGAAATTTCCCAGCTAGAGCGGAGGACCACTGCGACTCCACCTCCCACTCTATTGTAGGCCCTGTTCACCCCTGCAAACCGGTAGCCATTGGGAATGGCTAAGGTGATGTCGGGATAGGAGTGGTCCCTGACCCAAGTTTCAGTCAGGAACACTAGATCCCAGGACTGTGTCTCCAGGGAAAGCCAAATGTCATTACAGTGGCGGGGAAGGGATCTACAGTTAAGTAGACATGCTTTAATGATGGGGGGATGAGTAGCATTCCCGTTTGCAATGTTAGGAGAAGTAGGTTGTTCCGAGAGGGGTGGCAGGGGATCAGTAGGAAAAGTGAAATTACAGGAGTTACACTTGAAATGGGAGAGAGGCCCGGAGAGGTCAAGGATGACCGAAGGCTTACAGCTCCTATCACAGAGGTTGAGAAGTTGAGCTCGGGACCAATTTATAGGACCCCCGAGGGGCCCGCAGGCAGCATGGCTGGCGCTGGCCGCGGAACGGACGCGGACGGGCGCAGACGGGCCTGCCTATGGCGCACCAGCGGCGCGCCAGCTGTGCGCGTGCACTGCGCGTCGGGAGTGACATGTGGATTAAGTAGGCTGAGGGTAGCGAACGCTAGAACGCTAACCGTCTAGCTCCACCCCCGAAGAAGGCCGGAAGAGGAACCTCACTGCCACCAGCACCCTCCACAACAATCGGGCAAGCCCTCGGTGGACCGGGGAGCGGGGCAGAAGGCGCCTAACAGCCGCGGGAAGACTTCAGGGAGAAGTAAAGGTAGGGACAGTAGTACAACAATTATTTATAAAAGAGCTAAGAGCGAGGTGAAAGAGAGAAATAAAACGTAGCAACTAAAAACAATCACACCAGCATCACAGCGTAGAGGCAATTTTGTTAAAAAAACGATTTTGCAATTCTCAGCGGTAAAAACCAATTATTAAAAGCGATTTACCAGCGAGCAAGTACCTTGCTTCTGCGTGCGTCCGTAGGATGAGTTTGAATGGGCCATCACTGGCAGGATGGGAGGGAGGAGCTGGGCCCAGCCTCACTTATGACTGAATAGGCTGTGTCCGGTTTCAACACAAAGGACAGCATATCATCTCAAGTTAGTCTGGAGCAGGGGCAGGGAAGACAGGACATCTGTACACTTCTAATTCATGCCTCTATAAGTTTATCCCCACTCCAAAGGCACAACTGTGCATAAAAGATGTGGGTCCCAAGCTCACTGTGTCACTGGAACCAAGCTGTATCCAGCTGATGAACCCATAACTAGGACGAAACTGGTCCTGGGTTTCTTGTCAGTTCAGGATGGACTGATCCCATGAGGAACAGGATCAAGACTGATTTACATATGACTGGGTCCAAACAGAGGTGGCATGATGAGTAAAGGAATGATGGGTTTGGAGAGCTACTCTGAGCTATTGCCAAGTGTTACATTTATTGCAAATAGCCTCCCATCGCCTTTTGAGTGTTTCATGTACTGCCCTAAGTGGCCTGGGTATACCCAGAAATGGGCCCCATGCTCACTGTGTCACTGGAACCAAGCTGCACCTGGCTGATGAGCCCATAACTAGTGCGAAACTGGTCCTGGGTTGCTTGTGTTCCGGTTCATGGAGGGCCTGGCTTGGCAGTTCGGGCTGGACTGTTCCCATGAGGAACAGGGTCAAGACTGATTTGCATATAGCTTGGCCCAACTGAGGTGGCATGGTGAGCAAAGGAATGATGGGTTGGAGTGCTACCCCGAGTTATTGCTAGTTGTTAGATTTTTTGCAAGCAGCATCTCAACATCTTTTGTGGGTTAAGGATGCACAGCACTGAATATGGAGTGTGGTGCGTGCACAAAAGTAAACATTATTTATCTCTTGCACAAAAGTATGTTTAAGTGTAGAATGGAAGACAGAGGTGCAGACGCACATGGTAACACAGTGTGTTATAGTGTAGGACCACCTAGAAAATACTTAAGTATTCCAAGGAATGGAGAAATATAGAGTGAGATGTTTTCAAATGAGAGCCACCTTTACCTCCAGAAAAGTTCTGATCACCTGAGCTTGTGCCCCATGCAGTACAGTACTAGATATGAAACCACCAGAGAAACTGTTTCATGAATTGCAAGCATAAAAAACTATAAATAAAATAGAATCATACTGTTTATGTGGAAAATCAGGAGACTCCGGTAAAGGTTGGTACATCTGAAAGATTGGCAGAGAGTGAAAGAAAGAGAGAAAGAAATTGAAAATTATTAGTGTAGCATGTAGCCTGAAGACCCAAAAGTCTCACCTAGCACAGACAACTTATAGGAGAGAAGCCAAAGATTGACAAGGCAGAGATTTCACATTCACTGCACAACCACGGAGATGAGCTTCAAGAGAGATGCATGAGATTGTTTGGACATGGAATCCAAAGTCATTTCTCTTTCATCAGAGAAGCTGTTCTGTAAAAAGGCCAACAAAGGCCAAGGAATGACTGAACATGTAATCCAAAGCCCTTTGGCACGTTTTTTAAATGTTTTATCATGTTTATAAAATGCAACATAGAACACAGGCCTTGCTGTATGCCAGTTTGGTTGCTATTTGTGCACTGAATCCATTGAAGTGCATGATAGAAGTTCAGGGCCTGATTTGAAGTTTGATGGATGGAGTAGTGTCCATCAGGATGGAAACGGACATTACCTCCACCATCCCGACAGTAATACGCCTGTCAACCTTAGAGATAACCGCTGGCCCAGCAGTCATCACCGTACTGTGAAAGGAACTGCTGTCACAGTGGTTTCCTTTGAGGTACATAAAGATGAGTCAGCGTGCACCGCCAGTTTTGATGGTCATCCACTAAATATTTAAACTTTTTTCGCTTTTCAGAAACAAACTCCCAAAGCGGGAGATTGTTTCTGAAGAACAAAAAACTAATGACCCCCACACCTCGTGAGATGTCTCCCAGAATATGAGGGTCATGAGTTTTTTTGTTTTTCAGAAGCAATCTCCCAAATTCTGCCCTTTACCACCAGCCCACAATGAGGGCTGTGTCGACTTGGAAAATTAGGATCCACCCTTCTCTAAATCAGGCATGTGCACCGAGAGTTTAGCGGACAGGGTACCATATCCACCAAACTATAAACCAGGCCATTAGACTCCAAGACTAAGTGATATGCTTAGCTCTTACTAAAATTGGTCTTTAAACCTTTTGCAGGTTTCCAAATTATATAAGTTTAATTTTCAAATATTTGTCTGTTGCTCACATTAACAGGCCATGGCAGGGTTTTTTTCTACTTTAGCATTTTACATTTCATGGTACCCAAGGGTCAGTGTCCGAATGTAAATGTTCCCGCATTGTTCTATAGCAGAGGAAGTGGAAGAATACAGCTGCAGCTTCAGGGTGCCTCCTAGAATCTGAAGAGTATCACTGTTCAGTGACCTGTGTAGCAAGTTAAACCTGAGTAAACCAACCATAGCTCCATAGCTCACAAAATATGAACAAAGTATAAGATGCACCGGTTATTGCAGTAGAGCTCAGCAGGACATGGACCGGTGGCTAAAGTGATGATGAAAGGCATGCCTTTGACTTTAAGCCTAGTACCATAAGGTGCAGAGGCTTTACCTGACTCAGCATAACATTTTTGAAATAACCATGCTGTAAAACAACTGATCATAACATTGTCATTCTTTAGAATAACAGGTTTATGATATATGGTATAATCATGTGATTGAGTATATCTAGTGTCCACTCTTTTATCTATTTTATTTGCTCAGTCGTTAATAACTATAGTAATAGCTTTGACTCATGATCTGTAGAAGAAAATTCATTATAATTATTGGTTTATTATAATACACCAATATTTAGGTGTGTATTGATTTCATGGCTAGGGGCAGGGCTCTGGAATATCACTCGCATAAAAAAGATCCTCTGACAGCTTTGTCTAACTCCTAACACCAAAAGCCATATGAGTATACCTCAAATGGAGAGGTGAGTGACATCTTCAAGTTTTCCTTTTATCAGAAAGAAATTTAATTTTATTTTGAGGGCTTAGTTAATCTCTCTCTTGTGAGCACAATAATTACACAAACATAACACCTTTTTACTTAATCAAGTTGTCTAGTTGTCAAGGATTGATTGAGAACAGAATAAGAATTCTATCTAACCCAACAAAGGTTGCTCTCGGGAGAAAGTTCAAGTATTAATTGAAAATTAAATTTAAAGTGCCTGCTCACCCAAAGGAGAGTACAGAAGAAAAGAGGGTGAAGCTGTATTAGACACAACAGTTAAATTCATATCACATTTGAATGTCCCCCTCCCCAGGAAAGAGAAGCCTATTATAGCCAGACCACAGGATCATTACTTTACAGTTAGAACCAATCTTTTCAGGTCAGCTTTAAAGCTGATTGCTAGAGAAGTGTGGGTCAAAGTTGCATTTACTGCAACTGCTGTATGCAAACTTGATCTGTGCGTAAAGGGTTTACTTTTCCATTTGCAGCTTTTTTTTTACACTCAAGGTTTACTCCACAATAATAGATATACAAGAATACTTTAGTTATTTCTGTAAATATTGGAGACCAGAAGTACATTATGAAAAGATCTCCGGGAATGGTATATCCCACTCTATCCAATGGAGGTTGTGGAAGGCTGGATCCTTGCCAAATTTAGGAACATCCATGTGGCATAACTTTACGTAGAATAAATCAAGATTAGACTTATTTACATAGTCAGCATTACTACTGTAAGGGAACATTAGACAGCCACAAGGAACACAACTAGCAATGTGGCTTCTTACTAGTAGGAGATGTCTTCATAGTGTGATGGAGGGCATCTTAAAGGGCACCCAAAAAACTTTGACCTTATCTTGTCTTTCAGTAGGACTTGTTCCTTTAAATGTTAAATGTTTTAATGGGTACAACAGGACAGCATCAAGAAGGTGAGTTAAATCATTTCTTGTACAATTTTCCTTTTCATTTCTCACACTCCTCCCTAACTGTTTTCAAGGCTCCCATTCGCTCCATCACTTCCCAGCAGCTGATTTACTCAGCAACCTCAGCTCAGAAGGTGGATGTTGCACAGTTCGGCCCACACATCGATGCAATGTGCAGAGGACTTCCGACATACCAGTCCAAGGAGATTCACCGTAAGTCTAGTGCTTGAGGTTGAAGAGACTGTTCAGAGTAATAAGGAGATGAGTGTAAACTGGGGATTACCATGATTTAAACAGATTTAACATAATTTCCTGTGCATTCTAAGGTACTGTCTCCATTATTTTCTATGGTGGGGGGTGTTAAAGTAGGAGTGGTTGCCCATGTGCACTGCTGGACTTACTTCTGCTCCTTTTTGCCTGTAGTAGCTTTCACTTGCAAATTTGTCTCCAACCCCTGTTTCTGGTGGTAGAGTGATGTAAGTCTACACTTTGAGTAAGTTTATACTCATAAATGGTCGATAGCCAAAAGCAGTAAGGTCACTCAAAAGTGTAAGAGTAAACTTGGATGTGTTACCTATGTGAATAGCCCCAGCAACTTGTAAATAGCAATGGGCTTCCTCTTTTTTGGTGGGTGCATGTCCCTCCTAAAATCCCTCCCCAACTACCCACTAAATTGCTCCAGACTCTAATTAGTAGTAAGAATGCCCTTTTTCCAGATCCCTCCCAGATTTACTACATAGAGCCTGATTACAAGTTGAGGTGTTATTTATCGCCCTGATGAATAACGATGCCACAGGGTACATTATTTATTGGGTGCGATAAACAGTAGCGGCTGCCTCTGTACGGGGGAGGCATGGAAAAATAAAATAAATAAACTTACCTTCTTTGCCGCTGCATGTCTCTCCTCCGTCATCGCTCTCTGCCACTGGAAGCACCCAGGCTCCTAGAGTCTCCCAGCCAATCACGACGCTGCAGGAGCAGCGTCATGATTGATCTGAGCAGCCTGTTTGGCTGCTCAGGCAGTACCTGGGAGGCTGGGCATGTTCTCCACTCGGCTGTGCATCACAGCCCATTAGAGAACATGCCAAATGCGCATGACTTTTTCTCCAGCCCCAGAGGGCCAGCCAAGCCGTCATGTGCACTTAGGGAGGTAGTGCAAACCACTCTTGCTTCCCCTGATGACGACGAGCCCAGCCCCGCCACACCCCGCACGACCTGGCTGGAGTCGCTCAAAGAAAAATACAATGATAATAACTTCTTGGTATTATCATTTTCTTTTTCTTTTGCACTGCTCAACGAGCAGTGAGGCGACGGTCCTCCAACTTAGCGGAGGAGCCGCCAATGGCGATAAACCGTACCTATTATGAGTTAACAGAGCATGACATGCAGAATTTGGCATTTAGTGCACCAAATCCGCATGATACAGTAAATACTGTTTTTTTCCCTCTTAAATTGCAGCAGGTTCAGCCTGCCGAAATGTAACGAATGTTGGGTTATTTAACACATCCGATAATTATTGGATGTGTTAAATAAAACCAAACTCATAATTCCGTCCCTTGCATAAACAGGGGTTGACACACGGGATGGAATTTAACGAGCCACTCATAATTAGGCCCTAAGTAGTAAACTTACATGTGTGAGAATCTGCCCATAAGAAAAATAGGAGAGGTGGAGATTTACACTTGAAGTTTGTGAATAGCATTTTGTAGTATGTTAATAGTACTACTAAACAAACTGCAAAATGCAGTTTGGGAATAGGCCTCGTAGGTTTGTGAAAAGCATTTTCTAGTACTTTAGTAGCACTATTGTAATACTACTAAACATATTACAAAAGGCAGTTTATGAATAGGTCCCTGCACTTCTAAAGTTACTACATCCAAAGAGGGTCCCTAAACAGTAACACATAACTCTAGGTCAGAGCTGAAGTAAGTACGCACCAAACATGGACGAAAATGTATGGTGTTTTATTATGGGACATCCCTACCTCCATAATTTTCTATGGAAGGGTGTTGCAGTATCAGTGGTTGGCCATTTGTGGTGCTGAACCTACTACTGTTTCTTTTGGCAGTTGTAACTTAGACTCATACATTTGTCCCCATGCTCTTTTTCAGGGGGTGGAGAAGTGTATGTTTACACTTTGAAGTAACTTTACACTCTGAATTTGTGAATAACCAAAAGTAGTAAAGTTACTCTAAAGTGTAAAAGTAAATTACATGTGTAAATTACTCACAAGTGTAAACGTTATCTTAGTGAACAACTCCGATTGTGTTTTAAGTGTTTTACAAAAATTCATAAATTTATTTATTTAGATTAATATTTTAACTTGTAATGGCTTGTGATGAAGTCCCATGATAGCACTAATGAGTTGCAGAGCTTTAGTTTACCTAAACGGTCCTTTGTTACAAGTTGGAAGTGTTAAAGGACCAGCATGAAGGACAGCTGTGTTTCCTTAGATTTGGACGTAAAGAATGTAGGGTGGTGATACTGGTGGTGTTGCTGGGAAAGAGAGTACTTCTATTAATTGCTCGTCTTCAGATTCCTTTTGAATCACTCAATTTTGGATGGTTGCCTAGATCTGGGCAGAACTAGTTCCACAGGTGAGGCACTCATGACCTAAATTGTTGAGCCCCCCCTGAATTTTTATTTGAATCTTGTTTGCATGCATAGGTTTGTTCTGCTTGATCTCATGTGTCAGTTATTTTATTTACATGTACTGGAATCTGGTGAGTGATTGAGAGGGCTATATAGAGCCACACCCCAAGGTTTATTTCTGCCTGTACTGGTGTAGGAAGTGGCAGTTTTAAAAAAAAAACATTTTTTAGTGGTCATTTCAAATGATATCATTACAAGTGAATACATTTGTATTACGTAGTCAATAGCTTCAACATCCACATTTTATAATGCTTTGCTCATTTTGTGGAGTACATTTCCAATATATCTTCAGGATGCATTCGTAAGTAGTATATATCAACAGTGTGGGTGGCCGCTATTGGCCTAGCTATTAAATAAGTAAGAAAAAACATCTATTATAACATTGATAACAAATTACCCCCCTGCTGACGGGTGCTAGGATGGTCACATAGTCGTTGGTGGACCTGTTCGATCTAGGTTTACTTTGTGATGGACAGTAATGTGGATTTCAGTGTGGTTGGAGACCTGAAGTCATAGTTTAGGGTGAATACGGTTCAGGCTTCGGGCGAGTGTGCCTATGTCTCAATTTGTTAAGAGGGTACGAGGGGATCGGACAGTAAGGTTAATGGCTAGTGGGGAGGTCTAGGAAGTGCCAGTTATGAGAACATCAGTTTTAAGACTAAGGGTGAGTAAAGCTAAAAGCCTGAGACGCAGCTGGAGAAAAGGCTGGAGCACAATGCATTGGGTGAAAGAAAGTTAATATCACCAGTCTCCAAATTTCCCTGCTGTGGTTAACTCTATAACCCACTGAAATCTGCAACTGTACCACCATGTATGGGGCCTGCCCGCAGACCGGCTATATAAGGAGCTGCAAAGATTGTACTCAATAGTAAGTGTAATTGTTGTAAGAGAATGTGTGGGTGTAATGTGATAAACTTTAGAGTTACAGAGACACCATATGTGGCAGAATGAGCTATAGATTGAAGGGAAAACACCATGGTAGTGATGAAGGAGAAAGACCGGCCACAGGAGAATTTCCACCATCTTACCTTGACTTAGATGTCTGACAGAAGTTTAGCAAATGTAAAAAGGGTTTCTTCTTTTTCAGTAAAGGTTAACATGTGGTGTTACATTCTATGTTACTTTTATGTAGCTTTCATTACATTATAGTAAATATTATGTTGCATCGCTTAGATTTATATGACATTTGTTACATTTCCTGTAACAGTACATTTACCTGTTACCTTATGTCATGTTATGCACAAGTATGTTCATAGTATTTATTTGTATGTGACCTTGTAGGCTAGGCTAGTGTAAGCAGCCACACTTACTCTGGAGTCTGTGTTACTGCATGAGTGTTCCTTGACTCATGGTCTTAGTGGGCTTCAAAGCCTGTCCAGGGGAAACTACTTTTTTAAATGGTGCTCGAGATTGAGGTAAAGATGGTGATTATCCATAAGCTGACCGCTGAGCGCCACCTTGTTGCTGGGGGTTTTAAAGCATGTGCCTATATGGGAAGTGTGGAAGTGAGATGGAGAGGAGTAGAATAGACATTTTGGAGGGCATCGTCATTCCGGGTATTTAGGTAGTGTTCCAATGCTTAGGATGTCAGGTGCCTTGGGCAAAGGTAGAATGGTGTCATGTCCAAAGGTAGGCTATAAATCAAGCAATGTATTCAGTGCTTTTGAGAGTGCTACATGCTATTCCATGAAGAACAGTGACTCTGTCATGTCATGTCATTCAAGAGCCTAGTTGACTGGGTAGGAAACCTTTTACCACCAGTTCTTACCCTCCAGAGATAGAACTTACTAGGCATCTGCTACAGTGGGAATAGTCGGTATTCTGCACATGCCTTTGTAGACATTTTTGTATGTTCATGTGTGCTGGAGAATTTAAAGTGTGCAGGGTGAGAGGTGTGAATGCAGGGTGAGCTGTGTGCTTCCGTGAGTGCAGAGTGAGAGGTCTGCCAATGCGAGTGTAGTGTGAGTAGTGTCCCAAGACTGCAGGATGAGAGTTTTGAGTGCAGAGGGAGAATTGTGCCCTTTTGAGAACAGGGAGAGAGGTATGAGTCCAGATGATTCAATTTTGAAAGGGAGTTTTGGTTCTCCAACTGAAGAAATACCGTCATGCATTCATACTATGACAAACTCAAAAGTGGTTACAGAATAATTTGGCAGAGGCTCCTAGATAGGTATTCATGGAGAAAGAGGTGGTCAAAGACAAAGCCTCAGATTGTCACTAACTTTAGAAAGATGCAAGTCAACACACATCCAAATAGACACACTGCTCTTCACAAGATCATTATTTTGCCTCCTGATTTAAGGGAGCAACCACAATCTACCGTTTCTTTTCCAGAGCAGCATTTTGGGAACACCCTCACACTCAAATTGAAAAAAATCCTCTGCTGCCTTAAATTAATACATCTCAATTCATTCTTAGTCACCCAACTAATGGCCGAAAAACAGATTTTTAGTTCATTTCTGACTTTACACACAAGGAACCATTTGCCTGAGGGTTTTAAGGCAAATTGCAATCTACTCAAGCAATGTCTTACAGCATTGTTATCAAATACAATAGATTCTAGAGGATTATCGCAAAAATAAGTTATATAAAACTGCATTGCTAACTCAATCTCTTCAAACCCTTTGCTTGTCCTCCATGATTTATAAAATCATAACAAATGAAAATCTTCAACTACAGGAGAAACACCAAAAGGACTGAGAAATAGCATTAAACTATGCCCTCCCTCCAACTGTTTGCCATAAATACTTGTCATCTGTACAGAAAGCTAAATTTAATGTACAAACATTTCATACACAGCAGTAGATTTTAATGAGGTCTTATTGGACATCTAGAAAACATATGAAACAAGGTCTTAAGAATAAGATAACTGCTGGAGATCCAACTGTCCAGAGGCCAATCTGGTGCACATGTTTGTGGTCTGCAGAAAACTTTCAAGTTGGTAGAAGGAACTAGCAAAAGAAATTCAATTGACAGCCTCTCTTGACATTCATTTATCCAAGTAGTAATTTTCCTCAATGATGCTCCAATATGGTCTTAGGGTGGCAAGGCTTGAAAAAGATAGATGGGTAGGAGCCTGATGGAGCCAACAAATGTATTACCAGAAACAGGAAATCTACCTCCTGTTTGAGGACAGAATCCTGGATTACTGACATATTACTACTGGCTTCAACGAGTGACCCCTGTTCCAAATGAGAGATGATACCCTCACTTTTTAATGCAGTTGGGATGAGTTTCTTGATCTCCTCAACCTATAATTACCTACATTACAGCCATTATTAGACATTTTGTGCGAATAGTGTATTTATCACATTTGTGACATAAGAACACAACTATAATAAGAAAATAATCTATGGAAATTTACTGGAAAGGACCTTTCTTCCAGTTATTATTGTAATTTGAATATAGTAAAAATTAAGCACACCCCTAGTAGACGTTGTAAAACTGGAAATAGCAAATAATTACATCTCAAAATTTCAAGCAGAAGATGAGTGAATGCAAACATCAGCACAAAGGGGACTGTCTATAGGACCTATCTGAATAATTTATCATCATCAGGTGGCAATACACTGGCTGGGCCACCCATGCATAAGACCTAAAGAATATAAAGAGGGAACAAATTAACAAAGTCATTGCAGAGTGACATCATAATGAGTGGAAGTGATGTTCCATTAGTAAGAGTGTCCACTATTTTCAAGTCAAAGAAGAAATGCAAATGTTTCTATATACATTATAAATATATGTTCCCCTTATTTTCATGTTTCTCTTCCTGTTGGTCTCTGAGTGATAAACATTGAATGTTTGAGGCAATAGACTAGGGCCCATATTTAAAATAATTCCAACATTTATAAACATTTTTTAGTATAGAATTATATACAATCATTTATATAGTAGAGAATAATATATGGAATTATAGACCTGGTGAAGCAGTTGGTAAATGGGACCAAGGGGCCGCAGTGGAGTGTAGGGCTGGGGTGTGTGTCTCGCTTGCCAGAGGACAGGTCAGGCTGGCAGGGATGAAGCGTTCCTATCTCTCCCATTGCCGTAGAAGGGTGTGTATCCAGATGCTGGGACTTGGGGCTTATCATGCAGCCTGAGCTGCATGCTATTTTCCGGCCAGTAAAATTGGGCCCAATTACTGCATATCTGGGTAATCAGGGGTGGGAACACCAAGCTAGCTTTAATCAGGTAGAGTGGCATCCCACCTGAGAATATTGGCCCAGCCTACTTGTTATCAGGGCCTAGGTGGAAAATTCTATGTTGACTACCCACCTACAATTTTATGTTGCATGTGCCTGCCCAAAATCCTCTTACCTTGCTAAGACTAATAATGCAGGGTAAGAAGAGTCACGTGGAAGCTACACAAAATGGGGTCACCTCCATTGACACTCAATTGGACATGGCCCTTCTTAGGGGATTTCCCTAAAACATTTTTCTTTTTTTACTCCTAGTTTTTGCTGACTCTGGGCACTTTCCTACTGTAATGCAGTGTGAAAGCGCACACACCCTTGCCACATATGCTAGGAAGTGGTGCTTATTTGATTGGTTTAAGTGTTGTACCTATGAGTGCCTTGTAAAAAGGTACACCACATACCCAGGGCGGATACTACACTGACTAGTAGTGGGATGCAGCACTGATTGCGCCATTCACCAGAATAGCCTGTTAAACATGTATCAGGTCTGCCAATGAAGGCCTGTGCGTGCGCAGTTGCGCTTGTGCTCAGGTTGGCATTTCTTACTCAATAGCCAACCCTGAATGGCCTTCCACTACCACTAGAGCATCCCTAGGAAAAGCCCTGAGGGGCGGAGTAGATGGTAGGTGAAAGGCAGGGCAGGTACACATGGGTATTACATGCCCAGGTAGTAAAGAGCCCCCATGTGGGTTTTCCCAACCTAGGAGGTCAGCTCTTCCCATGGGATACCACTGGGGTTACTCATCCTACACATGTTAGGAGGTGGTGCTTACCTGATGTTTTGAAAACATGTCACAAGCCTACCATTGCATGCCTGTGGGTGTGCACTTGCACCAATTATGTTTTTAAACGTGCCCAGCCTGCCATTACAGGCCTGGGTGTGTGTGCAGTTGCACCTATGGTGTTTTTGAACCCTGTGTTAGCCTATCATTGCAGGCATGTGTGTGCACTCTTGCACCTGTGATGTTTTAAACATGTGTCCAGCCTGCCATTGCAGGCCTGTGGGTGCGCAATTGCACTTATGCTCAGGTTGGCCTTTCTAAACCCTAGCCAATCCTGAGGGGATTACCACTAGAGCATGTCTAGGGTAAGTCCTGAGGGGTTAGGCAAGTGGTAGGTGAAAGGCAGGGCAGGTACACATATGTGTTCTGTGCCCAGGTAGTGAAGAATACCCGTGTGGGTTTTTCATCACCTACGAGGTTTGCTCTTCCTATAGGTTAACATAGGGGAATGGTTGAAATTACTGCAGTAGTAGCTTGCAGTGGAGCAGTCTCATAATGTTTCCTGTCATTGTATTCACAATGACAAACCCTCTCGTGTGGTAAGGGTGGATTTTTCATTACTAGCTGAGAAATGCCACTTCTAGAAAGTGGGCATTTCTCTGTTATAAAACTCTTTTGTGCCTTTCAGCACATTGGAGACTGGAGGAGCACCTCTCTGCATTCCCCAGTGACAGCTGTAAAAAATGGGCATGCAACCGGAACGAAAGACCTCTGCCATTTGAGGGCCTGGCTGGATAGATTGGAGTGAGAGGTTTTGACACTCGGCCTCTAGGAGCCACATCTTGGCCCCACTAAAGATTAAGGTCTGCATTCCACAATCTAATAGCAGACAGGATTGAAATTTAAGAGAGACATCTGTGGTTGGAA
The DNA here is from genome assembly GCA_963921515.1 of Calotriton arnoldi. Taxonomy (NCBI): domain Eukaryota; kingdom Metazoa; phylum Chordata; class Amphibia; order Caudata; family Salamandridae; genus Calotriton; species Calotriton arnoldi. The sequence continues at coordinate 979,168 of CAWUFW010004747.1, read as the reverse complement.
TGGAAACCCTCTGAACCACCCCCAACTTCAAAGGCACACTACAGTATAACTACTGGTGTATACTTCAGCAGGGTTGAGATACACTTGTGGGGACGTTGGAGCGGAGACCCTGGAACTGTGTGGTGCACACTGCCAGAGGAATCTGTTGTGCACTAGAAGGATTACTGCCTTTGGAAGGGACAGGGCATCCTTCCTGAATAGTGGCTTGCCAGGGCTGACTACTTCTGCTGTGTGGCACCCTGAAGTGTACTCTTCAAGGGCCTGTTGGCTTGCCCCCTGTTCTCTTGTGGAGGTCTTATGGGCATCAAAGACCTCCCATGAGGGACCCACACTGTCTACTTGTGACGCCGTGAGATCGGTGCCCTCTTAAGTGCCCACATCATCTGCTGGATCCCAACTAGTAGCGCTGTGTGAGTGGGGCACTAAGAATTGTGACTGGAGACTGGATTGCCTTGTGCAGCACCCCCAAAAAGTATTGCCCGCATCTAAGGAGTCGGGCCCCTGCATCGTGACAACAACAACATTCATAAGTGTCTTTTTGGTGGTGAGCAGATTCACCAGTCGTGGGATCCAGTGACACGCCGACTGCATGCTCATTGGATGTGTTGCCCGATTTACAGGCTGCGACCCTCGGTGGTGAAGGCGTACCCATAGTAGTGCTTCATTCTACCTCGTGTGGCACTGCTAAACTTGCGCCTGTGTGTGTGACTGGAATTGTCTTGTGCGACCAGTAACAATGCGCACCAGGTGCTGTGCCTCATTTCCAGGGAAGTACGGAATTTGCAACTCTTCATAGTGTGTGACCCGAACTGTCTGGTGCGACTCAGATCAATGCGCACCGGACATTGTGCCTTATTTCCAGCGAGGTACTGAGCTTGCGACTCTTCATTGTGTGTGAGATCGAATTGTCTGGTGCAACCCGTATTCATTGCGCATCAGACTTTGCGCCCGGATTGCCTGGGTGTTACTCTGATCGACATGTGTCTGACGAGGTGCCTTCTTCTTCCAAGAGGCTCCCCTGCTTCATTCCCCATTTATCGATTGCTCCTATTGGGCCCTCAGTGCAGCGGGCCAACTGCCCTCTCCTCATCCGGCCCCCGACGACATTGTGTTGCCAGGTTGTATTGCGCAAATACGACCTGAGTGGTGAGAGTGATTGACTGGGCTGAAGGAACGCTTCCGAGAGCGATTGGAAGTGGGTCAAGAGATTGCACGACCCCTCCCCCGTGCTTTGCAGAACTGGGCTAGTGACGGAAGGAACATTGTGGATTCCTTTGATTGAATGACTATTGCCCTCGGCCCGCTTCTGCTCTGCATCCAGTGGGTGAACTTCCCCAGTGGTGGCCAAATCCCACATTTGTCAACTGCCTCCCAATTAGTCCAGCTACCTACCCCCAACTTCTTCCCTATGACCCTGACTAAGTGTAACTCTGGCTGCGATGAGCCTAGTATCAGGGGAGGGTTGTTTATCTCCAACCCGTAGGTGTGAGGTAGTCGGGGTGAGTGAAGGGTGGAGGAGGGCTTGGGCCACGGGATCTGCATTGTGCTATCAATTGACCTGCCGAATATCAGTTGCACAACATTACAGTGCTGTGTGCATGTGTCTGCAAGCGCGCTCCATAGGACCTGCCTGATATCCATGGCACCGCATATCAGTGCTGAGTGAGTCTGACTGTGGGAGTGACTGCATGAGGACCGCCTGTTAGTGATTACATCGCCCGGTGGTGTTGCTTTACACGTTGCTTCCTTGCCAAAAGAATACTACGTTTGACATTGGTTTTACCCGTTCGGCCTTGGCCCACAGTGCTGCTTAAAAGTGTTGTAATTATCTTTGTGTACACATTTTTCATATTGTTGTGATCTGGGGTGCACCCTATAACTGTGTGGTATTGAAGTATAAGAATTGCCAGGGTGGGCCTAGTTTTGACAACGTTTCGCACCACAATAGGGTGCTGGGGAGGTAAAGTAGAATGTTTCCCAAGTGTGCATACTACTGATGTCATTTTAACACGGTTGGGCCTAATACAGCTAGTAATATTTCCCAGTGTGATATATGCCCAGAAATTCATGATATTCATGTTGTGTTAATTAATGTGTGTGTAGAATACAAACTTTATTTACATACATCACATGTGGACTCTTTTGTGACGCGCAATGTATTTATTGTGTGAGAGTGCTGTACCAATGCTTTACACTTTACCTCTGTGATAAGCGTGACTGCTCAGTCCAAGCTACCCAAGGGTGAGCGCAGGTTATACAGTGAGTGTAATCACCCAACCCTGACAGGAGTGGAAGGTTCTGCCTAGGGTCCACCTCAGCCAACCAGAAAGTGCCAGTTCCATATCCCCTTAGAAGAATTTGTGTCCTGCCATCCACTCACCCCACTCTGTTAATCACTGCCCTCTCCAGAACTGCCCAAATACATTGCCAAAAGCATTGTCAATGCTAAGAGGTCTGGTTTATGAATGAAAGTTTACTTTGTGCCATTGATGGGTTTTAGGCACTCATTAAGTCATACATGCATTCTGCCAGTCACTTTTGCACTCATGCATCTATTGATCATTCCACTGATTCATTCTAGCATTCAACATCTAAACAACTATAAGAAAGCATGCACAGACTAAACATCATATGCAAGATAAATTAAAAGAACACAAGTAGCAAAAAAACATGTTACGATCTAAACATGGTGGGCATATACTTGCAATAACCAAACTAAACATATCAGCGGGTGTCTGTCTTTGAGTGGTATCATACATTATCTATAAATTTTTCAAGTTCTAGCATTGCCGCCATATTTAGAATCAACGTGTTGGCCATCTTGAAATGGTAATGGTAACAATAGCATTCCATAATGCTTTTGCATTTGACTCATGAGGGACACCTAGTAACGTCTAGTGGAAGTGCAGCTTCATGAAAGGGTTTCAATGCTTTTGCATTTGACTCGTGAGGGACACCTAGTAACGACTAGTGGAACTGCAACTTGATGTAATAATTTCAATGCTTTTGCATTTGACTCGTGAGGGACACCTAGTAACGACTAGTTGAACTGCAGCTCTTTGTAGAATTATTTTGATATTGGATACTATAATATCCACTGCCCCCTGCTAATCTCGTCCCATAATGCTTTGCAGGGCCTTTGGTTGGGATTGTATTTTTGCCCATAACTGTGCTTGGGGTGGTCCTAAGAGGATGGGACCACCACCGAATCGTTCAGCAAGATGTGCTCTTTGTTTTCAAGGCATCTGCTTGGTTCTCCCCTAGGTTAGGGAGGATCCCAAAATCATCACCTCTCTCACTGCTTGCTAAATTTTCATTTTCACTTTTGTAAAATGACTATATGCATTTTTGCATGTAAAGACAGAGATACTTGTTATTTTACCAAAAGTATATGATGTTTCTGTTTTATTAATTGGGAGTGAGGAGCAGATTCTGCTTAGGAATACTCCACATCCCTACTTGAACCCAATTACTCCTAAATTGATCTCTAAAAATATCTGGTAAATTTAAATTATTAGTCAGGGGAGTTTAAAAATGTAATCTGCCGAGCCCTAATAGCACTCCATACTTTGTATGCTCCATGAAGGGTCTTAAAACGTACTTTTTTTTGTAATAACTGTAATTTAATTGTCACCATAGACACCCCAGCGCCTCTTTTCCAATTACAATGGCCCAATAATACAATTTCAAATTAGGGAGCGCCCACCCTCCTCTCTCTCTGGGGAATGTAAGAAATTTGAATGCCCTTCTGGGTCTAGAGTAAGCCCAGATAAACAGAGAAAATATATTTTCCATTGTCTTAAACCACCAGGTTGAACATTCTAAAGGATTTGCCCGGAAAAAATAAAACAATTTGGGGGAAAAGAGCATCTTGATAACATTACATCTACCCCTAAAGATAAATGCAGATGATTTAATCTGCCATAGTATCTCTAACAATATTATCCGTTTTAGCCCTCATACTAACACCCAGGTACGTTGCTTTCTCCACAACCCGGTTGTCAGTCATATTAATTCCTTCATTAATAACTATCTGGGTCTTATTTTTATTCAGGGCATAACAAGAGAGTCTCCCAAATTGTCCAGCCTCTTCTTCCACTACCTTTAGAGCTGTTATCGGGTCAGAGGTTACAAGTGCAATGTAGTCGGCATAAGCAAGGGTTTTTGTCTCCCAGCCTTGAGTCTGAATCGGTAAAATTGCAGCATTGCTCTCCAGCCTACATATAAAGGGGTCTATATAGATAGCAAACAACAATGGGGAACAAGGGCAACCTTGCCCAGTACCCCGTGAAATCACAAATGGCTCAGACAAGACCCCATTCACAACTACCCTGGCCACCGGGTCAACATATAACATTTTGACCGCTTGGATAAAGCCCTTGCCGACACCGACTCATGCCAACGTTATCCAGAGAAACTGCATCAAGCAGAATTAAAGCCATAGGTTCCCCTATAACACTGGTAGCATCAAAAAGCTAAATAACCCTTCGGATATGGTCAGTTGTAGATCTTCCGGGGGAAAAAACCAAGTTGTCGCAACAAAATAATTTTATGGATAATTGGTGCTAGCCGATAAGCCAAAACTTTGGAGTAGATTTTGGAATCGCCATTGATCAGGGTTATTGGACGGTAAGAACCCAGTTCAAGTGCTGATTTGTTTTTTTGGGGAAAATCAACAATTTTTGCAGAGGACCAAGAGTTCGGAGGCCTATCTCCCTTAAAACTATGCTCAAATAACTTGGCCATACAATCCTTGAGCTGGGGAGAAAATGTACGATAAAATTCAGTCAGTACCTGTAGCTTTACCCCCTGCAAGGCGATTCAATGTAAGCAAAATCTCTACCCACTGCGAGGAACCATCTAGTTGTTCCTGATCCTTATTGGAGAATTTCACGCCTGGAATTATATCTAAATATTCCCTGAACAGATTAGATTCCCCCTCTGTGTTATACATATACAAGGATTGATAATATTGTTTAAATGCTTCCCTGAATTTAACTGAATCAGTTATCAACCTAACACTGGGTCATTGATCTCCCGGACTGTATTTAGCATAGTCTGTTGTCTGTTTCGAATAGCAAGGTGATGACCCATCTGCTCACTATATTCATAAGCTTTCTCTTTCCAAGCCACCAATTCACCCGCAGCTTTTTTCACCAGAATTTCTGTAATAGCAGATTTGGCAACATCCACCCTTAATTGACCCTCATCCAGATCACCCCCCAATTGAGTAGTGGTGACCAAGCCCTCTTCTGCAGAGGCTAAAACAACATGAAGGTCCTGTAAGATTTGTCTGCCTTGCTTGTTATAATTCAAGGACAACCCTCAATGTTTTCCCTCGAATCCCCGCCTTCATAGCATTCCAAACCATATCTATAGAAGTGCTCTCCAAATTATCCCCCAAGAACATAGGGATCCACTGCATCATATGATTACAATACTCTTCATTTAACAGAAGAGTTTGTTCCAAAGTCCAAGACCTCTCCTTTGGTTTAAGGTTAGTGCCCTCTAATTCTACAACTAATGTATTATGATCTGAAAGTATACGTGGTGCTTTTTCTATACAAGGCAGACATTGGCAACACAGTCATAAATTTTCAGTTGGCTAGGCAAAACGCTATCTCTCCTCAGAGGCCTAAGAAGGATTCTCACAGAGCGAATCTAGAACAAGGGTTTGTCATAGGGAGTAACCAACTCCAAAACCCTTGTCTAATATAGTAATTTGTGAGATTCCACCCAAGTGCTTCTCTGCATGCTTTCATACAGAGCAATAACTATCGACCCTTAAATTAATTGACATAAACTTATGCTTTTAACAATTAATATGTGAGGCCTACTGCCTTTATTGTAAGATTTAATAATAAAAAGTTCAGCCCTTTGCCTATGATCATTGGCTTGCCATCATAAAAATCTCAGTCCTGCTATATTGAGCTTATGCTTTGCCACAAGTCAAAAAGTGTAATACAAAAACTATTTTCAGTGGAAGCACACACCCTCAGCCCAATTAAATCCTGTACTCAGGGCAAACATTTGGGTGAACTCTAATCCCCTCTTTGTAGTACTTTGAAAGCTCTGTTTTTTGTTGATCACCTAAGGTCTGGCGACAGTTGCGCTAACATGCCAGATCCCAAAAATATTTTGCATCCTGCCACTATATAACACTGCCCTCAGGAGAAGCCTCCACCACCCAAATCCCCAAAAAAGAAACCTGGTGTCTTGCCACTCTCCATGTCCAAGCTTGGTGATACCCTTTCCACACCCTGTACCAGCCAGTAGAAACAAAATACTTAGTGGCCTATTCTCAAACTTAATTTTAAAGTAAGTTTACTTGTAGTACAACTAATGTACTACAAAATGCTGTTCACAAACCTATGTGTAGAGGTCTACGCCTCTGCTACTCCTATCTTTTCTATGTGTAGATCTCTGCCCTGATTCCCTGACATATACGTTTTAGTAGTAAATATAGAAGGGACCGGAGAGGACAGTGGGGAATACATACTCCTGAATGGGAAGGGTTAACAGGAGGAATAAAAAGGGGGCTAGGAGAGGGTTAGAAAGGGGTTGAGGGAGGGATATGCACCCACCCACAAAAGAGCAAGACCCTTGCTGTTCACAAACTGCCCTTCTATAGTTACTACAGCCAAAAAGGACCCAAAATAGTCATTAATGTACTCCAGTTCAGAGCAGAAGTAAGCCCAGTACCACAGATGGCCAACCACTGGTACTGCAACACCCTCCAGTAGAAAGTAATGGAGGTATGGATGTAATATAAAACTCCATAGGAACTAATGTTAAAAAATATATATATATTTAAACTATTAAAAATGTAAATACACTTTATTTAATGTTAATATTTTATTCGTCTTTTTAAAATGTAAAAATGATTGCAATATTAATATTAATTGAAAATTATTAAATGGCTTCTAGTTAATTGTATACATTGCTTAGGACCCGATTATAAGTTTGGCGGATGGGATACTCTTTCACAAACATGACGGATATCCCGTCCGCTGTATAACAAGTTCCATAGGATATAATGGAATTGTAACACCATGGATGGTATATCTGTCACGTTTGTGATGGAGTATCCCAGTCCCACAGACTCGTAATCCGGCCCTTAATCATTTTTATTCATTAATTAATACAAAATGTATTTTTTATATTAGGTGGTAATTTGTTTTTAATGTGACCTTCAGAAAAAAAGATTATTGATTATATTAAAAATTATTACATTGTAATGTAAAATTAAGTTAATTAATAATTAATTAATGCTGTAACTTTTTTATATTGTGCTACATAAAAAATACATATATAAATTTAATTAACATTAATATTCAACATAAAAACTGTTTTTTCTAATTTTTTTAAAGACTTTAAAAGATTTTAAGCACTTCCCTATACTTTACTATTGGAAGATCCCTTCCCTGATAGTGGTTGTCTCTGCCAAATATGGTGAACGTCAAATACAGTTGTAAAGTCACTATTAGTAGTAACTTTACAGTTGTATCTGACTCCACCCCCTATTTCAGGGGGTGAGAACAGGTAAGTCTACACTTCTGAGTTACTTTACACTCGTAAATGGTGAATAACCAAAAGTATTACTCAAAAATGTCCAAGTAAATGTAGTGGTAGTGAATCTACAGGTATAGATGTACCTTTGTGAACAGGCTCCAAAATGTCCAGCTATCCTCCCCTACCAATCTCATTCTCTTCCCCTTGCTGCCTGAAGGTGAGCACTCTGCTGCGCTCTGACAGTGAGACAGAGAGCTGGTGCTGGGCTGGCAGTGGACCTCAGGGAAACACGCATCATTGGCGGCCTACATTTTCTTGTCTGGCTGTGGTCTGCACAGACCTGTGACTCACTGCAGACGTGGTGGCTGGTGATGCAGGGTGCCACCCACATTCCCCTGCCTCCCCTGTGTCTGCGGAGAGTCAGGGGATATGACAGATCAACCTCCACCAGGTTTTGGCTTAAGTGCCTGTTGTTCATTGCCCTGATGGTGGAAGAGTAAAAAATAACAAACTCATTTCATCACTCCTCTGACATCAGACCTGCGAATAACCAGGTTTTGAGCATGGTGTTTACCGCTATGGCTCTCAATGAGAGCTAGGCAAACCAAACGCACATAACTAACATGCAATAAAACACAAATGAGGAAGTGCATTGATTGTTTTGAAAAAACTACTGAGTGTTCTGCTATTTTCTCGTGTTATTAATGATCAAAATCTTATCAGGGATGACAGGTAAAGTCGCAGGAAAATTGATAGATTGACAAAGTACCCCAGTACATGGGGTTAGTGATCATGATATATTTTGTTTAACGCTAATTGTCTCCTGACAGTGTGAGTGCTGTGCAATGGCAACAAATAAACTAATGATCACCAACTTTCAATATGTGAGAAGTAGACGTGTGCATAACTTGTGTCATTTTCTCTGGTGTAAATACACAGGATTATCGCAAAATTGTGTGGAATTTTGTGTTTTTGCAAGAAGTTTTTTCCAGCATTTGGCACTATTTTCTTAGCACAAAATGCACCCATGTGTCAAAAATGGACCCAGGGATGCATTTTCAGCTAACACAATAGTGCTTAATACAACAGAACACAAACAGCAGCAGCCATTCGCTTTCTTTTAGTTTTTTTGTTCCTAAGCTCCTGCTGTAGGATTTTGACCCCAAATTACTCTAAATTAAGCAAGTAGCGAGTAACTTTTATTTCTGATCACCCGGTTTAGGACTTTTTATTGTGGGTGCATCCCACGACGTGTCTCACCCACAGTGATCACACGGTAAATGAACTGCGCATGTTTACCACCAATATCCTTTTATGATAAGGCCACTGCAAAACAGCTAGGGTAAGGGAAGCTTGGCTGGTTACACATGAACATGCACACTTGTGCGGGCTGTGTGTGTGAGACTACCATCATAGTCAGCCAGGTATATGCACACAGGTAGCCTGGTGCAGAAGGGATGTTGCAGTTTTAGGTGGTGACCTGGGATAGGCCTTATAACATTAGTGGGCACTCATATGTAAAGTCAGAATGGTTTACTATTTTGTCTGCAGTGACATTGTATGATACACATAGGGGGAAACCTGACTTAGAATGCAGTTCCGCTTCCCTTAGGCCCACAAAGCCTCATGAGGTATGAAACTGGGGGAAACATGTGTGCCCAGTCTGAATACGCAGGTCCCAAGATTATACATGTACACTTTATGGGTCATCCAGAATTTTCATATTTCTCTGGCTCAGCTCTGGATCAGATCCCAGGACATTTGTCACCCTACTGGGTCAAGTTAAATGCTCTACCCCCCAGCAGTGGTTAACAAGGATTTCACCACACAAAAAAGAGTAATTCCTCAGCCCCTGAGCAGGAAGGGGTTGAAGAAAATCTGCATCGACTAATTAGCTGTCACACTGTACCAGTGCTGGGACATCCCAGGACCACTGAACATAGGAGGAAGCCCAGACGACTCTAGGCAGCACAGGAGGAGGCTCCTCTTAGACGTTTTCGGTGGTAAAGCTCCTGGCAGTGATGTCAGCGAGGGACGGAGCTAAGGCTCTCAGAGAAGATGTGACCAGTGACTTATGGAAGACGCCACCTTTGACTGTCCTAGCATGCTGTGCAGGAGGTTTGGGACAAGGGTGGAAAGGTGATATGGCACCCTAGAATTGGCCGGGGGTGCCTGACTTCTAGAACCTTCCACATGCATTTAAAAACTCTTGCGCAAGGGAGAGAGAGACCTTTTGTGCTTTTATCTCTTAGACTCTGGGCACAGGCACTGGGACTGTGACGGTGGCAGAAGCCATGGCAACCTAGAAGAATAAACTGCCTGATGCCCTAAGGGACTAAGGACTCTGCCTCCAGTTGACCCCAGGACCAGTGGGTCTCTGCAAGGACCAGTAACACTGATCCCCTTACACCCCTGAGGACCAGTTGGCCAAAAGATCTGGACTTTGTGCCCAAGCGGAGGAGAGTAGCACTAGAGAAGAATGAATTTGCCCTTTCTTGAACACTCGGGTGACGAATACAAAAAGAACAATTGATGGACAGAATGCTAAACAATGTCAAACATTCACCCCAGTTCAGAGATCTGGGCCTAAATCCATCTTTTTTTTGCTCCCCGTGCCATTCCAGTTTAAACCCAGCCATATGCAAATCAGTCTTGACTCTGCGCCCCTTGGGAACAGTCCAGCCCGAACTGCCAGGCCAGGTCCTCTCTGGACTGGAAACAAGCATCCTGGGACCAGTTTCTTGGTATCACCCCTCATCAGCCAGGCTAGCTTGACTCCAATGGCATGAGAGCATGGGACCAATGTCTGGGCATACCCGTCCCACTCGGGTTGACAAATGCAAAAAAAAAAAGTTGATGGACAGAATGCTGAACAATGTCAAACATTCTCCCCAGTACAGAGATCTGGGCCTTAAATACATCTTTTTCAGCTCCCCATGCCATTCCAGTTTAAACCCAGCCATATGCAAATCAGTCTTGACCCTGCTCCCCATCGAAACAGTCCAGCCCGAACTGCCAGGTGAGGTCCTCCCTGGACTGGAAACAAGCATCCTGAGCGGCTTGGGGGTATCACCCCACATCAGCCAGGTTAGCTTGACTCCAGTGGCATGGAAAGCATGGGACCCACTTCTGGGCATACCCGTCCCACTCGGGGTGACAAATGCAATCAGAACAATTGATGGACAGAATGCTGAACAATGTCAAACATTCACTGTAGTACAGAGATCTGAGCCTAATTCGATCATTTTTTTTGCTCCAAATGACATTCCAGTTTAAACCCAGTCTGGACCGGAAAAAAGCATCCAAAGACTGTTTTCAGGGATTCACCCCTCACCAGCCAGGCTAGCTTGACTCCAATGGCATGGAGACCATGGGACCCACGTCTGGACATACCCTTCCCACTTGGGGTGACAAATGCAAAAAGAACAATTGATGGACAGAATGCTAAACAATGTCAAACGTTCACCCAAATACAGAGATCTAGGCCTAAATCCATCTTTTTTTGCTCCTCATGCCATTCCAGTTTAAACTCAGCAATATGCAAAACAGTCTTGATCCTGCTCCCCATGGGAACAGTCCAGCCCAAACTACCACGCCAGGACCTCCCTGGACCGGAATCAAGCATCCTGGGACTGGTTTCGGGACTGATGGAGAGCTGCTAATAAAATATTCACTGCTTTTCAAAGGGGAGCACCCCCTAAAGCCTCAGAAAAGGTTTAACAATTAGCATATTTTTCTTGCCTTGTGGTGGCCCCAGGTCAGTAGTGGCACATCAAAACCAAAGCAGAGCCATCATTTTGGTGACCTCAGAGACATAGTGTCAGGCCTTTAAAAACTTTGTGGGGGGGGGGACTGCTGCACTCCTGCAACTCCCCCTCCCCTCCGACACCCACACTTCTTTTTAATGTTTTTCATGATATTTAAACACTCCCATGGCTGGAGCTTTTGCTCTACAGCTGGGAGTACAGCACCCTCTAAAGGCTGGTTTAAGGGGTGCATTTTATGTTGCCTGAAGGTGTATAAAAAAGAACACCGACATGTGTTGTTGTTTTGTTTATAAATGCATTATTAACCCTTTATGTTCATAGTGTTTTTTTATCAATGTTGGAATGCTTTATTGACGTTAAGGATTTCATTTACATATGATTAATGGCTATAGTGAAAGGTTGCTGATGTTTAACAAGTAGATTGTTTGCCTTGTAATGTGGTGCACCTTTGATAAAGCCAATATGCTTAACTTATATGTTGTGATGACCCTTGATAAAGTCAACAGGCCTGTTTTATCTTAAGTGGTACCCTCCTATACTATGATGTGCTATCTGGTACAGGTGAGAGGTACTGAGATTTTGGGGGTCATGGCCCTTTAGGGTTTAAATGGGATTACAGAACGCCATCTAAGGTATTCTTAATCTGCTTTATGTATATATTTGTAAATTATTGTGTCGTTTTTAGTAGTGTGTGTGTAATAAATCTACTTTTCCTTTTTCTAAACAAAAAGCACTGACTCGATAATCATTTATTGAGTGTTATTCTGGCATACCAGTGAATGTGATTACTAGCTTTACACCACAGCTTAGTGGGCCTCAGACAACTCTGGTTCGCCACCCTGAGAGAGTCAAGCGCTACAGTGGGTGATTGGTTCCCAATAAAGAGAGATTGTGACCTATTACTTGTGCAGGTCTCACATCCTGCACAACTAATAACCCAATGTCCTACATGCATATTTTTCCATCCTGGGGCCACCCTTCAAGACCTGCCAACCCAAGCAGAAACAAAATTTCAATAGCTGCCATGCGCAGAGAGACAAGGAAAAAAAGCTGACCGGCCTTCATTACATGGCATTGGCTAGCAAATAGGTTTTGGTGAAAGTGCTTCCTCAGCTTCTCTGGAGGCACTTTAACCAAATCAATTAGCTTGCTCCCCTGGTTGGGTAGAGGCAAGAGCCTCACGCTGGGTACCAATGTTTAAATGATGCCCTATCTGGTGAAATGAGGATGCCGCAAGCATTGGAGTTTGTAAAGAAGTCTGGATAATAGCATAATTTAGGTTTTTATTATAGCACACACCACAAAACAAACAGTGTTATTGTCAATGTTGTTAAGTGTATTGCTGTTAGAAAGATGACAAGCTAATTCCATTCTTAGGGAATCAAAATGTGTGACCTGTTGATTACATAAAGCACAGACCTCTTTCATAAATGCTGAATCAAATGAGTTATTTTAATGACTCTGAGATGAAGAAATGACAAAAGTAGTACAGAAATTATTCAAGTTGAGAAAGTACTAGGGGGGCGTGGCCGGATCGGCGACCGTAATGGCCGCCTAGAACTGCAGCTCCGTGCCGGCCCCGCACATCTCAGCACAGAACAGCGCTCTATAGCAAGCATACCCCCCAAGACATGGCAATATCGCAACCGGAGAATATGAAGATACTTGCGAGTGGCAAGTCTCGCTGATTCACTGCGGCTGAAAGAGTCTGCCGCGCACGGTGAGCCCCACAACCACAACACAAAGATGGCGGCCAAATGCTAGAGACGGAGCCGGAGGTGCGCCGCGATCCGCTCGAGTCGTTTCGGAGGTTGGAACACGGCCTGGAGCGGACTGTGAGAGCGTAGCTGAGGACCTGCCGGGAGGGCTACTGATCGCGAACTCCCCGAACGCTGAGACTCGCGGCCGCCGATTGGTGCTGGGCGAGGGCAGGAGTGCCGTTCTCGCGGCACCGAGTTGGGAGAGCTGCGGTCGTTGGGCGGTATCTGGGCGGCCGTGCCGGCTGTCGGCCTCTGCGGTGGCCCGAGCGCCTTTGAAGGTGAGAGCGCTCGACATTGGGGACCATCCCACAGCGCAATTGAACCATTGGCGCGAGAGCGGCGCACCCCTGCGCCACCAATTGAACAGGGCTCTCTCCGGGTAAATCAGCGTCTGTGATACAGAGATCTGGCGGACACGTACTGAAGCTCATTTCAGAGGCATGCAACAGTGAAATACCCTGCCCCCCTTGTGGCAGAGAGGTGCATTGCGCAAGATTGGGCAAGATTGCGAGTGTTCTGCCTGGACATAGATCCAAAGTTTAACCACAGAGCCGGGATACACCTTTCTTGGAACTGGTCGGTGAGCCTTCCTCCGCTTGGCATAACAGCAGACTGTATAACTCCTTAATACTGCTATACGACCAGGAGGATAGGACTGAGAGCGAAGGATCTGTGGCACCCCAAGGCGCACTCTAAGGGCCCCCTGGTTACGGCGAACGCACACTCAGTACCTCGGTGGGGGGCCTTTGAGCCGTGAGAACCCGGGCAGCGAGTCAACATGCGTGCGCCAATGTAATACACGGCACTGACCTAAAACTGCGATACTTCTCACACTGCCAGGAACCCGCCCTGATCAGCCTATATTGCTCCTGCTGGAGATGGGGCGCAAAGACCCCAAGCAAAAACAGCTTAATTTCGAACCCACTGCCAAGACAATCATTCAGCAGTCCACCTCCATGGCCGCGGAGGCTACACCTGGCGCCACTGGCGGCACGCTGCCTCCAGACAACTCGACCCTGCTGCTAGAGCTCCGTACCGGCTTCAAAGCACTTGACAACAGATTTGACGCCCTAGACCGGAGACTGGAAGGAATGGGTGAACGTATTGACCGCCACGACATCAGATTAGACACGGTAGAGGGCCGTACCTCCGACCTGGAAGATGGAGCAGCCCAAACTACTAAACGAGTCGACCGGCTGGAACGAATATTAAAAACTGTAGCAGCAAAGAATGAAGATTTAGAGGCGAGGAACCGACGCAATAATGTACGCATTATGGGAGTTCCGGAGTCCACCAACACAGGAAAGCTGGATCGCTTTGTGGAGCAATTACTGACAGATCTTTTCGGTACGGAATCCTTCTCGAGTGCTTTCATTGTGGAACGCGCTCACAGAACGCTTGGGCCTCGCCCTAACCCGGGACTGCCACCCAGGCCGATCATGGCACGATTGTTAAATTTCAAGGACAGAGACACTGTACTTCAATTGGCCAGAGAGGCGGGGACAGTATCATGGCAGGGCTCCACTATTTCTTTTTATCCAGACTTTACAGCTCTGGTGCAAGAAGCCCGGCGCAAGTTTGCTGGGGCTAAGGCAGCGGTTCGGAAACTGGGCCTACGCAACGGCATGTTGTACCCAGCCCGGCTCAGAATCGACGTACATGGCAAAGTGAAAATCTTTGACACCCCAGAAGAAGTCCACCACTTTTGCAAACAACACAAGGGGGCAGACGGCGCAGACGACGGATCTTCTCCGGGAAGAGCTTCTCAAGTGGCGTCGTCAGGAACGAGTGCGGATTTGTTCACAGCAAGTTAGCTGAACTTTTTTGGTAGTTGAACTGATATGCAACTGTGCCCACACTGTAAGAGAACTTCGGATGGTAACTATACGTTCAAAGACATTTGGGCAAATTTAGAAGAATATGTTTTACGCAACTAGACTTCTTTCATTTCGGGGGGGTAATTGTTAATTATTGCTGGGGTGCGCGGGGTTCCACGTGGCGTAGCCACCTCCCCTTGTGGGGTCACAATGTTACAGATTGGGGGGGATTTGTCACAATGGTATTTGCAGCAGCACCAGTTAAGGGGGAGGGCTACAGGGGTATTGCCCAGTGGACAGCCACTGAGTGTGGGTGGGGGTGGGGGGAAAGGTGTAGAATTGTTTGATTACACATTTGATACAGTTTCACGACTTTACTTGTTAGTTCATCACGCAGTCACAAAAAAGCAGACGCGCCATATATATACTGTCTTCCTGACATGGCTCACATGGTAGAATTACGACGTAGTGCTAACATGACCTTACTGACTTGGAACGTTCGTGGATTGAACAGCCCTAAAAAATGCAGACTAGTACTCCAGTATATACGACAGCATACAGTTGACATAGTATATTTGCAAGAAACGCACCTGTCCCCGCTGACTTTGCCGAAATTTGCATCTACTTGGGGGTCTCACCGCTATTTCTCTAACTACAGCACATATGCCAGGGGAGTAGCTATTTTGATTAATTGCAGAGTGCCATTCACACACGCCGACACAATATCCGATCCGGGAGGACGGTATCTGCTAGTACAGGGGACAATAGCTGGACACAAAATAGCTTTAATGAATGTGTACGCCCCCAATGTGGATGACGAAGCCTTTTTCACACGCTTGCAGGCACTTATAGACACCTTATCTACAAACCACATAGTATTAGGAGGAGACCTCAACATCTTACTAGAACCCCTTGTGGATAGCACGGCAAAATGTCCTACACATAAACTCCGGGCCTGTAAAGTTCTCCGGGACATGTGCTGCGATCATGACCTGGTGGATGTTTGGAGATATCTGAACCCCACTAGCATGGAATACACCCACTATGCACAACAACACGGTACATGGGCTAGATTGGATTATTGGTTAATCACTAGATCAACAACGACATGGGTTCAAAGCCTAAGACACATGCCCCGCACGCTATCCGATCACTCCCCGGTGTCTCTCTCGCTACAACTGCCAGCAGACGGGGGGTTTGAGAGACAATGGCGGTTCCCCTCCACGGCGCTAAAAGATCAGGTTTTCCACGAAGAGCTGCGTACAGCCATAGTGGATTACTTCGCTAATAACGTTGGCTCTGTCAAAACACAAGCAGTGTTATGGGAAGCCTTCAAGGCATATATGAGAGGGGTATGTATATCCACTCACACTGGGGTACTATGGGACTTGAGGAACAGATTGACATTGCTGGAAGATAAACTACAGGCACTTGACAGGGAAAACATGTCAAGGGATGGTGGGGAGGGGGCGGAGTACTTCCACCGTAGGACAGAATTACTGGCAGAATACACAGAAGACGCTAGTAGAGAAGCACTATATTTAGGAAAGTATGCTGCAGCTCGCAGGTATGGAGAAGGAGAGAGACCAGGCCGCACCTTGGCGAGGCTGCTTAAGCCACGGTATACCCAAAACTACATCACTAAACTCCGCGATGAGGACGATCAGGTCATAACTGGGAACATTGACATAGGACATGCCCTGTTGACATATTATACAGACCTATACACATCACAATCAGGCACCAACATGTCTGATATTAAGAAATACTTAGAAGAGATCGCTATGGTCTGGTTGCCCGACGCCCATAGGAAATTCTTAAGTGAGCCATACTCGGTGGAAGAGATACAACTGGCCATCGACGCAATGGATGGCTCTAAAGCTCCCGGACTAGACGGTTTTCCTGGAGCT
Organism: Calotriton arnoldi; assembly: GCA_963921515.1. Classification (NCBI taxonomy): domain Eukaryota; kingdom Metazoa; phylum Chordata; class Amphibia; order Caudata; family Salamandridae; genus Calotriton; species Calotriton arnoldi. Next base: position 962,402 of record CAWUFW010004747.1, on the reverse strand, counting down.
TTTTATAAAGCGTACAAAACACTTTTAGCCCCACACCTCCTTGAAGTATACGCCGAAGCATTGGACACTGGCATTCTCCCACCCTCATTTAGGGAGGCGGTGTTGGTGCTACTCCCTAAACCTGGTAAGGATCCAGAGAAGTGTGGATCCTTCCGCCCATTATCACTATTAGACTTCGACTACAAAATCCTGGCTAAAATGCTTTCAACCAGGCTATCGCTCCTAATGGAGCAGATCATAGCGACCGCGCAGTCTGGCTTTGTGCGGCATAGATCCACTGCACTTAATCTTCGCACCTTCTTCTCCGTGGTCAACAGAATAGATCCTGCCACACCTGCAATAGCTGCCTTTCTAGACGCCGAAAAGGCATTTGACTCGGTGGAGTGGCCCTTTTTACACGCTGTACTGGCTAAAATGGGCATGCCTAAAAGCTTTACAGACTTGGTGAAACTGCTATACGCAGGCCCATCGGCCCGCATTCGCTTCAACGGCACAATAACGGAACCGTTTACGGTGACGAGAGGCACCCGCCAGGGTTGTCCTCTGTCTCCTTTATTGTTTATAATAACTATGGACCCCCTCATCCGTTATTTTCAAAAAGAACATTTACACAGAGGGCTCCAATTCAAACATGGTCCGGTTCTTGTGACCCTATATGCTGACGATGTGGCATTATACATTAGGAAGCCTGATGAGAACTTACTACCGATTTTACAAGAAATAGATCGCTTTGGCGCTTTGTCGGGCCTTAAAATTAACTGGGCCAAGTCGGAGGTATTTCCTCTAACTGCAGTCCCGAACAGAGAATGCGGAGAGTATCCGATCCAATGGCGTGAAGCCGAAACTAAATATTTGGGTATCCACTTGCACAGAGACCGAGAACACATTCTGCAATTGAATTATGGCCCAGCCATGAGCCGATTGCAGACCCAAGTGGACCAATGGGTCAAGCTACCACTATCAATGGCAGGACGCATCGCCATTATCAAAATGGTGATATTGCCTCGCTTCCTCTATTAATTCATTAATATCCCCATCCCACTGACTAATCAGTTTTTTACACAACTTCGCACACAACTTATAAGATTGGTATGTGGGGGGAAGCAACCCAGGATCGGTGGGATATTTAACACTTCCGTATGAAAGGGGGGGTTTTGGAGTGCCGGATATGCAGCTTTATTTCTTAGTAGCACAATGTGGGTACTCATACCACTGGTACCACCCAGACGCGCGCATACCCTACGCGAAGCCAGAGAAAGACTTGGCGGACCCTACTCCACTGAATGCAGTTCTCCCGGTAGGAATCCCACGAGATCCACATGATATCCAACCAATATCCACTACATGTTGGGCATGGAACAAATTGCTTAAGATTACGGGAGGATCAACAATGTACTCGCCTGCCATACCGCTACCCGCGAACCCTTGGATCCCCCCTACGGCTGATGCCGGGACTAAACGCACATTGACCAAATTAGGATTAGAAACTGTAGGAGATTTATTCCCGGGGGGCCATGCCTTTGTACGCACCGAAGATCCGCGTTTCGCTACAGCTACATTTATAGACCACTTCTCATTGACTCGTATGCAAAGTGCACTCAGAGGAGTGATTCCCACTTACCCACTCGAACCAGCAGATTTTAGCCCACTCACATCAATAATTACAGATAATAGCGGAGAGCACATCACTTCCAGACTATATAAAACTTGCCTTACATTACTACCGCAACGAGACACTAAAGTCAGAGATGCTTGGGCCACGGACATAGGACAGCCAATCACAGATGATGTTTGGAAAGGGTGCTGCAAACAGACCAAATTGATTTCCTGCAATCATAGACACAAGTTATTACATTTTAAGATTCTCAGAAGAGCCTATGCCACACCACAGCAGATGGTTCGGATCAAAAGCACCACTTTCACGCATTGCCCTAAATGCAATTTACAGCGCGCGCCTTTCTTCCATATGACTTGGTCCTGTAACACAATTAATGCTTACTGGCAGGAAATCTACGGCTTATTACAACCGATGGTGGGGATACAGATACCAGTTGCCCCATTAATAGCTTTGATGGGCTACGTAGAGTCCCTGCCCAAAAACGCGCGCAGATTCACAGCAATGGCCATGCTGCTGGCAAAACGGGAAATAGTACTTCGCTGGGGCACTAGGCAGAAACCTACGGTCCAGGGCTGGCTAAAAAGTATGACGTATTGCGACACAACCAGTGAATTATATGCCGAACTGCAACCCCCACTTCGCGACCTACAGACATATGGCAGCCTCTCCGAGAGTACCTTCGGCTACAAGGCACACAGAGCACACCAACCAGTCAGGGGCAACAAGGAACGAGTCAAGCCATGCAGGCAGAGGGTGGACGCGCTGATGATCAGGGAGATTGAACTGAGCTTAACACACCGTATTGGCCCCAGATAGGAAGCAAGCACACACGAGCAACATAGTCGGGAACCATGTAGCATGCGTCCATGAACATTACACATTCCAAGGGAAGAAGTATACAATTCAACATATCTATGTTTTATGATGTCTGCCATTTTTATCCATTTCTCCTAAAGCTGCAAGAACTGTATCTGCATATCTATATATTGTGCATTCATGCATGTTGTTAATAAAAATGACAAATAAAGTTTAAAAAAAAAGTTGAGAAAGTACTATGAAAATGACAGGAAAGGGTGGACAATGATATGTACTGGATGTTACAATGTTTAATATCCTGACTACCATGTCTTCTCATAATTTTCTCTTTTAGGTAAGATGGACTTTTGGGGGTGTCCTGACACCAACATCATCAATATCTTTGGCATTAGCATCTGTTACTAAACTGGGGGTTGGTCCTATGTGTGCTGGGGGAGGGTGGCTTCACTTGTTGATTCTTCTTCTACCGTCTATGTCCATCCTTTGTGGTTTCAGGGTTGATCTGCTGTTGCCTTGACCTTTAGCAAAACTCTTCTGTTTTAGCGGTACTCTAGAGGAAATCCAACAACCTATGACACTCGCCATAAATTATTTTACTTAGGTAAATAGTGGTTTAGAAGTAGAGTGACTGGATACATTTGGAGTACATCATCTAAGGAGGCAAGACTCCAAAAAATAAAATAAAAATGGATCTGATCTAGTACTCATGTTCTAATGATAGACCTGAAGTGAACTTAGAAAATGAACTGTGAACTTGACTACATATTTGATCCAAATCTAGAGAGTAAAATTGTGTGGACGCACACTTACTAATCTTTTTCTTTGCTTAATGCTTTCTTAAGTAGCAAAGATGATCTGATTTACAACGGTTTTGCCAAGAGTTAAGATTGTCTTAAGAAAGGAATGACGAGCCTGATTTACAAAGGATTTGATTAGCCTTGGAATGGTCATACTTGGTCATATCCTCTCTTCTTTTGCTCCAATATGCTACTATTTTCTTTCTTAATCATTTTATTGATGATACTAAAGCTGGTCTTTCAGTGGCTATTTAGATGCTTCCTGTGTTATTTTAATAAAATCTTTAATGTGTAATGCTTTTTGAAGAACATTGAAAAAACATCTTTATCAAATCACATTCTGGGGATCATTTATCTTGGGGTGAGCGGCCTACCAGCCTACTACTGTGGCACTAGATGGCTCACTCTAATAATGCAGGCCTTCTAACACATTAGCCCAAATAGCCATGTGGCAGATAGGACACCAGTAAAAGATTTCATAAGGTGGATCTAGCTGAGAATCTGCCATCTGAAAATTGGTGGTCCTGCCACCTCTAAATGAGGCAAGGTATCTGTGAGTTTGCCAGGTTGAGAGATCACTGATTTAAGGGGGTTCACCCAATCCACCAAAATTCTAAATGCCCCTTTGTGTGTTTCGTTTAATTAACTTTACATTTAGTGCTGTTTCAGTATGAAATCTGTTCCTTTCCTGGTTTTCAACCTATTTATTTCACTGTTTTTGGGGATTCCAAAGCAATTTTATGTATAACGAAGTAAGGAATATATTTGCTAGAAAGTGTTATTTCGTTCCCAAATGAACAGCACACATAAATTAACTAGCACTATAGACTGATAGGAAACAACATAATGGAAGAACGTAGGGCTGTACAATATTTCATGACGTTACAGAGCTAATTTTACACAACACATTTTTGTGGATATTCTCACATTAAAATTTAACTTTTCAAAGGTTCTGCATCTGGAAAACCTTTATTGAGTAAGTTGTCACCAGAAGCCTTTTATAAATCTTAGATAGCCTGGTTAAATTGTAAATTGGAGAAATTCCCCCCCCCCGCAAAATCCCAAAGCAGGCATAAGTAAAGTTGCTCAACTTCCTACAGTTGCAATACTTGAGAAAGTTCTGCATCTAAAGCTGGCCCAGTGCGTTAATGCTCAAGCTGATATCTGCTAGGATCAGCAGGTCATGAGGCTGAATTCCTGCAAGTGTAATTCAGACTTCCATTCTTTTGAAGTTGGCAAATTAAGTACCATTAAACTGGGTAATAGCAACACCTGTTTTTACAGCGATCAGAAGCGGAATTAAGAGTTATTTAATTAACATGTTATCAATACTGAGAAAGTGAGATAGTGCATAAGACCCTATCCCAAATGAATTGCATGTGAAACAGTTCAATATCCCATCATTTGATCCGTGTTTTTTTCTGATTATCTAGGTGGACTCAGCTTTGCCAGATGCTGCAATTCCAAGACAGTCACCATCCTTGGCATCAGCATATGCTTCTAAGACCATGGTCTCTTCTCTAAGACTCTTTTGTCAAGAAAAAAATCAGCCATCACTAATTACTCTTTCAACATCTATAACCAAGGAATGAAGTCATCATATCACATGCTGGATGTCAAGGGTGGGTTGCTTGATCTCGGCCTTGCACGGCCTGCTCTTGAGATGCTCTGAAGCCACAAAGACCTAAGGCACCCTGTGAAAAAATGGACCTCTTTAAGTCAATAGCAAATTTGGAAAGTCTTTGAGTGGACTTTTGAGTCATTTTATATGTAAGAGAAACCAGCTCTCAAAAAATGTCATGCCATGTTGAATCTAGGGCAGAGTAAGTCTGTAGAAGGTTCCACATTGGGGTGCATTTCTCTAGACTCAAATGAGTTTCAACGCATGAGTGTATATGGTGTCAGTCACAAAGATTAATTCGAGACTTAGGGCTAACTTAGACTTGAAAAGTGGACTAACATATGATTTTGTACATTGCACCATATTCACCTACTTTAAAAACCTGTGTAAGTCACTGACTAAAGAGTGCTACTCTTAGGTACATGTCGGTAACTTAAGTACTATTACATTTCCTATGAAGTTTCACTTGGGGCTATTACTAGGGGTTTGCCAGTGAAGTGGTTAGGAAAATCCCATACAAGTATTTTATACACCCAGTCATCTGTTCATAAAATATCCCAATTTACGAAAACAAACGTAATTTATGACTCAAGTTGCTACTAAGTCTGTTCTTAAGTTATGCCACTTAGGTATTCAGTAACCTTTCCTTTCCAAATAAGCTTGATTTATGTGTTTGTATTTGTTGTATAAAGCGCTAGATCACTGCAGTTTCTTGACTACTTGGCGCTAATAATAGATTCTACATGTATGAAAGGAGAAAAGTTATGTACCATCTGAAATGATTAACAGCTCAAGGAAAAAATGTAAGTCTTCGGTGACTTCCTAAATTGAAGAACGGAAGTTATCAGACCTAAACTGACCTGAAGAGATTTTCGAACTTTTGCTCTCGCAAAAAAAAGGATCTATCACTGTAAGTAAATATAGGAGTTCTGGAGATTTGTGGGGGGTTTTACTCTGCTGAAAGCAGGTGCTTTATGGGTTTATAGGAAGTATGTTTCTGTGACAGAAATACAGGTTTGTTTCAGTGCATCACTTTGTGGACAATCACCATAAATTAAAAAATAATTGTTGTGTCCCTCTTAAGGATCAGCCCTAAGTATTGAGTTCACTAACAAAAGACACCTATGACTGCTTTCATATTCATACGTTTGTGCGTTCCCGAATACAAGTAAAATCGAATACAAAGTAAAATACACTAGCTTAGGAATAGGTAATGCACACAGGTTTAATTTTTAGAAATTCTTTCTTCTCACACTTAAAAATATTTCCCTAACATATCCTTTCTCACTCAAACCTCCCTGTTAAAATTGGGTCCCTGGAGCTCCTTCCCACGCTTCTTACAGCAGTTACATCTGGATCTTTCAGTAGTAACCTAAGTGTGTAGCTAAATCTGTGAAGGAACTTAAAATGTTTGTGAATATTAAAAATGTTGCACCTGATTGGACGTAGACCACACATCCCTAGCACTCCTCTAATGCATATCTGGGGATTTCCTCAAGTGAATTTTAAGAAGACACTTAAGAATGCTGTAGTTACTCAGACCTAAGTAAGTTATGCACTCTAAATCCACTGACTTACACCAGTTCATGAATACAAGAGTAAGTTACACCTCTTTGCAGATGTGAGTCAGTAATAAGTTAGAAAATTGTCTTTGTAAAATGGGCTTGCATGTTTGAAATGCATCTAGCACACATATCTATATTGCAACGTTACAACTGGAAGGTTCAGCCATAACTATTTCAGAAAATGTGGAGAGGAGTACCAGCCACGTAAATAATCACGCAAAGGAGTTAGAGAAAGAAAGGTCATATTTCGAAAACATGAAGTGAGAGAAGAAAGAAGTTCTACACGAGTATCATTTACGTATATTCAGGAAAGAAAAAATATAGGACTACAACCGTACCTGTCTTTATTTAGTGAATTACAAACACTTAGGACTGTTTCTTAAGACAGTGACAGGTTTCCCTTATATAGGAAAGGGATCTTTATAGATACACCCCAAAAGGCTTAACTTAAGAAGAGACGTAGGAGTAACATTAGAGCGCGCACAGTTACAACTGTTTTCCCGAAGCAGGCCCAGGCTTCTATTCCGTTTGGGTGATTGCACTGTCAGTCACACACTTTCTTGTTCTGTGTTTCTTCGTCTTTATCAGAGAAGGCATCAGAAAGAAAACAGCAATTCGCCAAAACCATGATAAGCTACATGTCAAAGGTTACACTCTATTACTACCTACACTAATGACACCACATCCCCTCCAGCAGCTGGGCCTGGCGATAGGCACAGAGGCGATCAAAGCCATGGTCTTAAATTATAACATTTAAATTCTGACGCACTTCGATGTGTAATAAAGTTTCTTTTGAGAATCTTTTCTGTCCTTCATTTTTGCATTTTTCTAATACATTTTGCAGTTCTTGACATACCTTGTGTTCCCGTACAGTTTGTCGTACGGGCACGTTTTGAATTGTAAGAAAAAAAATCACCACAAAATTGGTACGGTGGCTACTAATTTGGGAAACTGTGTAGTGTAATTTGCACTACAAGTTGGTCCC